>CM034534.1:59912911-59942049 GCA_020002185.1 Paraescarpia echinospica | reverse complement strand
CATAAATCACGTGACCGAAACGTTAAGTAGTGTGAAGACTAAATGTCGGTCGGCAGTTGGTTTTGACGCACTTTTAATATTAAAACGATTGCATATATTATTTAACATTCCATCACCCGGAATCAGCCAGAGTGGTAATATAAAAGGACAGTTTGTTGAGTATTCGGTTGTCTTGACTACGGGAACATAGGGACAGCGCTGAAAAATTAATTGCGTTTAGCCACCCGTCGTCAGTTATATTGCCCGTAGAGATGTTTATAGTGCGAACGTTTTTAGTTATATTCCGCGGAAGTTTAATATTTACATATTAGTGCTTGTTACTGATTAGCAATTCTGCCCAACGGAGTGTGTAGGGCAGCAATATTTATTATAAAAGTCTTAAGAACATTATATTAATTAATGAACATTATATTAATTAATTAACATTACATTAATTAATTAAAGAACTGAGGAACAGATTACCTCCCATTAAAACGTTCACACATTCATTCTAATAACCTAGATTCAGTGGCATGTTTTGTGTATATAAGGCGTTGTTTTAATAACCTAGATAATATATTTCTACAGAGAAAAACAAGTTTCTTGTGAGGTAAATAGACCCAATATAGATAGTCTACTTTTATAACACAACGCCTTATGTAATATGCTTTGCTATATCGTGGAGTGCGTTATGAGTATGACGTAAGATGAAACAACACTGCCGCGTCACAGTTCCAGACACACCGCACAAAAATGCTGCCTCGTGTTGGGGTATCGACGACCCGACCGACGGTGTCGGGCAGGAAGGCGCGAAGACGCCGGGGAATTGGCGGTTGTTCGCCGTTGATGGTGGTGATTATTTCAGGGAGGCGAAACTCGGGACAAGAAGCCGGATTTGACACCGTTCACTCGCGCCCGGTAATTGACTCGTTTGCCGCAACAGCGAGCTCCAGCGCTCGGCCCTCCAAATGTCAGACGGGCAATAAAATAAATAGGTTCCGAGATTGAGCTTTGACTATAAGCGTTAGCGGACGCGCTAATGGTGAGTGATCACCTATCCTAGCCAAGTCAAATTACCGCCGACAAATCGGCAGCAGCGGTCGCTTTGCGCAGTCTTTGTTTCAAGGCGAGGTGCGAAATTACTAGGAAACGTGCGACCTCATAATGAAGACGTCCAGCTCGTGCCGTGAGCGCGGCACCTCGCTCGGTTCGCTTGAGATTGTCGGGCGCTTCCCCGGTAGTCTCGCTTTGATTTGTCGCGATGGTATGTGAAGTTTCTTTCTACACGTGTAGATTCGCCGTCATGAAAAGAGACCGAAGCGAGGAGGCAAGACACCCGGATGTGTCAGTCGTTTAACTTGTCGTCTGCCGAGGCTAACGAGAGTGAAGTATTTAGTCTGTCATTCGAAAGGGTCGGCGCGCAGAAAAATCATCCGCGTTAAAATCATCAAATAATAACACGATTGTCATTTGTTTTAGTTAAACGTGGGACACTCGGTAGTTACGACGTCGCTTCGGTGTAAAAACAGCCCCGGTGTTGGCAAGTAATGAGGTGTTTGTGTTTTACGGTAGTGCTGTTAGTGCCTTTCTTTCCGGCTTTACATCTTCTCAACCTATACCCGTTTCCTGTAGTCGAGTATTCGGTTTAAGAACAATCTTTCATCGACTCTTTGTTCACACACATTTCGTTGATGACACTTCGTTCACATACAAATCGTCTAGCGCGATTTTATCAAGGACACTTCGTCTAAAGGTTATTTTATCAAGAACTCTAGTCTTCGCCTACTGCGATGCTATCAAAACCATTTCGTCTATTGCCATTTTATCAATGAACTTCATCGACTGCCATTTTATCAAGGACGCTGTCATTTCTTCCAGGACACTTTGTCGACAAGTCTTTTGGACATTGTGAAATTGTTAATTCTGTAGGAATCATATAGCAACTCACATCACCCACGTGCATTGTTAATTCTGTAGGAATCATATAGGAACTCACATCACCCACGTGCATTATGTAAATCTGTTTTATCGCCAATACTGCGAACCCCCACCTAACCCCACGCGGTCAGATCAAACAGCTATTAGTCGGAAAAAAAATCAATTTTCTGGTGAACCAATTTGACAACTTCACTTGTAATTGAAGCAAAATACTTAATCCGATCGCTCAATCATAACAATCATCGTCCTAAGCTGAATTATCCTTTGACCACCAAAGTCGTCACCTGTGGCCTCGGAACCGCTGTCGGAATGTTCGCGGATGAAATTTCCTTTGAAATGGTGCGGGCACAAATCTGCTGGATTATATTTTTATATTCAACGCGTTTCTTATGATAGATCAGAAATAAATTATTCATACGTCAAGTCGATCTGTAAATGTCAACGAAGACGTTCAGCGATTTTATGACGAATATTAATCTGCCTGAAGTCCCAGTGAATATTTCTTAAGACGTTTGCCCGTGTTGTCATCAGACTTCCCGCGAGAGACAGAGGCACCACGGTGTGTAGTTGTGTGGACAAACGCTGACCGTTTGAATCGAGTTCTAAGAACTTTATTCCGCCAAGTGTTCCCGGATATCGCGTCAAGTTCTTAGAGCCGCTGGCGCAATGCAAAGAATGTCCTTCGCTTCAGTCTTGCACGGGTTATGCAGTTTGGTCGACAGTCTTGATCTTTCGCATCGTCTGTGTGTCCCGTTGTTTCTCGTGGTCCCATCTTATACAGGGGTGAGCTCCTGCACTGTTGACCGATCTTGTGGTTACTGCCCTCCCCTGTTTCCAAGTTACATCCTCCTCCTCCCTAACGGTCATCTTTCTCCCATGTTCTAAATTCATCTGCACGTGTGCCTCCCATTTCTGTTATTGTCTTCCTCTTTCATGCGCTCTTGATGTATCTCCGCTCTCAGATATCTCTTGTAGTTTGCCTGGCTCGTAATTGGTGAACATTTTCAACAAACCACCTGCCCACACCAGAAAGCGTTTTAATTATGTTCCCGTTATACTAAACTGCGTCACAGTATCTCCCTTTCTGTCCAACCGCATCGCTCCTGTATTTGTTTTGGTCCAAATATTCTCGCAAACTTACCGTTTCTCTTTCCATTTTAGTACGTTTTCAATTATCCGAACTGCTTTCTTTATGGTAAATTCCAATTTGCATGTCAGTCACTCTCGAACCTTAGTTCTTCCCATTTTCCCGACAAGCAAATACACGGGTACACGGCCATCCCGTGGACGTGTCTCCTTGCTGTAAGCTCGATAATGTCAATTTACCTATAACTTTTGTGCCGTTTAACGTGAAGTTTCGGTTCTCTTAATACACGATCATTCTTCTTTATATGCATTCATTTCATTATAAGTAACCGCCGAACGAGCCGCATTTAAACGGGCCGAATGTTCTGCATCGTAGGCCTATGTGGGAAATGTAAACACCACTAGTGTCGTAATGAGTCTCAGTTTATACTTTTTGCTTATATTGCCAACAATCACACATCTACATAACTGCATGCACGAGTCGCAGTTTGTCAAAAATAAATATTCAAATACCATGTTTAAAACACATTAACTGCATCTCGTTTGGCGAATGCCAAGAGCGCAACATATTGTTGTACGTTGCGGATTTGTATTGGTTGCAAGTAAGCAAACCCGTCGGTACTCGCTATGGTATGTGTTGTGTGTGTACGCCAATATGAGAGGGCTGGTGATATTGAGATCAATATTTTTGTGCAGGTTATGTTATAAAAAAAACGTTGACACATTGTATACAGTTGAAGAACCTTTTGTGTGCGTAAAGGAGCGTGCTGCGGTTTCCATTGGATGACGTCTTTGTATGTCAATAATTGCTGCAAAGCGGTCTTTATATGTCGTCAAACTGGCTTGCATCTTAAGATCGTAAGACTCGAAGAAACACAATAGTGAAATGCTTTACACTGATACTATTTATAGACAACCTAGATCTTACAAAATACCAATACTAGTACATACAGTAGCATAGTATCTCGTATAACAATGGTCGGTCGAACAGAAAAAGAGAAATCCGTGATTTATGCTAGCTCAGTTTTTTCGATTTCCAGCGTTGCATAATTTGTGATGGAATATAATTATGCTACGACAATTACGATTAAAACAGCGCTAATTAGAAGTACTTTGAAATAATAAGAAGGTTAAGAGAATACATACAATTATCATTATTATGCAAACATCCAAACTAGCTCCGTATGAGTTAACAAATGAAATGCCTTACCCGACTTTAGAGTTGAAAGACTTGTTGTATCCGGTTCGATTATACCTTTCAGCGTGACATTTTGCAGCGAACATTGATTTCTCATTTCTTCTTAAATACGCGTCAAATGCGAGCATAAAAAGGTCAAGGATCAACCACAAAGTGTACCGCCGAAAAATAGCTAGGCAATGCTAAACTACACGTTATATAGGATACGTGTCGTGAAGAAACAATAACACAAAACAGTGGAGCATTGTCATTTCACAACGCCGATGTAATTTCGTCGTCGCCTGCACGTATATACCTGTCGCCTCAGCCACGTCTCCCTAGATGACTACTGGCCACACGGTATTTGACGGCACGATATGGCATCGACTAGCAATTTCAAAGGCCAGGGCGCAAAGCACCTTGAGTCAGTCTTTGACGTTTGGTTTTCCTAGTTGTTAATCAATTCATGGTGAATAGAAAGTGTGGAAATCCACGGGGAAACATAGAAACAATAAACCAAGGGGGAACTGAACACGCATTCACGCACGTAAGCATACGAACGCACGCACAAATGCAGATGGACGCAAAGGCACGCATGCATCCACGCACATGCGCCATACAAAGTGTTCACCACTCCATTCTCATCTATCTTCACTCAATGATGATGGGATGACTTGATTTTACTTAATCACACACACACACACACACACACACACACACACACACACAAACCACCCACACACACACGCACGCGCGCGCGCGCACACACAAACACATGCACACACACAGAACATGAAAAGCAGACTCCATGCAGAAAAGGACAAATTAGGATGGTAAGAACATAGATAGAAATGAACAAGCAGAAAGCGAACAAGAACAAGCTCGAGCAGAACTGGAACAAACAGAAACGAACGAAATACGCCTAACACAACACGAACACATAGAAACGAACAACCATAACACGAACAAACGGAAACCGAACACGCAGCACCAGTAAGTGGCACAACGGCACGGAAACACAAACATGAATATCGTTACTTCGTTTCCACGTTTAGTCCTGTACGCAAAACACCAATTTGGATATTACCGCATTAGGTGTTTGAATATGTTGCATATTGTATCACTGAGCTGGTGTAGATATTTGGTAAAATCCTGTACATTTCGTTTCTAGAAAATAAATAAGAAATATGGTGTCAGGTGTTGTAAAAAGCACGACGATTTTGCTTACTCACGCAGGGATCCTTCCGTCAGTGACATGCGCACGCCCAGCCTGTATGCTACCAGAAATGTTAGCCTCTGGTCTACATTACTGTTGTGGTCCTCGCGTATGCTCATTTCTTCCTCATAACTGTTTCGTGCGTCTACCTTGAAGCAGAAATGAAACAATGAAATATCCCTAACTGCCCAGCACTATAGTAAACAGGTCGGAGTCATGTCTCAGTGGCATTTCCTGCATCGTTACAGAATACGAGTGTTTTTTAGAAATGGTTTATTTTTTTTACAAAATTCACATCATGTACATAAGTGCATTTGAATAAGCAGATTTTCAGCTAGGTTTGATTGTAGAGTCTGTTGACAGTGAATTGGGATTATTTTTAGATGGTTTTAATAAGCGGAGTGATATATGGGAGTAATTGAGCCACGACATGCATGTATGCGGAATGGTGCGTGCGCCCATTTTGACGGGTAGGCATTTTACGAGTTCTATAGGAATATCAAGTTGTAACTAAATTCGATCATCATATCAATCAGATGATGGCAAACCCTGGTAAAAAGTTTCAGATTTTTTGTACGTCACGTTTTCTTATAATCAAGCGAAACACTAATTGGCTGCTACGAGAACAACCAATAATGGTCTTGGCGGCAGTCTCACTGACCCCTTTTTAATTTATCTACAGCATCCTGATAGTCCATGTTTCAGGATATTGTAGAATAATTATACCGTACGTTAATTGTTCTACTTTTATGGTACACATTTTAGTAAATAATTTGTGTGTGTATTATCTGCTATTTTAACACATGTCGTTTCATTTTTGAACTGTAGATACTTCTGCTTTGAAAGTTGCACCGTTTTGTTTTATACGTGGTTCTAATAAACACTTCCGATTCCGATTCCGATACTATGGCCCCCAGTGAGAAAGGCTGACCTCGTCACTACCGCGCGTGTCACAATCTCCCCTTCATTGTTATCACTACACGGACGGCGTCGCACATGACGCCCCGTTTTGTCTGCGCGTCGCAATTAAATCGGATTAAAACAACGCTAAAATCGGCAGCTTCATTAGCGATCGGCGCAACAAACGCGTGTTTATTAAATCTGCCGGATTGGGTTTCGTGAGACGCGGCAACGATGCTGTCTGTCAAATATAATAGAGAACGGGACACCGCATTAACCCTGCTTGTGCGGAACCACGTCGAACCTGGCACGCAACGGCGGTCTCAAATCACGGCCAATAATACAGCCATAACCATCAATACCGTCTGGTCATACTTTATATACGTCGTAATTGTTGTGGCGTTCGCCGTTGGTTATTTGAGATGTTCACGACGCGCGCTGGGTGGTAATATAT
This sequence comes from Paraescarpia echinospica, assembly GCA_020002185.1. Lineage (NCBI taxonomy): Eukaryota > Metazoa > Annelida > Polychaeta > Sabellida > Siboglinidae > Paraescarpia > Paraescarpia echinospica. Next base: position 59,935,299 of record CM034534.1, on the reverse strand, counting down.
GGAGAAAGACCAATGTGACGTCACAGAAGGATGGCATCACACTGACACGCGTATAGTGAAACTGTGACTGGATGTTCTTGTCTGGGAGGATTGGTTTTACCACATTCTGTTGAACGACATAACATTATTCAACAGCATAATATGCGGTGCGAGGGCGGTGTCGTTATCGTTTAGCTATATTTTGGTGGCGGACAAAAAATAAATTTGTGATCAAATTTCAGCATCCGCGTGTAAAAACGCATCCGCCTATGTACACATGGAACTACTTATATCAATGTCCACTGGGCACTAGACCCTATATCCACCTGTGTACATATGGAACTACTTATATCAATGTCAATTGGGCACTAGACCCTATGTCCACCTGTGTACATAAGGAACTACTTATATCAATGTACACTGGGCACAAGACCCTATTTCCACCTGTGTACATATGGAACTACTTATATCAATGTCCACTGGGCACTAGACCCTATGTCCACCTGTGTACATATGGAACTACTTATATCAATGTCCACTGGGCACTAGACCCTATGTCCACCTGTGTACATATGGAACTACTTATATCAATGTCCACTGGGCACTAGACCCTATGTCCACCTGTGTACATAAGGAACTACTTATATCAATGTCCACTGGGCACTAGACCCTATGTCCACCTGTGTACATAAGGAACTACTTATATCAATGTCCACTGGGCACTAGACCCTATGTCCACCTGTGTACATATGGAACTACTTATATCAATGTCCACTGGGCACTAGACCCTATGTCCACCCTTGAACATATGGAACTACTTATATCAATGTCCACTGGGCACTAGACCCTATATCCACCTGTGTACATATGGAACTACTTATATCAATGTCCGCTGGGCACTAGACCCTATATCCACCTGTGTACACATGGAACTACTTACATCAATGTCCGCTGGGCACTAGACCCGATATCCACCTGTGTACATATGGAACTACTTATATCATTGTTCGCTGGGCACTAGACCCTATATCCACCTGTGTACATACGGACCTACTTATATCAATGTCCACTGGGCATTAGACCCTATATCCACCTGTGTACACATGGAACTACTTATATCAATGTCCGCTGGGCACTAGACCCTATATCCACCTGTGTACACATGGAACTACTTATATCAATGTCCACTGGGCACTAGACCCTATATCCACCTGTGTACATATATAACTACTTATATCAATGTCCGCTGGGCACTAGACCCTATATCCACCTGTGTACATATGGAACTACTTATATCATTGTTCGCTGGGCACTAGACCCTATATCCACCTGTGTACATATGGAACTACTTATATCAATGTCCACTGGGCACTAGACCCTATATCCACCTGTATACATATGGAACTACTTATATCAATGTCCACTGGGCACTAGACCCGATATCCACCTGTGTACATAAGGAACTACTTATATCAATGTCCGCTGGGCACTAGACCCTATATCCACCTGTGTACATATGGAACTACTTATATCAATGTCCGCTGGGCACTAGACCCTATATTCACCTGTGTACATATGGAACTATTTATATCATTGTTCGCTGGGCACTAGACCCTATATCCACCTGTGTACATATGGAACTACTTATATCAATGTCCACTGGGCACTAGACCCTATATCCACCTGTGTACATAAGGAACTACTTATATCAATGTCCGCTGGGCACTAGACGCTATATCCACCTGTGTACATATGGAACTACTTATATCAATGTCCGCTGGGCACTAGACCCTATATTCACCTGTGTACATATGGAACTATTTATATCATTGTTCGCTGGGCACTAGACCCTATATCCACCTGTGTACATATGGAACTACTTATATCAATGTCCACTGGGCACTAGACCCTATATCCACCTGAGTACACATGGAACTACTTATATCAATGTCCGCTGGGCACTAGACCCTATATCCACCTGTGTACACATGGAACTACTTATATCAATGTCCACTGGGCACTAGACCCTATATCCACATGTGTACATATATAACTACTTATATCAATGTCCGCTGGGCACTATACCCTATATCCACCTGTGTACATATGGAACTACTTATATCATTGTTCGCTGGGCACTAGATCCTATATCCACCTGTGTACATATGGAACTACTTATATCAATGTCCACTGGGCACTAGACCCTATATCCACCTGTGTACATACGGAACTACTTATATCAATGTCCACTGGGCACTAGACCCGATATCCACCTGTGTACATAAGGAACTACTTATATCAATGTCCGCTGGGCACTAGACCCTATATCCACCTGTGTACATATGGAACTACTTATATCAATGTCCGCCGGGCACTAGACCCGATATCCACCTGTGTACATATGGAACTACTTATATCAATGATCACTGGGCACTAGACCCTATATCCACCTGTGTACATATGGAACTACTTATATCAATGTCCACAGGGCACTAGACACTATATCCACCTGTGTACACATGGAACTACATATATCAATGTCCACTGGGAACTAGACCCTATATCCACCTGTGTACACGCGAAACTACTAATATCAATGTCCACAGGGCACTAGACCCTATATCCACCTGTGTACATATGGAACTACTTATATCAATGTCCACTAGGCATTAGACCCTATATCCACCTGTGTACACATGGAACTACTTACATCAATGTCCGCTGGGCACTAGACCTTATATCCACCTGTGTACATATGGAACTACTTATATCAATGTCCACAGGGCACTAGACCCGATAACCACCTGTGTACACATGGAACTACTTATATCAATGTCCACTAGGCACTAGACCCTATATCCACCTGTGTACACATGAAACTACTTATATCAATATCCGCTGGGCACTAGACCCTATATCCACCTGTGTACATATGGAACTACTTACATCAATGTCCACAGGGAACTAGATCCTATATCCACCTGTGTACACATGGAACTACTTATACCAATGTCCACTGGGCACTAGACCCTATATCCACCTGTGTACACATGGAACTACTTATATCAATGTCCACTGGGCACTAGACCCTATATCCACCTGTGTAAACATGGAACTACTGATACCAATGTCCACTGGGCACTAGACCCTATATCCACCTGTGTACACATGCAACTACTTATATCAATGTCCGCTGGGCACAAGACCCTATATCCACCTGTGTACACATGGAACTACTTATATCAATGTCCGCTGGGCACTAGACCCTATATCCACCTGTGTACACATGGAACTACTTATATCAATGTCCGCTGGGCACAAGACCCTATATCCACCTGTGTACATATGGAACTACTTATATCAATGTCCACTGGGCACTAGACCCTATATCCACCTGTGTACATATGGAACTACTTCTATCAATGTCCACTGGGCACTATACCCTATATCCACCTGCGTACACATGGAACTACTTCTATCAATGTCCACTGGGCACTAGACCCTACATACGCCTATGTACATATGGAACTACTTCTATAAATGTTCACTGGGCACTAGACCCTACATCCGCCTATGTACATATGGAACTACTTATATAAATGTTCACTGGGCACTAGACCCAACATCCGCCTATGTACATATGGAACTACTTTTATAAATGTTCACTGGGCACTAGACCCTACATCCGCCTATGTACTTATGGAACTACTAATATAAATGTTCACTGGGCACTAGACCCTACATCCGCCTATGTATATATATGGAACTACTTCTAAATATGTTCACTGGGCACTAGACCCTACATCCGCCTATGTACATATGGAACTACTTCTATAAATGTTCACTGGGCACTAGACCCTACATCCGCCTATGTACATATGGAACTACTTCTATAAATGTTCACTGGGCACTAGACCCGACATCCGCCTATGTACATATGGAACTACTTATATAAATGTTCACTTGGCACTATACCCAACATCCGCCTATGTACATATGGAACTACTTCTATAAATGTTCACTGGGCACTAGACCCTACATCCGCCTATGTACTTATGGAACTACTAATATAAATGTTCACTGGGCACTAGACCCTACATCCGCCTATGTATATATATGGAACTACTTCTAAATATGTTCACTGGGCACTAGACCCTACATCCGCCTATGTACATATGGAACTACTTCTATAAATGTTCACTGGGCACTAGACCCTACATCCGCCTATGTACATATGGAACTACATCTATAAATGTTCACTGGGCACTAGACCCTATATCCACCTGTGTACATGTGGAACTACTTATATCAATGTCCGCTGGGCACTAGAACCTATATCCACCTGTGTACACATAGAACTACTTATATCAATGTCCGCTGGGCACTAGACCCTATATCCACCTGTGTACACATGTAACTACTTATATCAATGTCCACTGGGCACTAGACCCTATATCCACCTGTGTACATATATAACTACTTATATCAATGTCCACTGGGCTCTAGACCCGATATCCACCTGTGTACATATGGAACTACTTATATCAATGTCCACTGGTCATTAGACCCGATATCCATCTGTGTACATAAGGAACTACTTATATCAATGTCCGCTGGGCACTAGACCCTATATCCACCTGTGTACATATGGAACTACTTATATCAATGTCCGCTGGGCACTAGACCCTATATCCACCTGTGTACATATGGAACTACTTATATCAATGTTCACTGGGCACTAGACCCTATATCCACCTGTGTACATATGGAACTACTTATATCAATGTCCACAGGGCACTAGAACCTATATCCTCCTGTGTACATATGGAACTACTTATATCAATGTCCACATGGCAATAGACCCTATATCCACCTGTGTAAACATGGAACTACTTATATCAATATCCACTGGGCACTAGACCCTATATCCACCTGTGTACACACGGAACTACTTGTATCAATATCCACAGTGCACAAGACCCTATAACCATCTGTGTTCACATGGAACTACTTATATCAATGTCCACTGGGCACTAGACCCTATATCCACCTGTGTACACATGGAACTACTTATATCAATGTCCGCTGGGCACTAGACCTTATATCCACCTGTGTACACATGGAACTACTTATATCAATGTCCACTGGGCATTAGACCCTATATCCACCTGTGTACACATGCAACTACTTATATCAATGTCCGCTGGGCACTAGACCCTATATCCACCTGTTTCCACATGGAACTACTTACATCAATGTCCGCTGGGCACTAGACCCTACATCCACCTGTGTACACATGGAACTACTTATATCAATATCCGCTGGGCACTACACCCTATATCCACCTGTGTACACATGGAACTACTTATATCAATATCCACTGGGCACTAGACCCTATATCCACCTGTGTACACATGGAACTACTTATATGAATGTCCGCTGGGCACTAGACCTTATATCCACCTGTGTACACAGGGAACTACTTATATCAATGTCCACTGGGCACTAGACCCTATATCCACCTGTGTAGACATGCAACTACTTATATCAATGTCCGCTGGGCACTAGACCCTATATCCACCTGTGTACACATGGAACTACTTATATCAATGTCCGCTGGGCACTAGACCCTACATCCACCTGTGTACACATGGAACTACTTATATCAATGTCCGCTGGGCACTAGACCCTATATCCACCTGTGTACACATGGAAATACTTATATCAATGTCCACTGGGCACTAGACCCTATATCCACCTGTGTACATATGGAACTACTTATATCAATGTCCACTGGGCACTAGACCCTATATCCACCTGTGTACACATTGAACTACTTCTATCAATGTCCACTGGGCACTAGACCCTACATCCGCCTATGTACATATCGAACTACTTCTATAAATGTTCACTGGGCAATAGACCCTACATCCGCCTATGTACATATGGAAAAACTTCTATCAATGTTCACTAGGCACTAGACCCTACATCCGCCTATGTACATATGGAACTACTTATATAAATGTTCACTGGGCCCTAGACCCTACATCCGCCTATGTATAGATGGAACTACTTCTAAATATGTTCACTGGGCACTAGACCCTACATCCACCTATGTACATATGGAACTACTTCTATAAATGTTCACTGGGCACTAGACCCTACATCCGCCTATGTACATATGGAAAAACTTCTATAAATGTTCACTAGGCACTAGACCCTACATCCGCCTATGTACTTATGGAACTACTTATATAAATGTTCACTGGGCATTATACCCTACATCCGCCTATGTATATATGGAACTACTTATATTAATGTCCACTGGGCACTAGATCCTTCATTTGCTTATGCACATATGGAACTACTTCTATTAATGTCCAATGAGCATAAGACCCTACATCCGCCTATGCACATTTGGAACTACTTCTATTAATGTCCACTGGGCACTAGACCCTACATCCGCCTATGTATCTATGGAACTACTTCTATAAATGTTCACTGGGCATTATACTCTACATCCGCCTATGTATATACGGAACTAATTCTATCAATGTCCACTGGGCATTAGACCCTACATCCACCTGTGCACGTATGGAACTACTTCTGTCAATGTCCACTGGACACTAGACCCTACATCCAACTGTGTACATATAGAACTACTTCTATCAATGTCCACTGGGCACTAGACCCTATATCCACCTGTGTACACATGGAACTACTTCTATCAATGTCCACTGGGCATTAGACCCTACATCCGCCTATGTACACATGGAACAACTTCTATAAATGTTCTCTGGGCACTAGACCCTACATCCGCCTATGTACATATGGAACTACTTATATAAATATTCACTGGGCGCTAGACCCTACATCCGCCTATGTATATATGGAACTACTTCTAAATATGTTCACTGGGCACTAGACCCTACATCCGCCTATGTACACATGGAACTACTTCTATAAATGTTCAATGGGCATTATACCCTACATCCGCCTATGTATATATGGAACTACTTATATTAATGTCAACTGGGCACTAGATCCTACATTTGCTGATGTACATATGGAACTACTTCTATAAATGTTCACTGGGCATTATACCCTACATCCGCCTATGCATATATGGAACTACTTATATAAATGTTCACTGGGCACTAGACCCTACATCCGCCTATGTACATATGGAAAAACTTCTATAAATGTTCACTAGGCACTAGACCCTACATCCGCCTATGTACATATGGAACTACTTATATAAATGTTCACTGGGCCCTAGACCCTACATCCGCCTATGTATATATGGAACTACTTCTAAATATGTTCACTGGGCACTAGACCCTACATCCACCTATGTACATATGGAACTACTTCTATAAATGTTCACTGTGCACTAGACCCTACATCCGCCTATGTACATATGGAACTACTTCTATAAATGTTCACTGGGCACTAGACCCTACATCCGCCTACGTACATATGGAACTACTTCTACAAATGTTCACCGGGCACTAGACCCTACATCCGCCTATGTATATATGGAACTAGTTCTATTAATGTTCACTGGGCACTAGACCCTATATCCGCCTATGTACATATGGAATTACTTCTATAAATGTTCACTGGGCACTAGACCCTACATCCACCTATGTACATATGGAACTACTTCTATAATGTTCACTGGGCACTAGTCCCTACATCCGCCTATGTACATATGGAACTACTTCTATAAATGTTGACTGGGCATTATTCCCTACATCCGCCTATGTATATATGGAACTACTTATATTAATGTCCACTGGGCACTAGATCCTACATTTGCTTGTGCAGATATGGAACTACTTCTATTAATGTCCAATGAGCATAAGACCCTACATCCGCCTATGCACATTTGGAACTACTTCTATTAATGTCCACTGGGCACTAGACCCTACATCCGCCTATGTACCTATGGAACTACTTCTATAAATGTTCACTGGGCATTATACTCTACATCCGCCTATGTATATACGGAACTAATTCTATCAATGTCCACTGGGCATTAGACCCTACATCCACCTGTGCACGTATGGAACTACTTCTGTCAATGTCCACTGGACACTAGACCCTACATCCAACTGTGTACATATAGAACTACTTCTATCAATGTCCACTGGGCACTAGACCCTATATCCACCTGTGTACACATGGAACTACTTCTATCAATGTCCACTGGGCATTAGACCCTACATCCGCCTATGTACACATGGAACAACTTCTATAAATGTTCTCTGGGCACTAGACCCTACATCCGCCTATGTACATATGGAACTACTTATATAAATATTCACTGGGCGCTAGACCCTACATCCGCCTATGTATATATGGAACTACTTCTAAATATGTTCACTGGGCACTAGACCCTACATCCGCCTATGTACACATGGAACTACTTCTATAAATGTTCACTGGGCATTATACCCTACATCCGCCTATGTATATATGGAACTACTTATATTAATGTCCACTGGGCACTAGATCCTACATTTGCTTATGCACATATAGAACTACTTCTATTAATGTCCACTGAGCATAAGACCCTACATCCGCCTATGCACATTTGGAACTACTTCTATTAATGTCCACTGGGCACTAGACCCTACATCCGCCTATGTACCTATGGAACTACTTCTATAAATGTTCACTGGGCATTATACTCTACATCCGCCTATGTATATACGGAACTAATTCTATCAATGTCCACTGGGCATTAGACCCTACATCAACCTGTGCACGTATGGAACTACTTCTGTCAATGTCCACTGGACACTAGACCCTACATCCAACTGTGTACATATAGAACTACTTCTATCAATGTCCACTGGGCACTAGACCCTATATCCACCTGTGTACACATGGAACTACTTCTATCAATGTCCACTGGGCATTAGACCCTACATCCGCCTATGTACACATGGAACAACTTCTATAAATGTTCTCTGGGCACTAGACCCTACATCCGCCTATGTACATATGGAACTACTTATCTAAATATTCACTGGGCGCTAGACCCTACATCCGCCTATGTATATATGGAACTACTTCTAAATATGTTCACTGGGCACTAGACCCTACATCCGCCTATGTACACATGGAACTACTTCTATAAATGTTCACTGGGCATTATACCCTACATCCGCCTATGTATATATGGAACTACTTATATTAATGTCCACTGGGCACTAGATCCTACATTTGCTTATGCACATATGGAACTACTTCTATTAATGTCCACTGAGCATAAGACCCTACATCCGCCTATGCACATTTGGAACTACTTATATTAATGTCCACTGGCCACTAGACCCTACATCCGCCTATGTATATACGGAATTAATTCTATCAATATCCACTGGCCACTAGAACCTACATCCACCTGTGTACGTATGGAACTACTTCTGTCAATGTCCACTGGACACTAGACCCTACATCCACCTGTGTACATATAGAACTACTTCTATCAATGTCCACTGGGCACTAGACCCTATATCCACCTGTGTACACATGGAACTACTTATATCAATGTCCACTGGGCACTAGACTCTATATCCACCTGTGTACACATGGAACTACTTCTATCAATGTCCACTGGGCACTAGACCCTACATCCGCCTATGTACATATCGAACTACTTCTATAAATGTTCACTGGGCACTAGACCCTACATCCGCCTATGTACATATGGAAAAACTTCTATAAATGTTCACTAGGCACTAGACCCTACATCCGCCTATGTACATATGGAACTACTTATATAAATGTTCACTGGGCCCTAGACCCTACGTCCGCCTATGTATATATGGAACTACTTCTAAATATGTTCACTGGGCACTAGACCCTACATCCACCTATGTACACATGGAACTACTTCTATAAATGTTCACTGTGCACTAGACCCTACATCCGCCTATGTACATATGGAATTACTTCTATAAATGTTCACTGGGCACTAGACCCTACATCCACCTATGTACATATGGAACTACTTCTATAATGTTCACTGGGCACTAGTCCCTACATCCGCCTATGTACATATGGAACTACTTCTGTTAATGTTCACTGTGCACTAGACCCTACATCCGCCTATGTACATATGGAACTACTTCTATAAATGTTCACTGGGCACTAGACCCTACATCCGCCTACGTACATATGGAACTACTTCTACAAATGTTCACCGGGCACTAGACCCTACATCCGCCTATGTATATATGGAACTAGTTCTATTAATGTTCACTGGGCACTAGACCCTACATCCGCCTATGTACATATGGAATTACTTCTATAAATGTTCACTGGGCACTAGACCCTACATCCACCTATGTACATATGGAACTACTTCTATAATGTTCACTGGGCACTAGTCCCTACATCCGCCTATGTACATATGGAACTACTTCTGTTAATGTTCACTGTGCACTAGACCCTACATCCGCCTATGTACATATGGAACTACTTCTATAAATGTTCACTGTGCACTAGACCCTACATCCGCCTATGTACATATGGAACTACTTCTATAAATGTTCACTGTGCACTAGACCCTACATCCGCCTATGTACATATGGAACTACTTCTATAAATGTTGATTGGGCATTATACCCTACATCCGCCTATGTATATATGGAACTACTTATATTAATGTCCACTGGGCACTAGATCCTACATTTGCTTATGCAGATATGGAACTACTTCTATTAATGTCCAATGAGCATAAGACCCTACATCCGCCTATGCACATTTGGAACTACTTCTATTAATGTCCACTGGGCACTATACCCTACATCCGCCTATGTACCTATGGAACTACTTCTATAAATGTTCACTGGGCATTATACTCTACATCCGCCTATGTATATATGGAACTAATTCTATCAATGTCCACTGGGCATTAGACCCTACATCCACCTGTGCACGTATGGAACTACTTCTGTCAATGTCCACTGGACACTAGACCCTACATCCAACTGTGTACATATAGAACTACTTCTATCAATGTCCACTGGGCACTAGACCCTATATCCACCTGTGTACACATGGAACTACTTCTATCAATATCCACTGGGCATTAGACCCTACATCCGCCTATGTACACATGGAACAACTTCTATAAATGTTCTCTGGGCACTAGACCCTACATCCGCCTATGTACATATGGAACTACTTATATCAATATTCACTGGGCGCTAGACCCTACATCCGCCTATGTATATATGGAACTACTTCTAAATATGTCCACTGGGCACTAGACCCTACATCCGACTATGTACACATGGAACTACTTCTATAAATGTTCACTGGGCATTATACCCTACATCCGCCTATGTATATATGGAACTACTTATATTAATGTCAACTGGGCACTGGATCCTACATTTGCTGATGTACATATGGAACTACTTCTATAAATGTTCACTGGGCATTATACCCTACATCCGCCTATGCATATATGGAACTACTTATATTAATGTCCACTGGGCACTAGATCCTACATTTGCTTATGCACATATGGAACTACTTCTATTAATGTCCACTGAGCATAAGACCCTACATCCGCCTATGCACATTTGGAACTACTTATATTAATGTCCACTGGCCACTAGACCCTACATCCGCCTATGTATATACGGAATTAATTCTATCAATATCCACTGGGCACTAGAACCTACATCCACCTGTGTACGTATGGAACTACTTCTGTCAATGTCCACTGGACACTAGACCCTACATCCACCTGTGTACATATAGAACTACTTCTATCAATGTCCACTGGGCACTAGACCCTATATCCACCTGTGTACACATGGAACTACTTCTATCAATGTCCACTGGGCACTAGACCCTACATCCGCCTATGTACATATGGAACTACTTCTATCAATGTTCACTGGGCACTAGACCCTACATCCGCCTATGTACATATGGAACTACTTATATAAATGTTCACTGGGCACTAGACCGTACATCCGCCTATGTACATATGGAACTACTTCTATAAATGTTCACTGGGCACTAGACCCTACATCCGCCTATGTATATATGGAACTACTTATATAAATGTTCACTGGGCACTAGACCCTACATCCGCCTATGTATATATAGAACTACTTCTAAATATGTTCACTGGGCACTAAACCTTACATCCGCCTATGTACATATGGAACTACTTATATAAATGTTCACTGGGCACTAAACCCTACATCCGCCTATGTACATATGGAACTACTTCTATCAATGTTCACTGGGCACTAGACCCTACATCCGCCTATGTACATATGGAACTACTTCTGTTAATGTTCACTGGGCACTATCCCCTACATCCGCCTATGTACATATGGAACTACTTCTATAAATGTTCACTGGGCACTACACCCTACATCCGCCTATGTACATATGGGACTACTTCTATATATGTTCACTGGGCATTATACCCTACATCCGCCTATGTATATATGGAACTACTTCTATTAATGTCCACTGGGCACTATATCCTACATTTGCTTATGCACATATGGAACTACTTCTATTAATGTCCACTGGGCATAAGACCCTACATCCGCCTATGCACATTTGGAACTACTTCTATTAATGTCCACTGGGCACTAGACCCCACATCCGCCTATGTACATACGGAACTACTTCTATAAATGTTCACTCGGCATTATACCCTACATCCGCCTATGTATATACGGAACTAATTCTATCAATTTCCACTAGGCACTAGACCCTACATCCACCTGTGTACATATGGAACTACTTCTGTCAATGTCCACTGGACACTAGACCCTACATCCACCTGTGTACATATATAGAACTACTTCTATCAATGTCCACTGGGCACTAGATCCTACATCCGCCTGCGTACATATGGAACTACTTCTATCAATGGCCACTGGACACTAGACCCTACATCCGCCTGTATACATATAGAACTACTTCTATCAATGTCCGCTGGACACTAGACCATACATCCGCCTGTGTACATATAGAACTACTTCTATCTATGTCCGCTGGGCACTAGACCCTACATCCACCTGTTTACATATAGAACTACTTCTATCAATGTCCACTGGGCACTAGACCCTACATCCGCCTGTGTACATATAGAACTACTTCTATAAATGTCCACTAGGCACTAGACCCTACATCCGCCTGTGTACATATGGAACTACTTCTATCAATGTCCACTGTGCACTAGACCTTACATCCGCCTGTGTACATATAGAACTACTTCTATCTATGTCCGCTGGGCACTAGACCCTACATCCGCCTGTGTACATATGGAACTACTTCTATCAATGTCCACTGGGCACTAGACCCCACATCCGCCTGTGTACATATAGAACTACTTCTATCAATGTCCACTGGGCACTAGACCCTACATCCGCCTGTGCACATATGGAACTACTTCTATCAATGTCCAGTGGACACTAGATCCTACATCCGCCTGTGTACATATATCGAACTACTTCTATCAATATCCACTGGACACTAGACTCTACATCCTCCTGTGTACATATAGAACTACTTCTATCAATGTCCACTGGACACTAGACCCTACATCCGCCTGTGTTCATATAGAACTACTTCTATTAATGTCCGCTGGACACTAGACCATACATCCGCCTGTGTACATATAGAACTACTTCTATCTATGTCCGCTGGGCACTAGACCCTACATCCACCTGTGTACACATATAACTATTTCTATCAATGTCCACTGGGCACTAGACCCTAAACCCGCCTGTGTACATATAGAACTACTTCTATAAATGTCCACTAGGCACTAGACCCTACATCCGCCTGTGTACATGTAGACCTACTTCTATCAGTGTTCACTGAACACTAGACCCTACATCCGCCTGTGTACATATGGAATTACTTCTATCAATGTCCACTGGACTCTAGACCCTACATCAACCTGTGTACATATGGAACTACTTCTATCAATGTCCACTGGGCACTAGACCCCACATCCGCCTGTGTACATATAGAACTACTTCTAACTATATCCGCTGGGCACTAGACCATACATCCGCCTGTGTACATATGGAATTAATTCTATCAATGTCCACTGGACACTAGACCCTACATCCACCTGTGTACATATAGAACTACTTCTCTCAATGTCCACTGGGCATTAGACCCTACATCCGCCTGTGTACATATGGAACTACTTCTATCAATGTCCACTGGACACTAGATCCTACATCCGCCTGTGTACATATATCGAACTACTTCTATCAATATCCACTGGACACTAGACTCTACATCCACCTGTGTACATATAGAACTACTTCTATCAATGTCCACTGGGCACTAGACCCTACGTCCGCCTGTGCACATATGGAACTACTTCTATTAATGTCCACTGGACACTAGACCCTACATCCGCCTGTGTACACATGGAACTACTTCTATCGATGTCCACTGGGCACTAGACCCTACATCCGCCTGTGTACATATGGAACTACTTCTATCAATGTCCACTGGGCATTAGACCCTACTTCCGCCTGTGTACATATGGAACTACTTCTATCAATGTCCACTGGACACTAGATCCTACATCCGCCTGTGTACATATATCGAACTACTTCTATCAATATCCACTGGACACTAGACTCTACATCCACCTGTGTACATATAGAACTACTTCTATCAATGTCCACTGGGCACTAGACCCTACGTCCGGCTGTGCACATATGGAACTACTTCTATTAATGTCCACTGGACACTAGACCCTACATCCGCCTGTGTACATATGGAACTACTTCTATCGATGTCCACTGGGCACTAGACCCTACATCCGCCTGTGTACATATGGAACTACTTCTCTCAATGTCCACTGGGCATTAGATCCTACATCCGCCTGTGTACATATTGAACTACTTCTATCAATGTCCACTGGACACTAGATCCTACATCCGCCTGTGTACATATATCGAACTACTTCTATCAATATCCACTGGACACTAGACTCTACATCCACCTGTGTACATATAGAACTACTTCTATCAATGTCCACTGGGCACTAGACCCTACGTCCGCCTGTGCACATATGGAACTACTTCTATTAATATCCACTGGACACTAGACCCTACATCCGCCTGTGTACATATGGAACTACTTCTATCGATGTCCACTGGGCACTATACCCTACATCCACCTGTGTACATGTAGAACTACTTCTATCAGTGTCCACTGAACACTAGACCCTACATCCGCCTGTGTACATATGGAACTACTTCTATCAATGTCCACTGGGCACTAGACTCTACATCCGCCTGTGTACATATGGAACTACTTCTATCGATGTCCACTGGGCACTAGACCCTACATCCACCTGTGTGCATATAGAACTACTTCTATCAATGTCCACTGGACACTAGACCCTACATCCGCCTGTGTACATATGGAACTACTTCTATCAATGTCCACTGGACAGTAGACCCTACATCCGCCTGTGTACATATGGAACTACTTCTATCAATGTCCACTGGACAGTAGACCCTACAATCGCCTGCGTACATATGGAACTACTTCTATCAATGTCCACTGGGCACTAGACCCTACATCCGCCTATATACATATGGATCTATTATTCATTTCCACGTTGCACTATAAATAGATTTAGTTTGCCCCTTTTCGAAACCGCAAGCTGTTTCCGTGTGTATGGAAATCTAGCTTAACCATGGCTACGAAGACGGAGGGGGTTCTGTGACGTATCTAGGAGCTACTAGGGGTCTAGCCGCGGACCAACAATCTTAGTTACCCATTGGCTTTCCTTTCTAGCATATTTCTAACACGTAGTGGCCATAGACGATTTATAGGAGACAATAAAGACACCATTTCCAGAGACGCATAAATACGTCACTGGGTCGTCTCGTAGATTCGCGTGATACCCACAGATATATACACGCTGTGTACGTGCGAAACTCAACAGATGAACACAGTAATCATAATTACAATAATAATGAAAAATAATCGGGACAATGTTGCGTTGAAAAATGGACGTAATGAATGGGAAAATGGCGACGTGAACCACAACATCAATAGCGCTATATGTGACGTCACGGTGTGGTCAAATAAATGAACGCTGGCACGGACACGCGACAACAGAGACGTGGACGTGAATGAGAAATGTGGTGATTTCGTGAAGCGCCCGGCAACGTGATTCATCACGTGACACGTAGGAACCACGCATATACCATCAAAGAGCTATAACCAGGAACTTGCAGTTAGACCGTTAGCCCCGTCAGCCTCTGCTAAACATAGCGTGTGTTTACTGCTGGAATTGGTCTCTATCCAATTAGAATGTTTCGTGACCGAAACACTACAGTTGCGAATATTGCTTCTTGCTTATTAATCACAAATTGATGACAATATAATTTCGATATATTTATCCTAGTTCTGTACTGATTTGTACTATGTCTCATTACCCAGATCAACCAGTCAAAGCTTCACTTCAAATGGCAAATGTTGCTCGTTTAGATGTTTCAAATGACGAATGCACGAAACGAACGACGCAATATAATATTTCACATCGATGATACTATGAACTTACATAGGCCTACTTTGATTGCAAGTCGTATCTATCAGCAAAACGTAATTTATGTTATGTCAAACTATAATTATAACGACTAAACGTCGTTCTTCTTGCATAAGCGGATTCGTAGGCGAGTTATTTGAAATACAAAATTTGGGTCCGCCTACCGGACAAACGCAACAAGCGTTACTGCATAAATAACACCGATTATGCATAAAACGCGTACAGGGTAATTATAAATGGCATCAAAAATAAGAAAAAGTGCAATAATATACATACAATACATTTAGCGCCATATTAACCTAATATATACTTATATATATATACATACATTCATATATATATATATAAACATATACACACACATGCACATATATGTATATATATATATATATATACATATAAAGTGCTGTGTGACGCTTTACATCATGCAATATAAGTGTATGTATATAAGTATGTATGTACATACGTAAATGTATGTACGTATGTGTGTACGTATGTGTGAGAGTATGTATGTAAGTATGTATGTATGTATGTATAGTAATAATATTTAATATTTATAGAGCGTAATAATCATAATATGCTCAAAGCGCTGTACAGTAAAATTCAATCAAACAATTCAATGTATATTAATAAAAACTACAAAAAAAGAAACTTCAGATAAAATGTAGAACAAATTAAGTTAGTTATATTAAAATTATTAATTATAAACTATAATTAAATAAATTATAAATTAAACCTATTATTATTTACCTATATGCATACCTATACATACATACCCGCACACACGCACGCACGCACGCATACATAAATAAATACTGATACATGCACTCAAAATAATATATCTATATGTATGAAAGTAAGATATGCAATAATATAAAATTAAATGTTAAAATTGTCAGCAGTATTGAGCTTTGAACATGTGCGCCTTGAGTGTCTTTCTGAACGCCGACAGAGTTCTGTTGACTTGATAGCAATGGACAGTGCATTCCATAGTCGAGGTCCACACGAAAGGTCAGGTCTCCAAAGCTGACCAGCTTCGTTCGTGGAACTTCAAGCAAAAGTTGATCAGATGAACATGTGCGTCCCGGATTGTGCCTGGTTGGCAATATACAGCGGCGCCCTCCCGTTCAGACATCTGAACACATAAAGGAGAATTTTAAACTCGATTCGGCATTTGACTGGCAGCCAGTGTAATTCTTTTAGAACTGGAGTTATGTGGTCACGGCGAGGTGTGATCGTGATGATTCTGGCTGCCATGTTTTGGATTCGCTGAAGTTTGTGAATGTGGTCACATGGTAGTCCAGCCAGTAGCGCATTCCCGTAGTCCAATCTACATATGACGAAAGCGTACACAAGTGATTTAGTTGCATCTGTTGTGAGGTATCGCCTGATACGACTGGTGTTGTGGAGGTGCATATACGCTGTTCGGCAAATGGCACTGATGTGTTTAGACATGTTGAGGGATTGATCAAATACAACGTCCAGGTTGCGCGCACTTGAAAACGAAGTCGAAGTCGAGTCAAAAATACGAATCTCCTTTAGCAGTGTCAACTTCTGTTTAGTACCAAACACCATGACACCCGTCTTCTGACCATTTAACTTCAGTAAATTTGCCCGAGACCATTCACCAATTTCTTCTAGGCAACAGCACAGACGATCCATTGAGTTCATCCATCTCCACCAGGACAAAACGAAACAAAGTTGCGTGTCGTCGACATACAGGTGATAATCCAAGCCGAATTTCTTGATGACGCCGCCAAGTGGTGTGATATATGCAGTGAACAGCAATGGCCCGAGTACGTAGTCTTGCGGTAGACCAAACGGCTCAGTAGTTGGGGAGGCTTTGACACTTCCAATACGAACGACTTGATGTATGTATGTATGCATGTATGTATGTGACATGGTGATTGTGTCGCGCCTCTATGTGGCTGCACCAAAACAAGCTCGTGGATATTTTACATTTTTATCTGTTTTTAATCGTGGAACAGCAGTGCAATTTTAGAGTTGTTTTTATGAATGTCTCGGGTCGAAGGTGGACTGCGCCATTTTAACAAGTACTTAATGACATTTTAACATTTTTGTAATTTATATGCAGTGCGTACCAGTATAGTGAACTGCACCTGTGTCACAACGTAACTAGGTAAGGCACGGTGTGTCACTGTGTGTTAGCAAATATAACTAACTATAACTTAAACAATCTGGTGTAAATTGTACACAGAAAAGGCTTTTCAAAGACTACATCAAAACTACTTTGAACATAAATAAATTCTGATATGGCACCTTGCAAGCGGCAACTCAGGGCAAAACGACACCTAGTTTGCAACGACTGCCAGAGCTGGGTGGATTTTGCGTTGTCTGGCTGTCCAAAATCATGGGCAGAGACCACAGATCACGGATTCACATTTCGGTGTATGGGGTGTTTGAGGGTGGAATGTCTGATGAAGGAGGTGTGTAAGTTGACGGATATAGTGAAGGAGATGGAGGCGAGATTCAACATAGAAATAGATGGAGCAGAGAGGGATGGCGCGGAGAAAGTTGAGAATTCTACAACACAGAAGGAGCAGAGTTGTGACACGGAGACTGAAGAAAGGAGACTGAGAGGAAGGAAGGTGACCGGTGTAAAGGAACAAGACATTGAGAAAACAGAGGGACGGAGGAAAAGTGTTCGGCAGAGGAAAAGAAAACGGGCCAGTGGGGATAGATCAGCAGGTAGTCAGACTGTAGAGAACGAGGAGAGACACGACAGCGATACAGGTGGTGAAGAGGTAGATACCACAGAGGCAGTTGGTAAGACTGTGAGACAGAAGACTGATGGAAGAAGACAGTGTTCAGCAAAAAACAGAAAACATGACAGGCGTGAAGGTGACAGGGGAGAAAGTGACCGTAGTGAAGGAGGTAGCCGGGGAAAAGGGACGGGAGAGGAGAGAAGAAAATGTGATGGGAGGAAAGAAGAAGGGACGAAAGGAAGTGAGAGTAAATGTGCTAGAAGAGAAGATGACAGGAGGAAAGGGGACAAGAGAAAACGCGACAGGAAAGAAGGGAATGGAAGAGAATGTGACAGGAGAGAAGACGACAAGAGGAAAAGACAACAACCAGACATATGCAAACCGGAGGAGCTACTCCGAGGCAGTGATTGAGGGGGCAAGGAGAAAAGAGAGAGTGTTTATGGGCGATTCAATTCTGAGAAAAACAGACAAGACTATATGCGAGGGGAAGGACGTTGTTGTATGTCTACCGGGGGCTAGGATAGAGCATGTGACCGAAAGGGTAGAGAAGGTATTGGGGCATGGCAAGGGAGGGTCTATACTAGTACACGTTGGGACAAACAATGCAGACAAGGAGGGAACAACTGGGATAGTTCAGAAGTACAGACATCTAGTGAGGAAGCTAAAGAAGACAAGAGTGGAACAGGTTATTCTCTCAGGAATTTTGCCAGTAATGGGAGGAAGGGGGGCAAGATACAGAAACTGTAAGAGGATGGCGATCAACGCACTAGTTGAGCAGATGTGTGAGGAAGAGGGCGTGGGATTCCTAGATTTATGGGGGTACTTTGTTGGGAGAGAAGATATGTACATGAGAGATGGCCTCCATCTAAGTGGAAAGGGGGCAGCAGTACTCTCAGAGAATCTGCTGCGATCTGTTGACAGTGGGACAGGTTGCATCTATTTAAACTAAATTCGCAGGGGGGACTCGCAGAGAAGCCTGAAACTGGAGGCATACATAAAGGCAGCAAAATTAATTCAGCAAAGAACAGTCTGGAAAACTGTTCTGAAGCTGGGTATAAATGTGTTTGTTTAAATGCAAGGAGTATAGTAAACAAAAGAAATGAACTAAACATTATGGTAGAAGATATTGACCCTCACATAATAGGTATAACTGAATCATGGGCAACCACCAATGTATCAGATGCCGAATTGGGACTGACAGGATATGTAATGTTTAGGAAAGATAGAATAGGAAGAAGGGGAGGTGGAGTTATTTTATATATTAAAGAATCTATTCAGGCTTATGAAATAAAATTAGACAGAGAAGCAGATTGCGAAGAAGCTGTTTGGTGTAACATAGTTACAGGAAACTCAACGTTAACGGTTGGATTAGTTTATCGAAGTCCAAACATAAGCATAGAAGAGAATGAAAAAATACAAAACGCTATAAGGGAAGTGAGCAAACGGGACTGTGTTATTATGGGGGATTTTAACCATGGGCATATAAAATGGAAATCTCTACAGAGTATGGGTAGAGAGGACCACAAGTTTTTAGTTTTAGTACAAGATAGTTTCCTTTCTCAACATGTGCTAGAACCAACCAGGGGAGAGAATGTGTTAGACTTAGTTTTGCCCTCACAGAATGAATTAGTTGACAATGTTAAATTATGTGAGCCTCTGGGAAGTAGTGATCACAACCAGATACATTTTATAATCAAAGTAAAATCAGAAAGAAATAATAAAAAGCAGTTCAGGAGAAATTTCCACAAAGGAAGATATAAGGAATTGAGGAAATATTTAGCAAAGATAGACTGGAATAATACACTGAAGAATAAGACAGCAACATAATGCTGGAATATCTTAAATACTGAAATAGAGTGCATCGTAGATAAATTTGTTCCCTTCAAAAAACAAGGGAAACGGACCAGAAATAAATACTTATCGAAAGAAGCCATTAGAAAAATTAAGTATAAACAAATGATGTGGAAGTCATATAGACGTACTGGAAATGACGAAGACTATAACATTTATAAAGAAGCACTAAACCAAGCTACAGCTGAAATTAGAAATTCAAAGAGAAGCTATGAACATAAATTAGCTTTTAATATAAAACATGACAGCAAGAGTTTTTATGCGTATGTTCGAAGCAAACAGAAAGTTCAGGATAAGGTCGGTCCCTCTAGAAGATAGTGCTGGAAATATAATATCAGAAGGATTCTTAATGGCAGAAGACCTAAATGAGCATTTTAGTTCAGTGTTTACTGGTGAGAAGACACTAGTTCACTGCCAGCATCTCCAGAGGCTAAGTTCATAAGGTGAATCAGACTATTTAAGACAGTTAATTGTAACCCCAGAAATGGTAGCCAAGAAAATTAGGGCTATGAAGGAAAATAAATCACCTGGAGTGGATGGTATTCCACCCAAACTACTAGTGGAAATTGTAGAACAAATTAGCATACCGCTTGCAACAGTTTTCAACTTGTCATTAGAACAGGGAGTGGTTCCTTTAGAATGGAAAGAAGCAAACATTATACCTTTATTTAAAAAAGGTTCGAGAAACAAGTCAGAGAACTATAGACCAGTGAGTTTAACATCAGTGATTGGTAAATTATTAGAAAGACTAATTAAAGATCACATGGTGGATTTTCTTTGTTAAACATAACTTGATAAACCTATCTCAACATGGGTTTCCTAAAAGCGAGGTCATGCTTTGCAATAAATATGTTATGTTTTTGGAAGATATCACTGGCGGGTAGGATGATGGATCACTATAGATATCATCTACTTTAGATTTTCAAAAAGCTTTCGACAAAGTGCCACATCAAAGATTACTGCTTAAACTAAAGGTCCATGGCATAGGAAATGGTATAATTAACTGGATAGAAAAATGGCTGATTGACAGAAGACAACGGGTAGTTGTTGATGGGGAGGTTTCAAACTGGAAATCAGTTTTGAGTGGGTTTCCACAGGGATCAGTACTGGGACCTATATTATTCTTAATATATATAAACGATTTGGACGATGATATAGCTAGCAAGGTGTTGAAATTTGCAGATGATACAAAAGTGTTTAGGAGGATTAAAAGTGATGGGGATAGACAGCATTTACAAGATGAT
>CM034534.1:59878763-59911911 GCA_020002185.1 Paraescarpia echinospica | reverse complement strand
TGTGTGTGTGTCTGTGTGTAAGTGTGTCTGTGTGTAAGTGTGTGTGTATATTTTGGCTGGACTCCTTCTCCGAGGGCCATCGGGTCTTAAATGAATGCAAATGCGCGTGTACATATACGTACTAAAATGTGAAAGCCAATCGGTTTTCTGCTGTAATTAAGTACTTGAAGTAGTTGTCGTTATAACAGTAGCGTTTGTGTTAATGGCAAATATATCAGATAACAAGTTCAGCCCTTTGAAGTGTAGGTACACTTGGACTAGAGATGCTGTAGAGAGTTAACGAACAAGGACTGCGAGGTTCCATCAAGAAATGAAAGCTGCATGCCTAAGTACGGCAATTGAAAACATAAAAAAGTGAGCGTCTGGTATTTAGCAGCATAAATGAAGTACTACCAAGAAAAACTGTGAGGTAGAAGAACGAATTTGATGAATTGACGCCACCAAGCTTTGGACAGTTAATGCACTCGATGTGGCCAGAGAGGTTGATAGGTGGCGTCAAGTCGTCGATGGCCTAACAGAGGCAATTGCTATACATTATCAACGTTACCATCGTGGTGGTGGTGGCGGCGGCGGTGGTGGTGGTGGTGGTGGTCGTCGTCGTCGTCGTCGTCGTCGTCGTCGTCGTCGTCGTCGTCGTCGTCGTCGTCGTCGTCGTCGTCGTCCTCGTCGTCGTCGTCGTCGTCGTCGTCGTCGTCGTCGTCGTCGTCGTCGTCGCATTGTTTCTCGAATTGTTCGTGTATTAGTGGAAACCCAATATTATGTTGACATTCCAAATAAAACAAACTTTAAACGTAAGACGTGTAAATAAATAGCCGTACTTTAGCGTAGGATTTTACCAAAATGTTTACTTAGCTCGACAAACACTGTTTCATCAAGTAATTCACAAATGTGTGCATATCTATTATAAATACGCTTCGGAATGATTTGCTTCACGCGCAGTTTCACGCGCAGTCCATCGTCGCTTTCACGCGTACGGACGTGCACGCAGACGTGCATGCACACGGACGCGCAATCGCGGCGTCTTAGAACCCGCACCGCGCCTTTGACGCTCACGACCTGCGGCGCCGAATCACGTGCCACTATCGCGCAGGCAGATTCTGTTTCTCGTCGGCAGTAATACGCCGATTCCGGTGTCAAAACCGAAGCCGCACGTTCCCGCGGGGTCACCCCCACTCGGTGACCGAGTGCGAGGGACAGGCGACACTCTAGACAACAAACGCAACAATAAAGCGAAACGTCGTACTTGATGGCGACGATGCAAGCACGATTACCGGTTTGCTCGGGCCTCTCTCGGCCACGACGCTTGGCCCGCGGGCTGGCGTCGTCGGATGTCGGCGTGATCGCGTGGCACTCCGGCCGCCGCGACATTAATAGACGGCTGCCTGTTTAGTCTGAATTAGAATCCAGCGTTGGTTGTAGATGTTCTTGTAAGAATTATGCGTTAGTTTTTTCCATGTGAACATATGAAACTTGTAACTTAAATATACAAGTTTATCTAATATATATATATATATATATGGTCTGGTAATCTCAGATTATGACAAATTCGATTGAACTTGCAATACTTATACTTATGTGAGTGATGCAGACAATTGTACCCCGTGGTTAGATCATTTTATTTGTTTGCAGTGTTCACTCAAAGATCACTGACTTACACATTTGAGATAAATGCCCTAGTTCGGATCATCTCCCTGTAGGACTTGTTATTTGTACTTTTGTAACTACAGAAAGTCAAGACAATGTCTCTGCGGCAAAGTGTGGTGATAAAATGTGTCCTATTTTAAATGGTCTAAAGCACCAGATTATAATATCCAAGGATATGTAAAGAGTAGTGCTGAGCATCTGGAAAAGTACTAATTCCAGAATTATTTACTAATCATGCACTAACATTGATTGGTCAATTAGACAGCATATGTGTAACATTGATAAACAATTTGATGATATAAGCACTGCACTTCGAGAATCCAGTCTTAAAACTATCAGTACATGCAAACAACATGTGTCGAGATTATTATACCTTTGTGAAAAACAAGTTTGGTGACACAAGTGATGTTAACAACTACAGACCAAGATCTTTGAAATTGTATGACTTGAACTTATGGAATCTAACCTTGATAGAACAGACAATCAGTTTGGATTCAAGAAGGGTCACAACTGTTCCATCGGGGTTAAACTTCATCTGTTCCAATCCATGTTGTTCAATTTACTGTTCCGAGCACCTATTTAACACTTAAAGTCGCATAAAACAATATGCATAAACGGATCCTAGGATACCACCGATGGGACAGTGCGAGTAATTATTATGTTTACAAATAATGCTATTGACTCATTTGATGCCCTATCGCGCAAACATATTTATGGTTTCAGAAAACGGATTCTTAATAATGACAACAATATAATAAAATATATGTGTAACTGTAGAGAAATTGTTAATGGGCCCATGTGGTTCTGCTGGTCAAAATCTCTACATATGTTTTAAATAGTAACTATATTATATCTCTTTTGTATATATTTATTTATTTATTTATTACTTTTTATCTCTTAATTTATTACTTTGGTTTACTCATTAATATATTTTACTTATTGTATTTAAAGGTGTACCTTTTATTCTTATTTGTATATATTACTTAATTGTACATGTACTATGGGTGTTTGTACCTGAAATAAAAAAAGCATTCATTCATTCATTCATATAAATATATATATAATATATATACATATATACATACATACATGCATGCATACATACATACATACATACATACATACATACATGCATGCATGCATACATACATACATGCATGCATTGTTGCAAAATAAATTGATTTGATTTTGATTTGCATACATACATACATACATACATACATACATACATACATACAAAATCAAATCAAATCAAATCGTGACATTTATATTGCGCCGTTCCAACAATCGTTGCTCACGGCGCCGTACATAATGTTCGGGAAAACAGATAAGTTTTAAGGTTTGATTTAAAAACAGTGTTTGTCATTCTTGTTGCAGTCAGGTTTTTTGGCAGCAAGTTCCATAGTGTTGGGGCTGCCACGCAAAAGGATCTATCACCCCAGCGACGCGATGCACGTGGTACACATAAATGATTGTGTTCACTGCAGCGCAACAATCGAGTTGGCTGACGTCTGTTCAAACATTTGGTGATATACTGTGGTGCACAGCCAGTCAGTGCTCGGTGCGTGAGTAGAAGTATCTTATACTCTACTCTAACTGCTATTGGCAGCCAGTGCAACTTCATCAATAGAAGTGTGACATGACAGAACTTCTTGGCGCCGTCGACAAGGCGAGCCGCCCAGTTCTGTACTCTCTGCAACCGTTCTAGTTGTTTCACAGGCAGTCGGTGGAGTAATGCATTGCCAACGTCAAGTCTGCTGGTAACAAACGCATGTATGACTTGTTCTGTCGCTGCAGGTGTTAGATAACGTCTTATTCTTGCAATATTTCGGAGATGGAAAATTGCAGATCTACAGACTGCAGTCACGTGCGTCTCCATCTTCATTTCGGCATCGAACTGTACACCAAGGTTCCGTACATTCTGAGTTATAGTGACCAAACAGTCTCCAATGCTTAGTGTGCGCAGCTCAATTTTTTTAGTTGTTGCGCAGAGCCGAGCACGATGACTTCTGTCTTTGAGTCATTCAACTTTAAAAAGTTTGTCATAATCCACGTCCTGATCTCCGCTACACATTCTTCAATACGGACGACAGCCGCAGCAATTTCCTCTTGGTGTGGTTTCACTGGAATGTAGATTTGAGTATCATCCGCGTAGAAATGACACATCAAATTATACTTGCGAATAATCTTAGCAACTGGTGCTACATAGATGGAGAACAGATGAGGACCCAGCACGGAGCCTTGTGGTACCCCGTATACCACAGGACGAGCAGGCGATGTAGCACCATGAATGTCGACAGACTGGACTCTGTCTCTTAGGTATGACTTAAACCAGTCCAGTGCATCTTGGACCACTCCGATATCATGTGAGAGTCTATGCAACATCACTTCATGGTCGACAGTGTCAAACGCAGCCGATAGATCAAGGAGAACCATGATGATAACAAGCTGATTGTCCATTGCGTGCAGGATGTGATTCTGCACACAGACAAGGGCCGTCTCAACGCTGTGATTCGGCTTGTACGCTGACTGATAGGGCTCACAGAGATCGTGCTCTGACATGTGAGCTGACAATCTCGCAGCAACGACACGTTCTATTGTCTTCGATAGATAGGGTAGATTTGACACGGGTCGGTAGTTATTCAAGACAGTTTTGTCTAGACTCGGTTTCTTGAGTACTGGCTTGATGTGCGCTTCCTTCAAGTGCGAAGGCATTACCCCCGTTCTCAGAGACAGGTTAACAATTGTCATGAGCACAGGTACAACATCGTGCGCACAGTCTCTAAGAAGCCATGTCGGAATGGGATCAAGTTCACAAGATTTCACTGGCGATGACTTCAATAACATTCCAATTTCAGCCTCAGTGGCTGGCTCAAATGCAGTCAGCAGACACGTCTGCGGTGCATCATCAGCAGAGGCATTTACAGTGATGACATTCTGATTCAGTTCAGACCGAATTTTCGAGATCTTTACTGAGAAGAAATCCGAGAACCGCATTGCCAATGTGTCAGACGAGTCACATGGCGGTAGTGGTGTGCCATTATTAGTGTGTAGGAGCTTGGCAACAATCTTGAACAGCTGCTTCTGGTCACCAGATGCATCAGCAATTTGATTCGTGTGGTATTCAAGTTTTGCACGGTGCACAGACGAAGTGACGAGCTGGCGCTGGAGGCAGTAGGCAAGCCTGTCAGACTCCAGTCAAGATTTTCTCCATGTTCTTTCCAGTTGTCGTCTAACACACTTTTGTGATCGTATGCCATCATTATACCACGGCGTGTGTGGTCGTACAATCACTGTGCGGTTCTTTAACGGTGCTTGCTTGTCAATGATAGCCGCAATGGTTTCATTGTACATGTCAACAGCATGGTTCATGTCATCAGACAGGTGATTTGACAGTAGCAACGAACGGATTTCATCACATATCGCAGTGGTATTGATATGTCGATAATTTCGACCCGTCGTCGTACCCGGACGTTTGGTGGTTTCACGAGTTGCAGTGTGCAATGAATTGCCGAGTGGTCTGACATGTGTGGGATGTCTGTTCGTATATTGTTCAGAAACGTATCAGATGAACGCGTTATAAGCAGGGCGATGGTATGTCCGGCAACATGCGTCGGGACTTCCACTTGCTGAGTAAGATCTGCTGCATTTAGAATGTTTTGAAAGCGCTTAGTGTCATTGTCTGATGTATTGTCCATGTGGAAGTTAAAATCACCTGCGATCAGCTTGTTTGACGTATACATCGACATGGAGTCCAACAAATCACCAAATTCTAGGAGAAATTCCGCAGTTGTAAAGCCATTCTTGGAATTTGGCGGGGGGCGATAGACGACAAGAAGACGAACAGATTGAGTATCATTGCTGAGTTGTAGACACATCGATTCAAATGTCTTTGATTTCGGCATCTCGAGATGTCGCGTAGTGAAGCCAGACTTGTAGACAACTGCAACACCACCACCGGTGCCGTACGTTCTCGGGACATGTCGTAGTTGGTAACCAGCAGGTGTGATGCAACCAGTAGAGAAGGAGTCATCAGCACTCAACCAAGTCTCTGTGATGGCGAGTATGTCTAGATCTTTGTCCTCAATGAGGTCACATATCACGGTCGCTTTCCCCGCTTGCTTCGCGTCACTCACCGATCTGGCATTCAACAAGCAAAAACACACTTGGCGTACAGATGGTATGTCACATACACTGTCGAGTCGAATCAAATTCGATGTGTAGGTTTCACATCTCACGATGACCGATCATGGGAAGCGAGGAGTAATCAGAACAGGAATGGGTCTTTGCTTTGACCTCCCTGCCCTACACCCCCTACGAGTCCGCCGATTGTTCACGCGTTCTAGTGGTCGTAGTGGTGCCACACAAGCATATTTTAAAAGGTAGCATCCAGTAACAATAGAACGTCCAATTCGCAGTAGATCCAATCTATTGTATGTGATCATGCTGTGGCAGTGCATTGTTCTAGTTGTCGTCACGCCTGGTCAACCGGCTACAATGTTTAACAAGATTTAACAAGATTGCCATCCAGAGAATTAACTCTAGATGGCAGGTGGACAAGGAAGCCCTTTGGCTTATCGAGAGTCCAACTCTTTTATCTACATATATCCAGCCCTTCTGAGGTATGTGTCGATTTTATTTTTAAACATATTCACACTACTAGCACCCACACAATCATCAGATAATCTGTTCCATTCATTCACAGTCCTTTGTGAAAATGAGAACTTTCTCACGTCTAATCTACACTGCTCCTTTACTAATGTAACTTCATGTCCTCTAGTCTTTCTATCTTTCTTAACTGAAAAAAACATATTTCTATCAATATTTTCATAACCATTCAATATTTTAAACACTTCTATCTGATCTCCTCTCAGTCTCCTGGTCTCTAGTGTTGTTAAACCACATTCTTTTAGGCGTTTTTCATAACTAAGATCCCTCAGTTTTTGGTATCATTTTAGTCGCTCTCCTCTGTACTCTTTCTAGCATATCTATGTCCTTCTTGCGGTATGGCCTCCACGCTTGTATACAATATTCTAAATGAGGCCTAACTGTTTTGTACAGCGGTATTATTAGTTCTTTTTCTTTATATGCTATATTTCGCCTAATCAATCCAAGGATTTGATTTCCCTTTGAAGCTGCAATTCCACACTGCTCTGAAACCTTCATGTCAGCACCAATTGTCAGCCCTAAGTCTTTTTCTTTTACAGTAGTACTTAGTACAGTTCCCCCCATTGTATATTCTACATATTCGTTCCCATGTCCTGTGTGGAGGCATTTACATTTCCCAAAATTGAACAACATTTGCCACTTTTCAGACCATGTGATCAACCTGTCAAGATCATCTTGTAAATGCTGTCTATCACCATCACTTTCAATCCTTCTAAACACTTTTGTATCATCTGCAAATTTCAACACCTTGCTAGCTATATCATCGTCCAAATCGTTTATATATATTAAGAATAATATAGGTCCCAGTACTAATCCCTGTGGAACCCCACTCAAAACTGATTTCCAGTTTGAAGCCTCCCATCAACAACTACCCGCTGTCTTCTGTCAATCAGCCATTTTTCTATCCAGTTAATTATACCATTTCCTATGCCATGGGCCTTTAGTTTAAGCAGTAATCTCTGATGTGGCACTTTGTCGAAAGCTTTTTGAAAATCTAAGTAGATGATATCTACTGGTGATCCATCATCTACCCACTTAGTGATATCTTCCAAAAACATAACATATTTGTTAAGCATGACCTCGCTTTTAGAAACCCATGTTGAGATGGGTTTATCAAGTTGTTTAACAAGAAAATCCACCATGTGATCTTTAATTAGTCTTTCTAATAATTTACAAATCACCGATGTTAAACTAACTGGTCTATAATTATTTGACTTGTTTCTCGAACCTTTTTTGAATAACGGTATAATGTTTGTTTCTTTCCATTCTAAAGGAACCACTCCCTCTTCTAATGACAAGTTGAAAACTGCTGCAAGCGGTATGCTAATTTGTTCTACAATTTCCAATAGTAGTTTGGGTGGAATACCATCCACTCCAGGTGATTTATTATCCTTCATAGCCCTAATTTTCTTAGCTACCATTTCTGGGGTTACAATTAACTGTCTTAAATAGTCAGATTCTGCCCCCTTGAACTTAGCCTCTGGTACTGGCAGTGAACTAGTGTCTTCTCTGGTAAACACTGAACTAAAATACTCATTTAGGTCTTCTGCCATTAAGAATCCTTCTGATATTATATTTCCAGCACTATCTTCTAGAGGACCGACCTTATCCTGAACTTTCTGTTTGCTTCGAACATACGCATAAAAACTCTTGCTGTCATGTTTTATATTACAAGCTAATTTATGTTCATAGCTTCTCTTTGAATTTCTAATTTCAGCTGTAGCTTGGTTTAGTGCTTCTTTATAAATGTTGTAGTCTTCGTCATTTCCAGTACGTCTATATGACTTCCACATCATTTGTTTATACTTAATTTTTCTAATGGCTTCTTTCGATAAGTATTTATTTATGGTCCGTTTCCCTTGTTTTTTGAAGGGAACAAATTTATCTACGATGCACTCTATTTCAGTATTTAAGATATTCCAGCATTATGTTGCTGTCTTATTCTTCAGTGTATTATTCCAGTCTATCTTTGCTAAATATTTCCTCAATTCCTTATATCTTCCTTTGTGGAAATTTCTCCTGAACTGCTTTTTATTATTTCTTTCTGATTTTACTTTGATTATAAAATGTATCTGGTTGTGATCACTACTTCCCAGAGGCTCACATAATTTAACATTGTCAACTAATTCATTCTGTGAGGGCAAAACTAAGTCTAACACATTCTCTCCCCTGGTTGGTTCTAGCACATGTTGAGAAAGGAAACTATCTTGTACTAAAACTAAAAACTTGTGGTCCTCACTACCCGTACTCTGTAGAGATTTCCATTTTATATGCCCATGGTTAAAATCCCCCATAATAACACAGTCCCGTTTGCTCACTTCCCTTATAGCGTTTTGTATTTTTTCATTCTCTTCTATGCTTATGTTTGGACTTCGATAAACTAATCCAACCGTTAACGTTGAGTTTCCTGTAACTATGTTACACCAAACAGCTTCTTCGCAATCTGCTTCTCTGTCTAATTCTATTTCATAAGCCTGGATAGATTCTTTAATATATAAAATAACTCCACCTCCCCTTCTTCCTATTCTATCTTTCCTAAACATTACATATCCTGTCAGTCCTAATTCGGCATCTGATATATCGGTGGTTGCCCATGATTCGGTTATACCTATTATGTGAGGGTCAGTATCTTCTACCATAATGTTTAGTTCATTTCTTTTGTTTACTATACTCCTTGCATTTAAACAAACACATTTATACCCAGCTTCAGAACAGTTTTCCAGACTGTTCTTTGCTGAATTATTTTTGCTGCCTTTATGTATGCCTCCATTTTCAGGCTTCTCTGCGAGTCCCCCCTGCGAATTTAGTTTAAATAGATGCAACCTGTCCCACTGTCAACAGATCGCAGCAGATTCTCTGAGAATACTGCTGCCCCCTTTCCACCTAGATGGAGGCCATCTCTCATGTACATATCTTCTCTCCCAACAAAGTACCCCCATAAATCTAGGAATCCCACGCCCTCTTCCTCACACATCTGCTCAACTAGTGCGTTGATCGCCATCCTCGTACAGTTTCTGTATCTTGCCCCCCTTCCACCCATTACTGGCAAAATTCCTGAGAGAATAACCTGTTCCACTCTTGTCTTCTTTAGCTTCCTCACTAGATGTCTGTACTTCTGAACTATCCCAGTTGTTCCCTCCTTGTCTGCATTGTTTGTCCCAACGTGTACTAGTATAGACCCTCCCTTGCCATGCCCCAATACCTTCTCTACCCTTTCGGTCACATGCTCTATCCTAGCCCCCGGTAGACATACAACAACGTCCTTCCCCTCGCATATAGTCTTGTCTGTTTTTCTCAGAATTGAATCGCCCATAAACACTCTCTCTTTTCTCCTTGCCCCCTCAATCACTGCCTCGGAGTAGCTCCTCCGGTTTGCATATGTCTGGTTGTTGTCTTTTCCTCTTGTCGTCTTCTCTCCTGTCACATTCTCTTCCATTCCCTTCTTTCCTGTCCATTCCTTTCGTCCCTTCTTCTTTCCTCCCATCACATTTTCTTCTCTCCTCTCCCGTCCCTTTTCCCCGGCTACCTCCTTCACTACGGTCACTTTCTCCCCTGTTACCTTCACGCCTGTCATGCGTTCTGTTTTTTGCTGAACACTCTGTCTTCTTCCATCAGTCTTCTGTCTCACAGTCTTACCAACTGCCTCTGTGGTATCTACCTCTTCACCACCTGTATCGCTGTCGTGTCTCTCCTCGTTCTCTACAGTCTGACTACCTGCTGATCTATCCCCACTGGCCCGTTTTCTTTTCCTCTGCCGAACACTTTTCCTCCGTCCCTCTGTTTTCTCAATGTCTTGTTCCTTTACACCGGTCACCTTCCTTCCTCTCAGTCTCCTTTCTTCAGTCTCCGTGTCACAACTCTGCTCCTTCTGTGTTGTAGAATTCTCAACTTTCTCCGCGCCATCCCTCTCTGCTCCATCTATTTCTATGTTGAATCTCGCCTCCATCTCCTTCACTATATCCGTCAACTTACACACCTCCTTCATCAGACATTCCACCCTCAAACACCCCATACACCGAAATGTGAATCCGTGATCTGTGGTCTCTGCCCATGATTTTGGACAGCCAGACAACGCAAAATCCACCCAGCTCTGGCAGTCGTTGCAAACTAGGTGTCGTTTTGCCCTGAGTTGCCGCTTGCAAGGTGCCATATCAGAATTTATTTATGTTCAAAGTAGTTTTGATGTAGTCTTTGAAAAGCCTTTTCTGTGTACAATTTACACCAGATTGTTTAAGTTATAGTTAGTTATATTTGCTAACACACAGTGACACACCGTGCCTTACCTAGTTACGTTGTGACACAGGTGCAGTTCACTATACTGGTACGCACTGCATATAAATTACAAAAATGTTAAAATGTCATTAAGTACTTGTTAAAATGGCGCAGTCCACCTTCGACCCGAGACATTCATAAAAACAACTCTAAAATTGCACTGCTGTTCCACGATTAAAAACAGATAAAAATGTAAAATATCCACGAGCTTGTTTTGGTGCAGCCACATAGAGGCGCGACACAATCACCATGTCACATACATACATGCATACATACATACATCAAGTCGTTCGTATTGGAAGTGTCAAAGCCTCCCCAACTACTGAGCCGTTTGGTCTACCGCAAGACTACGTACTCGGGCCATTGCTGTTCACTGCATATATCACACCACTTGGCGACGTCATCAAGAAATTCGGCTTGGATTATCACCTGTATGTCGACGACACGCAACTTTGTTTCGTTTTGTCCTGGTGGAGATGGATGAACTCAATGGATCGTCTGTGCTGTTGCCTAGAAGAAATTGGTGAATGGTCTCGGGCAAATTTACTGAAGTTAAATGGTCAGAAGACGGGTGTCATGGTGTTTGGTACTAAACAGAAGTTGACACTGCTAAAGGAGATTCGTATTTTTGACTCGACTTCGACTTCGTTTTCAAGTGCGCGCAACCTGGACGTTGTATTTGATCAATCCCTCAACATGTCTAAACACATCAGTGCCATTTGCCGAACAGCGTATATGCACCTCCACAACACCAGTCGTATCAGGCGATACCTCACAACAGATGCAACTAAATCACTTGTGTACGCTTTCGTCATATGTAGATTGGACTACGGGAATGCGCTACTGGCTGGACTACCATGTGACCACATTCACAAACTTCAGCGAATCCAAAACATGGCAGCCAGAATCATCACGATCACACCTCGCCGTGACCACATAACTCCAGTTCTAAAAGAATTACACTGGCTGCCAGTCAAATGCCGAATCGAGTTTAAAATTCTCCTTTATGTGTTCAGATGTCTGAACGGGAGGGCGCCGCTGTATATTGCCAACCAGGCACAATCCGGGACGCACATGTTCATCTGATCAACTTTTGCTTGAAGTTCCACGAACGAAGCTGGTCAGCTTTGGAGACCTGACCTTTCGTGTGGACCTCGACTATGGAATGCACTGTCCATTGCTATCAAGTCAACAGAACTCTGTCGGCGTTCAGAAAGACACTCAAGGCGCACATGTTCAAAGCTCAATACTGCTGACAATTTTAACATTTAATTTTATATTATTGCATATCTTACTTTCATACATATAGATATATTATTTTGAGTGCATGTATCAGTATTTATTTATGTATGCGTGCGTGCGTGCGTGTGTGCGGGTATGTATGTATAGGTATGCATATAGGTAAATAATAATAGGTTTAATTTATAATTTATTTAATTATAGTTTATAATTAATAATTTTAATATAACTAACTTAATTTGTTCTACATTTTATCTGAAGTTTCTTTTTTTGTAGTTTTTATTAATATACATTGAATTGTTTGATTGAATTTTACTGTACAGCGCTTTGAGCATATTATGATTATTACGCTCTATAAATATTAAATATTATTACTATACATACATACATACATACATACTTACATACATACTCTCACACATACGTACACACATACGTACATACATTTACGTATGTACATACATACTTATATACATACACTTATATTGCATGATGTAAAGCGTCACACAGCACTTTATATGTATATATATATATATACATATATGTGCATGTGTGTGTATATGTTTATATATATATATATATATATATATGAATGTATGTATATATATATAAGTATATATTAGGTTAATATGGCGCTAAATGTGTTGTATGTATATTATTGCACTTTTTCTTATTTTTGATGCCATTTATAATTACCCTGTACGCGTTTTATGCATAATCGGTGTTATTTATGCAGTAACGCTTGTTGCGTTTGTCCGGTAGGCGGACCCAAATTTTGTATTTCAAATAACTCGCCTACGAATCCGCTTATGCAAGAAGAACGACGTTTAGTCGTTATAATTATAGTTTGACATAACATAAATTACGTTTTGCTGATAGATACGACTTACAATCAAAGTAGGCCTATGTAAGTTCATAGTATCATCGATGTGAAATATTATATTGCGTCGTTCATTTCGTGCATTCGTCATTTGAAACATCTAAACGAGCAACATTTGCCATTTGAAGTGAAGCTTTGACTGGTTGATCTGGGTAATGAGACATAGTACAAATCAGTACAGAACTAGGATAAATATATCGAAATTATATTGTCATCAATTTGTGATTAATAAGCAAGAAGCAATATTCGCAACTGTAGTGTTTCGGTCACGAAACATTCTAATTGGATAGAGACCAATTCCAGCAGTAAACACACGCTATGTTTAGCAGAGGCTGACGGGGCTAACGGTCTAACTGCAAGTTCCTGGTTATAGCTCTTTGATGGTATATGCGTGGTTCCTACGTGTCACGTGATGAATCACGTTGCCGGGCGCTTCACGAAATCACCACATTTCTCATTCACGTCCACGTCTCTGTTGTCGCGTGTCCGTGCCAGCGTTCATTTATTTGACCACACCGTGACGTCACATATAGCGCTATTGATGTTGTGGTTCACGTCGCCATTTTCCCATTCATTACGTCCATTTTTCAACGCAACATTGTCCCGATTATTTTTCATTATTATTGTAATTATGATTACTGTGTTCATCTGTTGAGTTTCGCACGTACACAGCGTGTATATATCTGTGGGTATCACGCGAATCTACGAGACGACCCAGTGACGTATTTATGCGTCTCTGGAAATGGTGTCTTTATTGTCTCCTATAAATCGTCTATGGCCACTACGTGTTAGAAATATGCTAGAAAGGAAAGCCAATGGGTAACTAAGATTGTTGGTCCGCGGCTAGACCCCTAGTAGCTCCTAGATACGTCACAGAACCCCCTCCGTCTTCGTAGCCATGGTTAAGCTAGATTTCCATACACACGGAAACAGCTTGCGGTTTCGAAAAGGGGCAAACTAAATCTATTTATAGTGCAACGTGGAAATGAATAATAGATCCATATGTATATAGGCGGATGTAGGGTCTAGTGCCCAGTGGACATTGATAGAAGTAGTTCCATATGTACGCAGGCGAGTGTAGGGTCTACTGTCCAGTGGACATTGATAGAAGTAGTTCCATATGTACACAGGCGGATGTAGGGTCTACTGTCCAGTGGACATTGATAGAAGTAGTTCCATATGTACACAGGCGGATGTAGGGTCTAGTGTCCAGTGGACATTGATAGAAGTAGTTCTATATGCACACAGGTGGATGTAGGGTCTAGTGCCCAGTGGACATCGATAGAAGTAGTTCCATATGTACACAGGCGGATGTAGAGTCTAGTGCCCAGTGGACATTGATAGAAGTAGTTCCATATGTACACAGGCGGATGTAGGGTCTAGTGTTCAGTGGACACTGATAGAAGTAGTTCTACATGTACACAGGTGGATGTAGGGTATAGTGCCCAGTGGACATCGATAGAAGTAGTTCCATATGTACACAGGCGGATGTAGGGTCTAGTGTCCAGTGGATATTAATAGAAGTAGTTCCATATGTGCACAGGCGGACGTAGGGTCTAGTGCCCAGTGGACATTGATAGAAGTAGTTCTATATGTACACAGGTGGATGTAGAGTCTAGTGTCCAGTGGATATTGATAGAAGTAGTTCGATATATGTACACAGGCGGATGTAGGATCTAGTGTCCAGTGGACATTGATAGAAGTAGTTCAATATGTACACAGGCGGATGTAGGGTCTAATGCCCAGTGGACATTGAGAGAAGTAGTTCCATATGTACACAGGCGGATGTAGGGTCTAGTGCCCAGTGGACATCGATAGAAGTAGTTCCATATGTACACAGGCGGATGTAGGGTCTAGTGTCCAGTGGACATTAATAGAAGTAGTTCCATATGTGCACAGCCGGACGTAGGGTCTAGTGCCCAGTGGACATTGATAGAAGTAGTTCTATATGTACACAGGTGGATGTAGAGTCTAGTGTCCAGTGGATATTGATAGAAGTAGTTCGATATATGTACACAGGCGGATGTAGGATCTAGTGTCCAGTGGACATTGATAGAAGTAGTTCCATATGTACACAGGCGGAAGTAGGGTCTAATGCCCAGTGGACATTGATAGAAGTAGTTCCATATGTACACAGGCGGATGTAGGGTCTAGTGCCCAGTGGACATCGATAGAAGTAGTTCCATGTGTACACAGGCGGATGTAGGGTCTAGTGTCCAGTGGACATTAATAGAAGTAGTTCCATATGTGCACAGGCGGACGTAGGGTCTAGTGCCCAGTGGACATTGATAGAAGTAGTTCTATATGTACACAGGTGGATGTAGAGTCTAGTGTCCAGTGGATATTGATAGAAGTAGTTCGATATATGTACACAGGCGGATGTAGGATCTAGTGTCCAGTGGACATTGATAGAAGTAGTTCCATATGTACACAGGCGGATGTAGGGTCTAATGCCCAGTGGACATTGAGAGAAGTAGTTCTATATGTACACAGGTGGATGTAGGGTCTAGTGTCCAGTGGACATTGATAGAATTAATTCCATATGTACACAGGCGGATGTATGGTCTAGTGCCCAGCGGATATAGTTAGAAGTAGTTCTATATGTACACAGGCGGATGTGGGGTCTAGTGCCCAGTGGACATTGATAGAAGTAGTTCCATATGTACACAGGTTGATGTAGGGTCTAGAGTCCAGTGGACATTGATAGAAGTAGTTCCATATGTACACAGGAGGATGTAGGGTCTAGTGTTCAGTGAACACTGATAGAAGTAGGTCTACATGTACACAGGCGGATGTAGGGTCTAGTGCCTAGTGGACATTTATAGAAGTAGTTCTATATGTACACAGGCGGGTGTAGGGTCTAGTGCCCAGTGGACATTGATAGAAATAGTTATATGTGTACACAGGTGGATGTAGGGTCTAGTGCCCAGCGGACATAGATAGAAGTAGTTCTATATGTACACAGGCGGATGTATGGTCTAGTGTCCAGCGGACATTAATAGAAGTAGTTCTATATGAACACAGGCGGATGTAGGGTCTAGTGTCCAGTGGACATTGATAGAAGTAGTTCTATATGTACACAGGAGGATGTAGAGTCTAGTGTCCAGTGGATATTGATAGAAGTAGTTCGATATATGTACACAGGCGGATGTAGGATCTAGTGTCCAGTGGACATTGATAGAAGTAGTTCCATATGTGCACAGGCGGATGTAGGGTCTAGTGCCCAGTGGACATTGATAGAAGTAGTTCTATATGTACACAGGCGGATGTGGGGTCTAGTGCCCAGTGGACATTGATAGAAGTAGTTCCATATGTAAACAGGCGGATGTAGGGTCTAGTGCCCAGCGGACATAGATAGAAGTAGTTCTATATGTACACAGGCGGATGTAAGGTCTAGTGCACAGTGGACATTGATAGAAGTAGTTCCATATGTACACAGGCGGATGTAGGGTCTAGTGCCTAGTGGACATTTATAGAAGTAGTTCTATATGTACACAGGCGGATGTAGGGTCTAGTGCCCAGTGGACATTGATAGAAGTAGTTCTATATGTAAACAGATGGATGTAGGGTCTAGTGCCCAGCGGACATAGATAGAAGTAGTTCTATATGTACACAGGCGGATGTATGGTCTAGTGTCCAGCGGACATTGATAGAAGTAGTTCTATATGTACACAGGCGGATGTAGGGTCTAGTGTCCAGTGGCCATTGATAGAAGTAGTTCCATATGTACGCAGGCGGATGTAGGATCTAGTGCCCAGTGGACATTGATAGAAGTAGTTCTATATATGTACACAGGTGGATGTAGGGTCTAGTGTCCAGTGGACATTGACAGAAGTAGTTCCATATGTACACAGGTGGATGTAGGGTCTAGTGCCTAGTGGAAATTGATAGAATTAGTTCCGTATATACATAGGCAGATGTAGGGTATAATGCCCAGTGAACATTTATAGAAGTAGTTCCGTATGTACATAGGCGGATGTGGGGTCTAGTGCCCAGTGGACATTAATAGAAGTAGTTCCAAATGTGCATAGGCGGATGTAGGGTCTTATGCCCAGTGGACATTAATAGAAGTAGTTCCATATGTGCATAAGCAAATGTAGGATATAGTGCCCAGTGGACATTAATAGAAGTAGTTCCATATATACATAGGCGGATGTAGGGTATAATGCCCAGTGAACATATATAGAAGTAGTCCCATATGTACATAGGCGGATGTAGGGTGTAGTGCCCAGTGAACATTTATAGAAGTAGTTCCATATGTACATAGGCGGATGTAGGGGATAGTGCCCAGTGAACATTAACAGAAGTAGTTCCATATGTACATAGGCGGATGTAGGGTCTAGTGCCCAGTGAACATTTATAGAAGTAGTTCCATATGTACATAGGCGGATGTAGGGTCTAGTGCCCAGTGAACATTTATATAAGTAGTTCCATATGTACATAGGCGGATGTAGGGTTTAGTGCCCAGTGAACATATTTAGAAGTAGTTCTATATATACATAGGCGGATGTAGGGTCTAGTGGCCAGTGAACATTTATATAAGTAGTTCCATATGTACATAGGCGGATGTAGGGTCTAGTGCCCAGTGAACATTTATAGAAGTAGTTCCATATGTACATAGGCGGATGTACGGTCTAGTGCCCAGTGAACATTTATATAAGTAGTTCCATATGTACATAGGCGGATGTAGGGTCTAGTGCCCAGTGAACATTGATAGAAGTAGTTCCATATGTACATAGGCGGATGTAGGGTCTAGTGCCCAGTGGACATTGATAGAAGTAGTTCCATGTGTACACAGGTGGATATAGGGTCTAGTGCCCAGTGGACATTGATAGAAGTAGTTCTATATGTACACAGGTGGATGTAGGGTCTAGTGTCCAGTGGACATTGACAGAAGTAGTTCCATACGTACACAGGTGGATGTAGGTTCTAGTGCCCAGTGGATATTGATAGAATTAATTCCGTATATACATAGGCGGATGTAGGGTCTAGTGGCCAGTGGACATTAATATAAGTAGTTCCAAATGTGCATAGGCGGATGTAGGGTCTTATGCTCAGTGGACATTAATAGAAGTAGTTCCATATGTGCATAAGCAAATGTAGGATCTAGTGCCCAGTGGACATTAATATAAGTAGTTCCATATATGCATAGGCGGATGTAGGGTATAATGCCCAGTGAACATTTATAGAAGTAGTTCCATATGTACATCAGCAAATGTAGGATCCAGTGCCCAGTTGACATTAATATAAGTAGTTCCATATATACATAGGCGGATGTAGGGTATAATGCCCAGTGAACATTTATAGAAGTAGTTCCATGTGTACATAGTCGGATGTAGGGTCTAGTGCCCAGTGAACATAATTAGAAGTAGTTCCATATATACATAGGCGGATGTAGGGTCTAGCGCCCAGTGAATATTTATATAAGTAGTTCCATATGTACATAGGCGGATGTAGGGTCTAGTGCCCAGAGAACATTTATAGAAGTTGTTCCATGTGTACATAGGCGGATGTAGGGTCTAATGCCCAGTGGATATTGATAGAAGTAGTTCCATGTGTACACAGGTGGATATAGGGTCTAGTGCCCAGTGGACATTGATAGAAGTAGTTCTATATGTACACAGTTGGATGTAGGGTCTAGTGTCCAGTGGACATTGACAGAAGTAGTTCCATACGTGCACAGGTGGATGTAGGGTCTAATGCCCAGTGGACATTGATAGAATTAGTTCGATATATGTACACAGGCGGATGTAGGATCTAGTGTCCAGTGGACATTGATAGAAGTAGTTCCATATGTGCACAGGCGGATGTAGGGTCTAGTGCCCAGTGGACATTGATAGAAGTAGTTCTATATGTACACAGGCGGATGTGGGGTCTAGTGCCCAGTGGACATTGACAGAAGTAGTTCCATACGTGCACAGGTGGATGTAGGGTCTAATGCCCAGTGGACATTGATAGAATTAGTTCCATATATACATAGGCGGATGTAGAGTATAATGCCCAGTGAACATTTATAGAAGTAGTTCCATAGGTACATAGGCGGATGTAGGGTCTAGTGCCCAGTGGACATTAATAGAAGTAGTTCCAAATGTGCATAGGCGGATGTAGGGTCTTATGCTCATTGGACATTAATAGAAGTAGTTCCATATCTGCATAAGCAAATGTAGGATCTAGTGCCCAGTGGACATTAATATAAGTAGTTCCATATATACATAGGCGGATGTAGGGTATAATGCCCAGTCAACATTTATAGAAGTAGTTCCATATGTACATAGGCGGATGTAGGGTCTAGTGCACAGTGAACATTTATAGAAGTAGTTCCATATGTACATAGGCGGATGTAGGGTCTAGTGCACAGTGAACATTTATAGAAGTAGTTCCATATGTACATAGGCGGATGTAGGGTCTAGTGCACAGTGAACATTAACATAAGTAGTTCCATATGTACATAGGCGGATGTAGGGACTAGTGCCCAGTGAACATTATAGAAGTAGTTCCATATGTACATAGGTGGATGTAGGGTCTAGTGCCCAGTGAACATTTATAGAAGTAATTCCATATGTACATAGGCGGACGTAGGGTCTAGTGCCCAGTGAACATTTATAGAAGTAGTTCCATATGTACATAGGCGGATGTAGGGTCTAGTGCCCAGTGAACATTAATAGAACTAGTTCCATATATACATAGGCGGATGTAGGGTCTAGTGCCCGGTGAACATTTGTAGAAGTAGTTCCATATGTACGTAGGCGGATGTAGGGTCTAGTGCCCAGTGAACATTTATAGAAGTAGTTCCATATGTACATAGGCGGATGTAGGGTCTAGTGCACAGTGAACATTTATAGAAGTAGTTCCATATGTACATAGGTGGATGTAGGGTCTAGTGCCCAGTGAACATATTTAGAAGTAGTTCCATATATACATAGGCGGATGTAGGGTCTAGGGCCCAGTGAACATTTATATAAGTAGTTCCATAAGTACATAGGCGGATGTAGGGTCTAGTGCCTAGTGAACATTTATAGAAGTTTTTCCATATGTACATAGGCGGATGTAGGGTCTAGTGCCCAGTGAACATTTATAGAAGTAGTTCCATATGTACATAGGTGGATGTAGGGTCTAGTGCCCAGTGAACATATTTAGAAGTAGTTCCATCTATACATAGGCGGATGTAGGGTCTAGGGCCCAGTGAACATTTATATAAGTAGTTCCATATGTACATAGGCGGATGTAGGGTCTAGTGCCTGGTGAACATTGATAGAAGTTTTTCCATATGTACATAGGCGGATGTAGGGTCTAGTGCCCAGTGAACATTTATAGAAGTAGTTCGATATGTACATAGGCGGATGTAGGGTCTAGTGCCCAGTGGACATTGATAGAAGTAGTTCAATGTGTACACAGGTGGATATAGGGTCTAGTGCCCAGTGGACATTGATATAAGTAGTTCCATATGTACACAGGTGGATATAGGGTCTAGTGCCCAGTGGACATTGATATAAGTATTTCCATGTGTACACAGGTGGATATAGGGTCTAGTGCCTAGCGGACATTGACATAAGTAGTTCCATGTGTACACAGGTGGATGTACGGTCTAGTGCCCAGCGGACATTGATATAAGTAGTTCCATGTGTACACAGGTGGATATAGGGTCTAGTGCCCAGTGGACATTGATATAAGTAGTTCCCTGTGTACACAGGTGGATATAAGGTCTAGTGCCCAGCGGATATTCATATAAGTAGATCCATGTGTACACAGGTGGATATAGGGTCTAGTGCCCAGTGGACATTGATATACGTAGTTCCATGTGTACACAGGTGGATATAGGGTCTAGTGCCCAGCGGACATTGATATAAGTAGTTCCATGTGTACACAGGTGGAAATAGGGTCTAGTGCCCAGTGGACATTGATATAAGTAGTTCCATGTGTACACAGGTGGATATAGGGTCTTGTGCCCTGTGGATATTGATACACGTAGTTCCGTGTGTACACAGGTGGATAGAAGGTCTAGTGCCCAGTGGACATTGATATAAGTAGTTCCATATGTACATAGGCGGATGTAGGGTCTAGTGCCCAGTGGACATTGATAGAAGTAGTTCCATGTGTACACAGGTGGATATAGGGTCTATTGCCATGTGGACATTGATATAAGTAGTTCCATATGTACACAGGTGGATATAGGGTCTAGTGCCCTGTGGACATTGATATAAGTAGTTCCATATATACACAGGTGGATATAGGGTCTAGTGCCCAGTGAACATTGATATAAGTAGTTCCATGTGTACACAGATGGATATAGGGTCTAGTGCCCAGCGGACATTGATATAAGTAGTTCCATATGTACACAGGTGGAAATAGGGTCTAGTGCCCAGTGGACATTGATATAAGTAGTTCCATGTGTACACAGGTGGATATAGGGTCTTGTGCCCTGTGGATATTGATACACGTAGTTCCGTGTGTACACAGGTGGATAGAAGGTCTAGTGCCCAGTGGACATTGATATAAGTAGTTCCATATGTACATAGGCGGATGTAGGGTCTAGTGCCCAGTGGACATTGATAGAAGTAGTTCCATGTGTACACAGGTGGATATAGGGTCTATTGCCATGTGGACATTGATATAAGTAGTTCCATATGTACACAGGTGGATATAGGGTCTAGTGCCCTGTGGACATTGATATAAGTAGTTCCATATATACACAGGTGGATATAGGGTCTAGTGCCCAGTGAACATTGATATAAGTAGTTCCATGTGTACACAGATGGATATAGGGTCTAGTGCCCAGCGGACATTGATATAAGTAGTTCCATATGTACACAGGTGGATATAGGGTCTAGTGCCCAGTGGACATTGATATAAGTAGTTCCCTGTGTACACAGGTGGATATAAGATCTAGTGCCCAGCGGACATTCATATAAGTAGTTCCATGTGTACACAGGTGGATATAGGGTCTAGTGCCCAGTGGACATTGATATAAGTAG
The DNA here is from genome assembly GCA_020002185.1 of Paraescarpia echinospica. NCBI lineage: Eukaryota > Metazoa > Annelida > Polychaeta > Sabellida > Siboglinidae > Paraescarpia > Paraescarpia echinospica. The sequence goes on along the minus strand of CM034534.1, from coordinate 59,890,236 downwards.
TTCCATGTGAACACAGGTGGATATAGGGTCTTGTGCCCTGTGGATATTGATACAAGTAGTTCCGTGTGTACACAGGTGGATATAGGGTCTAGTGCCCAGTGGACATTGATATAAGTAGTTCCATGTTTACACAGGTGGATATAGGGTATATTGCCATGTGGACATTGATATAAGTAGTTCCATATGTACACAGGAGGATATAGGGTCTAGTGCCCTGTGGACATTGATATAAGTAGTTCCATATGTACACAGGTGGATATAGGGTCTAGTGCCCAGTGAACATTGATATAAGTAGTTCCATATGTACACAGGTGGATATAGGGTCTAGTGCCCAGCGGACATTGATATAAGTAGTTCCATATGTACACAGGTGGATATAGGGTCTAGTGCCCAGCGGACATTGATATAAGTAGTTCCATGTGTACACAGGTGGAAATAGGGTCTAGTGCCCAGTGGACATTGATATAAGTAGTTCCATGTGTACACAGGTGGATATAGGGTCTAGTGCCCAGAGGTAGGTATATAAGGTACATTGATATAAGTAGTTCCATGTGCACTTCCATGTGGGTGGATATAGGGTCTTGTGCCCAGTGGACATTGATATAAGTAGTTCCATGTGAACACAGGTGGATATAGGGTCTTGTGCCCTGTGGATATTGATACAAGTAGTTCCGTGTGTACACAGGTGGATATAGGGTCTAGTGCCCTGTGGACATTGATATAAGTAGTTCCATATGTACACAGGTGGATATAGGGTCTAGTGCCCAGTGAACATTGATATAAGTAGTTCCATATGTACACAGGTGGATATAGGGTCTAGTGCCCAGCGGACATTGATATAAGTAGTTCCATATGTACACAGGTGGATATAGGGTCTAGTGCCCAGCGGACATTGATATAAGTAGTTCCTTATGTACACAGATGGATATCGGGTCTAATGACCAGTGGACATTGATATAAGTAGTTCCATATGTACACAGGTGGATATAGGGTCTAGTGCCCAGTGGACATTGATATAAGTAGTTCCCTGTGTACACAGGTGGATATAGGATCTAGTGCCCAGTGGACATTGATATAAGTAGTTCCATGTGTACACAGGTGGATATAGGGTCTAGTGCCCAGCGGACATTGATATAAGTAGTTCCATGTGTACACAGGTGGATATAGGGTCTAGTGCCCAGCGGACATTGATATAAGTAGTTCCATGTGTACACAGGTGGAAATAGGGTCTAGTGCCCAGTGGACATTGATATAAGTAGTTCCATGTGTACACAGGTGGATATAGGGTCTAGTGCCCAGTGGACATTGATATAAGTAGTTCCATGTGTACACAGGTGGATATAGGGTCTAGTGCCCAGCGGATATTGATATAAGTAGTTCCATGTGTACACAGGTGGATGTAGGGTCTAGTGCCCAGCGGACATTGATGTAAGTAGTTCCATGTGTAAACAGGTGGATATAGGGTCTAGTGCCCAGCGGACATTGATATAAGTAGTTGCATGTGTACACAGGTGGATATAGGGTCTAATGCCCAGTGGACATTGATAAAAGTAGTTCCATGTGTACACAGGTGGATATAAGGTCTAGTGCCCAGCGGACATTGATGTAAGTAGTTCCATGTGTAAACAGGTGGATATAGGGTCTAGTGCCCAGCGGACATTGATATAAGTAGTTGCATGTGTACACAGGTGGATATAGGGTCTAATGCCCAGTGGACATTGATATAAGTAGTTCCATGTGTACACAGGTGGATATAAGGTCTAGTGCCCAGCGGACATTGATATAAGTAGTTCCATGTGTACACAGGTGGATATAGGGTCTAGTGCCCAGTGGACATTGATATAAGTAGTTCCATGTGAACACAGGTGGATATAGGGTCTTGTGCCCTGTGGATATTGATACAAGTAGTTCCGTGTGTACACAGGTGGATATAGGGTCTAGTTCCCAGTGGACATTGATATAAGTAGTTCCATGCTTACACAGGTGGATATAGGGTCTATTGCCATGTGGACATTGATATAAGTAGTTCCATATGTACACAGGAGGATATAGGGTCTAGTGCCCTGTGGACATTGATATAAGTAGTTCCATATGTACACAGGTGGATATAGGGTCTAGTGCCCAGTGGACATTGATATAAGTAGTTCCATATGTACACAGGTGGATATAGGGTCTAGTGCCCAGCGGACATTGATATAAGTAGTTCCATATGTACACAGGTGGATATAGGGTCTAGTGCCCAGCGGACATTGATATAAGTAGTTCCTTATGTACACAGATGGATATCGGGTCTAATGACCAGTGGACATTGATATAAGTAGTTCCATATGTACACAGGTGGATATAGGGTCTAGTGCCCAGTGGACATTGATATAAGTAGTTATATATGTACACAGGTGGATATAGGGTCTAGTGCCCAATGGACATTGATATAAGTAGTTCCATGTGTACACAGGTGGATATAGGGTCTAGTGCCCAGCGGACATTGATATAAGTAGTTCTATGTGTACACAGGTGGATATAGGTTCTAGTGGCCAGCGGACATTGATATAAGTAGTTCCACATGTACACAGGTGGATATAGGGTCTAGTGCCCAGTGAACATTTATAGATGTAGTTCCATATGTACATAGGCGGATGTAGGGTCTAGTGCCCAGTGAACATTTATAGAAGTAGTTCCATATGTACATAGGCGGATGTAAGGTCTAGTGCCCAGTGAACATATTTAGAAGTAGTTCCATATATATACATAGGCGGATGTAGGGTCTAGTGCCCAGTGAACATTTATATTAGTAGTTCCATAAGTACATAGGCGGATGTAGGGTCTAGTGCCCAGTGAACATTTATAGAAGTAGTTCCATATGTACATAGGCGGATGTTGGGTATAGTGCCCAGTGAACATTTATATAAGTAGTTCCATATGTACATAGGCGGATGTCGGGTCTAGTGCCCAGTGAACATTTATAGATGTAGTTCCATATGTACATAGGCGGATGTAGGGTCTAGTGCCCAGTGAACATTTATAGAAGTAGTTCCATATGTACATAGGCGGATGTAGGGTCTAGTGCCCAGTGAACATATTTAGAAGTAGTTCCATATATATACATAGGCGGATGTAGGGTCTAGTGCCCAGTGAACATTTATATTAGTAGTTCCATAAGTACATAGGCGGATGTAGGGTCTAGTGCCCAGTGAACATTTATAGAAGTAGTTCCATATGTACATAGGCGGATGTTGGGTCTAGTGCCCAGTGAACATTTATATAAGTAGTTCCATATGTACATAGGCGGATGTAGGGTCTAGTGCCCAGTGGACATTGATAGAAGTAGTTCCATGTGTACACAGGTGGATATAGGGTATAGTGCCCTGTGGACATTGATAGAAGTAGTTCCATATGTACACAGGTGGATATAGGGTCTAGTGCCCAGTGGACATTGATATAAGTAGTTCCATGTGTACACAGGTGGATATAGGGTCTAGTGCCCAGCGGACATTGATATAAGTAGTTCCATGTGTACACAGGTGGATATAGGGTCTTGTGCCCAGCGGACATTGATATAAGTAGTTGCATGTGTACACAGGTGGATATAGGGTCTAGTGCCCAGTGGACATTGCTATCAGTAGTTCCATGTGTACACAGATGGATATAGGGTCTAGTGCCCAGTGGACATTGATATAAGTAGTTCCATGTGTACACAGGTGGATATAGGGTCTAGTGCCCAGTGGACATTGGTATAAGTAGTTCCATGTGTACACAGGTGGATATAGGATCTAGTTCCCTGTGGACATTGATATAAGTAGTTCCATATGTACACAGGTGGATATAGGGTCTAGTGCCCAGCGGACATTGATATAAGTAGTTTCATGTGTACACAGGTGGATATAGGGTCTAGTGCCTAGTGGACATTGATATAAGTAGTTCCATGTGTACACAGGTGGTTATCGGGTCTAGTGCCCTGTGGATATTGATATAAGTAGTTCCATATGTACACAGGTGGATATAAGGTCTAGTGCCCAGCGGACATTGATATAAGTAGTTCCATGTGTACACAGGTGGATATAGGGTCTAATGCCTAGTGGACATTGATATAAGTAGTTCCATATGTACACAGGTGGATATAGGGTCTAGTGCCCTGTGGACATTGATAGTAGTAGTTCCGCGTGTACACAGGTGGATATAGGGTCTAGTTCCCAGTGGACATTGATATATGTAGTTCCATGTGTACACAGGTGGATATAGTGTCTAGTGCCCTGTGGACATTGATATAAGTAGTTCCATATGTACACAGGTGGATATAGGGTCTAGTGCCCAGTGATCATTGATATAAGTAGTTCCATATGTACACAGGTGGATGTAGGGTCTAGTACCCAGCGGACATTGATATAAGTAGTTCCGTATGTACACAGGTGGATATAGGGTCTAGTGCCCAGCGGACATTGATATAAGTAGTTCCTTATGTACACAGGTGGATATCGGGTCTAGTGCCCAGTGGACATTGATATAAGTAGTTCCGTATGTACACAGGTGGATATAGGGTCTAGTGCCCAGTGGACATTGATATAAGTAGTTCCATATGTACACAGGTGGATATAGGGTCTAGTGCCCAGCGAACAATGATATAAGTAGTTCCATATGTACACAGGTGGATATAGGGTATAGTGCCCAGCGGACATTGATATAAGTAGTTATATATGTACACATGTGAATATAGGGTCTAGTGCCCAGTGGACATTGATATAAGTAGTTCCATGTGTACACAGGTGGATATAGGGTCTAGTGCCCAGCGGACATTGATATAAGTAGTTCCATGTGTACTCAGGTGGATATAGGGTCTAGTGCCCAGTGGACATTGATATACGTAGTTCCATATGTACACAGGTGGATATAGGGTCTAGTGCCCAGCGAACAATGATATAAATAGTTCCATATGTACACAGGTGGATATAGGGTCTAGTGCCCAGAGGACATTGATATAAGTAGTTCCATATGTACACAGGTGGATATAGGGTCTAGTGCCCAGCGGACATTGATATAAGTAGTTCCTTATGTACACAGGTGGATATCGGGTCTAGTGCCCAGTGGACATTGATATAAGTAGTTCCATATGTATACAGGTGGATATAGGGTCTAGTGCCCAGTGGACATTGATATAAGTAGTTCCATATGTACACAGGTGGATATAGGGTCTAGTGCCCAGCGAACAATGATATAAGTAGTTCCATATGTACACAGGTGGATATAGGGTCTAGTGCCCAGCGGACATTGATATAAGTATTTATATATGTACACAGGTGGATATAGGGTCTAGTGCCCACTGGACATTGATATAAGTAGTTCCATGTGTACACAGGTGGATATAGGGTCTAGTGCCCAGCGGACATTGATATAAGTAGTTCCATGTGTACACAGGTGGATATAGGGTCTAATGCCCAGTGGACATTGATATAAGTAGTTCCATATGTACACAGGTGGATATAGGGTCTAGTGCCCAGCGAACAATGATATAAGTATTTCCATATGTACACAGGTGGATATAGGTATAGTGCCCAGCGGACATTGATATAAGTAGTTATATATGTACACAGGTGGATATAGGGTCTAGTGCCCAGTGGACATTGCTATCAGTAGTTCCATGTGTACACAGATGGATATAGGGTCTAGTGCCCAGTGGACATTGATATAAGTAGTTCCATGTGTACACAGGTGGATATAGGGTCTAGTGCCCAGTGGACATTGGTATAAGTAGTTCCATGTGTACACAGGTGGATATAGGATCTAGTTCCCTGTGGACATTGATATAAGTAGTTCCATATGTACACAGGTGGATATAGGGTCTAGTGCCCAGCGGACATTGATATAAGTAGTTTCATGTGTACACAGGTGGATATAGGGTCTAGTGCCTAGTGGACATTGATATAAGTAGTTCCATGTGTACACAGGTGGTTATCGGGTCTAGTGCCCTGTGGACATTGATATAAGTAGTTCCATATGTACACAGGTGGATATAAGGTCTAGTGCCCAGCGGACATTGATATAAGTAGTTCCATGTGTACACAGGTGGATATAGGGTCTAATGCCTAGTGGACATTGATATAAGTAGTTCCATATGTACACAGGTGGATATAGGGTCTAGTGCCCTGTGGACATTGATAGTAGTAGTTCCGCGTGTACACAGGTGGATATAGGGTCTAGTTCCCAGTGGACATTGATATATGTAGTTCCATGTGTACACAGGTGGATATAGTGTCTAGTGCCCTGTGGACATTGATATAAGTAGTTCCATATGTACACAGGTGGATATAGGGTCTAGTGCCCAGTGATCATTGATATAAGTAGTTCCATATGTACACAGGTGGATGTAGGGTCTAGTACCCAGCGGACATTGATATAAGTAGTTCCGTATGTACACAGGTGGATATAGGGTCTAGTGCCCAGCGGACATTGATATAAGTAGTTCCTTATGTACACAGGTGGATATCGGGTCTAGTGCCCAGTGGACATTGATATAAGTAGTTCCGTATGTACACAGGTGGATATAGGGTCTAGTGCCCAGTGGACATTGATATAAGTAGTTCCATATGTACACAGGTGGATATAGGGTCTAGTGCCCAGCGAACAATGATATAAGTAGTTCCATATGTACACAGGTGGATATAGGGTATAGTGCCCAGCGGACATTGATATAAGTAGTTATATATGTACACATGTGAATATAGGGTCTAGTGCCCAGTGGACATTGATATAAGTAGTTCCATGTGTACACAGGTGGATATAGGGTCTAGTGCCCAGCGGACATTGATATAAGTAGTTCCATGTGTACTCAGGTGGATATAGGGTCTAGTGCCCAGTGGACATTGATATACGTAGTTCCATATGTACACAGGTGGATATAGGGTCTAGTGCCCAGCGAACAATGATATAAATAGTTCCATATGTACACAGGTGGATATAGGGTCTAGTGCCCAGAGGACATTGATATAAGTAGTTCCATATGTACACAGGTGGATATAGGGTCTAGTGCCCAGCGGACATTGATATAAGTAGTTCCTTATGTACACAGGTGGATATCGGGTCTAGTGCCCAGTGGACATTGATATAAGTAGTTCCATATGTATACAGGTGGATATAGGGTCTAGTGCCCAGTGGACATTGATATAAGTAGTTCCATATGTACACAGGTGGATATAGGGTCTAGTGCCCAGCGAACAATGATATAAGTAGTTCCATATGTACACAGGTGGATATAGGGTCTAGTGCCCAGCGGACATTGATATAAGTATTTATATATGTACACAGGTGGATATAGGGTCTAGTGCCCACTGGACATTGATATAAGTAGTTCCATGTGTACACAGGTGGATATAGGGTCTAGTGCCCAGCGGACATTGATATAAGTAGTTCCATGTGTACACAGGTGGATATAGGGTCTAATGCCCAGTGGACATTGATATAAGTAGTTCCATATGTACACAGGTGGATATAGGGTCTAGTGCCCAGCGAACAATGATATAAGTATTTCCATATGTACACAGGTGGATATAGGTATAGTGCCCAGCGGACATTGATATAAGTAGTTATATATGTACACAGGTGGATATAGGGTCTAGTGCCCAGTGGACATTGATATAAGTAGTTCCATGTGTACACAGGTGGATATAGGATCTAGTGCCCAGCGGACATTGATATAAGTAGTTCCATATGTACACAGGTGGATATAGGGTCTAGTGCCCAGTGGACATTGATATAAGTAGTTCCATATGTTCAAGGGTGGACATAGGGTCTAGTGCCCAGTGGACATTGATATAAGTAGTTCCATATGTACACAGGTGGACATAGGGTCTAGTGCCCAGTGGACATTGATATAAGTAGTTCCTTATGTACACAGGTGGACATAGGGTCTAGTGCCCAGTGGACATTGATATAAGTAGTTCCTTATGTACACAGGTGGACATAGGGTCTAGTGCCCAGTGGACATTGATATAAGTAGTTCCATATGTACACAGGTGGACATAGGGTCTAGTGCCCAGTGGACATTGATATAAGTAGTTCCATATGTACACAGGTGGACATAGGGTCTAGTGCCCAGTGGACATTGATATAAGTAGTTCCATATGTACACAGGTGGAAATAGGGTCTTGTGCCCAGTGTACATTGATATAAGTAGTTCCTTATGTACACAGGTGGACATAGGGTCTAGTGCCCAATTGACATTGATATAAGTAGTTCCATATGTACACAGGTGGATATAGGGTCTAGTGCCCAGTGGACATTGATATAAGTAGTTCCATGTGTACATAGGCGGATGCGTTTTTACACGCGGATGCTGAAATTTGATCAAAAATTTATTTTTTGTCCGCCACCAAAATATAGCTAAACGATAACGACACCGCCCTCGCACCGCATATTATGCTGTTGAATAATGTTATGTCGTTCAACAGAATGTGGTAAAACCAATCCTCCCAGACAAGAACATCCAGTCACAGTTTCACTATACGCGTGTCAGTGTGATGCCATCCTTCTGTGACGTCACATTGGTCTTTCTCCATATATTACCACCCAGCGCGCGTCGTGAACATCTCAAATAACCAACGGCGAACGCCACAACAATTACGACGTATATAAAGTATGACCAGACGGTATTGATGGTTATGGCTGTATTATTGGCCGTGATTTGAGACCGCCGTTGCGTGCCAGGTTCGACGTGGTTCCGCACAAGCAGGGTTAATGCGGTGTCCCGTTCTCTATTATCTTTGACAGACAGCATCGTTGCCGCGTCTCACGAAACCCAATCCGGCAGATTTAATAAACACGCGTTTGTTGCGCCGATCGCTAATGAAGCTGCCGATTTTAGCGTTGTTTTAATCCGATTTAATTGCGACGCGCAGACAAAACGGGGCGTCATGTGCGACGCCGTCCGTGTAGTGATAACAATGAAGGGGAGATTGTGACACGCGCGGTAGTGACGAGGTCAGCCTTTCTCACTGGGGGCCATAGTATCGGAATCGGAATCGGAAGTGTTTATTAGAACCACGTATAAAACAAAACGGTGCAACTTTCAAAGCAGAAGTATCTACAGTTCAAAAATGAAACGACATGTGTTAAAATAGCAGATAATACACACACAAATTATTTACTAAAATGTGTACCATAAAAGTAGAACAATTAACGTACGGTATAATTATTCTACAATATCCTGAAACATGGACTATCAGGATGCTGTAGATAAATTAAAAAGGGGTCAGTGAGACTGCCGCCAAGACCATTATTGGTTGTTCTCGTAGCAGCCAATTAGTGTTTCGCTTGATTATAAGAAAACGTGACGTACAAAAAATCTGAAACTTTTTACCAGGGTTTGCCATCATCTGATTGATATGATGATCGAATTTAGTTACAACTTGATATTCCTATAGAACTCGTAAAATGCCTACCCGTCAAAATGGGCGCACGCACCATTCCGCATACATGCATGTCGTGGCTCAATTACTCCCATATATCACTCCGCTTATTAAAACCATCTAAAAATAATCCCAATTCACTGTCAACAGACTCTACAATCAAACCTAGCTGAAAATCTGCTTATTCAAATGCACTTATGTACATGATGTGAATTTTGTAAAAAAATAAACCATTTCTAAAAAACACTCGTATTCTGTAACGATGCAGGAAATGCCACTGAGACATGACTCCGACCTGTTTACTATAGTGCTGGGCAGTTAGGGATATTTCATTGTTTCATTTCTGCTTCAAGGTAGACGCACGAAACAGTTATGAGGAAGAAATGAGCATACGCGAGGACCACAACAGTAATGTAGACCAGAGGCTAACATTTCTGGTAGCATACAGGCTGGGCGTGCGCATGTCACTGACGGAAGGATCCCTGCGTGAGTAAGCAAAATCGTCGTGCTTTTTACAACACCTGACACCATATTTCTTATTTATTTTCTAGAAACGAAATGTACAGGATTTTACCAAATATCTACACCAGCTCAGTGATACAATATGCAAAATATTCAAACACCTAATGCGGTAATATCCAAATTGGTGTTTTGCGTACAGGACTAAACGTGGAAACGAAGTAACGATATTCATGTTTGTGTTTCCGTGCCGTTGTGCCACTTACTGGTGCTGCGTGTTCGGTTTCCGTTTGTTCGTGTTATGGTTGTTCGTTTCTATGTGTTCGTGTTGTGTTAGGCGTATTTCGTTCGTTTCTGTTTGTTCCAGTTCTGCTCGAGCTTGTTCTTGTTCGCTTTCTGCTTGTTCATTTCTATCTATGTTCTTACCATCCTAATTTGTCCTTTTCTGCATGGAGTCTGCTTTTCATGTTCTGTGTGCGTGCATGTGTTTGTGTGTGTGCGCGCGCGCGCGCGTGCGTGTGTGTGTGGGTGGTTTGTGTGTATGGGTGGGTTTGTGGAGAGAGAGAGAGCGAGAGAGAGAGACAGACAGACAGACAGACAGACAGACAGACAGACATACAGAGAGACAGAGAGACAGAGAGACAGAGAGACAGAGAGACAGAGAGACAGAGAGAGAGAGAGAGAGAGAGAGGGGGAGAGAGAGGGAGAGCGAAAAAGAGAGGAAATAGAGAGGGAGAGAGAGGGGGGGGGGGAGAGGGAGAGGGAGGAAGAGGGAGAGATAGGGGGGAGAGAGAGTGTGTGTGTGTATGGGTGTGGTGTGTGTGTGTGTGTGTGTGTGTGTGTGTGTGTGTGTGTGTGTGTGTGTGTGTGTGTGTGTGTGTGTGTGTGTGTGTGTGTGTGTGTGTGTGTGTGTGTGAGAGAGAGAGAGAGATGTGGGTGAGTGAATGAGTGAGTGAGTGAGTAAATGAGTGAGTGAGTGAGTGACTGAGTGAGTGAGTGAGTGAGTGAGTGAGTGAGTGAGTGAGTGAATGGGTGAGTGAGTGAGTGAACGCGTGTAAGCGCATGTGCGTGGATGCATGCGTGCCTTTGCGTCCATCTGCATTTGTGCGTGCGTTCGTATGCTTACGTGCGTGAATGCGTGTTCAGTTCCCCCTTGGTTTATTGTTTCTATGTTTCCCCGTGGATTTCCACACTTTCTATTCACCATGAATTGATTAACAACTAGGAAAACCAAACGTCAAAGACTGACTCAAGGTGCTTTGCGCCCTGGCCTTTGAAATTGCTAGTCGATGCCATATCGTGCCGTCAAATACCGTGTGGCCAGTAGTCATCTAGGGAGACGTGGCTGAGGCGACAGGTATATACGTGCAGGCGACGACGAAATTACATCGGCGTTGTGAAATGACAATGCTCCACTGTTTTGTGTTATTGTTTCTTCACGACACGTATCCTATATAACGTGTAGTTTAGCATTGCCTAGCTATTTTTCGGCGGTACACTTTGTGGTTGATCCTTGACCTTTTTATGCTCGCATTTGACGCGTATTTAAGAAGAAATGAGAAATCAATGTTCGCTGCAAAATGTCACGCTGAAAGGTATAATCGAACCGGATACAACAA
>CM034534.1:59869967-59877763 GCA_020002185.1 Paraescarpia echinospica | reverse complement strand
TATTGGCCATCTAATTTTAAAAATTCTTCTGAGACAGTTGAATTGGAAAATGTCAAGTTTTTTGTTGTCGCTTTTGTTTACTTTCCATATTTCACATCCATACAGTAACACTGATTTGACCTGAGAATTGTATAATCGGAGTTTAATTTTTAATGTGTACACATTTGAGCTCCATGTCTGCTTGAGCTTCATGAATTATGTCCTTGCTTTTCGTATCCTGTTGATAATATCGTCACCCTCTCCTCCTTGCTTGCTGACGTTTGCGCCCAGGTATGTATATTTCTCTACTTCATTCAGATGTTGGTCATCAATTTGTATTCTGTCGTTGCATTTGCTGTTTATCCTCAGTACTTCAGTTTTCCGTTTTCTTGTTATTGATCTTTAGGCCGGTTTTTGATGCAAGTACATGCATCTTTGTTGCCTTCGCTTGCATGTATCTGTAACTTGACGATATAAGCGCAATGTCATCTGCGATGTCCAAGTCTTCAAGTTTTGACATGAATCTTCATCTTATCCCTGAAATACAGTTATTAGCCCTATGAAAATGGTGTCCTTCTCAATGACCTCGCGAAGAATTTTGTTTGAGCAACGTTTTTCGAAGGGACTAGTGTTTACAAAGGGGGAAAGGGGTGTTCAAGCGCCCAGCGCCACAGCCAGTGACGTTGGGGTCGGCTAGCCCTCTGTGGGGGTGAAAAGTGAAAATAGTAACCTGTCGGTAAACCGTAGAACACCCAGGTCAACCTCACCTCCTTGTGGTTCCCCCGGGAAACCACTACCTTGCGGTTGTGGGCAAACGAGGCTCTGACTAGGGGAAGGAAAACCCCAAAATTAAACCTACTGCGGAGGGCCAACAACCCCCCCAGTTCAATAATTGTTACGGAAACTAAACGTGTGACTTCGCCAGCACATGCTGGAAACGGTTATGAAGAGACGACGCTCCATATACCTGAGGACATCAGATACATGGAAAGTATGACACTTCCGGATCAAAGCCAATCGGACGTTCGGCAGTCGATAGCGTCGCTGACCAGACCAAAGGAAACTGTAAATATAGGATGTTGGAATGTGAGAACGTTATATTCAATAGGTAAATCAGCACAACTTGCAAAAGAAATGGATAAATACAGAATCGATGTCATGGGCATTAGCGAATGCAGATGGACAGGACACGGGAAAGTCAAGTTAAACACTGGAGAGTGTTATTTTCTCTGGGAGAGAAGACAACCTACACAGACATGGAGTGGCAATAATGATGAGAAAGAAAGCAGAGCAAGCATTACTAGAGTGGAAACCTATCAGTGATAGAATTATTTATGCTAGATTCTTTTCAAGGTATGTTAAACTATCAATCATACAAACATATGCACCAACAAATGAAACAAGTGACGAAGAGAAAGACCAGTTCTATGAACAGTTGCAGTCAGTTGTGGGCAGTGTACATAAACATGACATGCTCATAGTAATGGGGGACCTAAATGCCAAAGTTGGAGAAGAAAATGAGGGCTACGAAGACAAAATGGGAAGCCATGGAATTGGTGATAGAAACGAAAATGGAGAAAGACTAATTGACTTCTGTGGATTAAACAACCTTGTGGTAACAGGAACCATATTTCCACACCGACGCATCCATAAGCAGACATGGACATCTCCAGGAGGGCGAACCAAAAACCAAATTGACCATGTGCTAGTGAGCAGGCAGCACAGAACATCAGTTATTGACACCAGAGTGATGAGGGGGGCAGACATTGCGAGTGACCATCAGTTAGTGCGCTCGAAGATCAGGCTGAAGCTAAAGAGGAAGCAAAAGACCAGTGAGAACAGAAAGAAATTCGACACAATCAAGCTGCAACAACCAACCATAAAAATGCAATTCTCATTGAAGCTACGGAACAGATATGATGTACTACAGGACTACGACGAGACAGATAATGACATTGTTGAGAGAAAATGGCAAGAATTCGAGATGGCCTACAAAGAAACAGCCAAAGAAGTACTGGGTTACAAAAAGAGAGGACAAAAACCATGGATCAGCAAAGGGTCATGGGAACTGGTAGAAGACAGGAAACGACTAAAGAACAACATGGAACAAGCAAAGTCAGAAAGGATAAAGCAGAGCTACAAGGATATGTATCAACAAAAAGACAAAGACGTAAAGAAAAACATGAGACAAGATAAAAGAAAGTGGGTAGACAACCTGGCTGCAGAAGCAGAGAAAGCAGCCGGGAATGGAAGGATGAAAGAAGTCTACAACATCACAAAGACACTTAGTAACGACAAACACAAAACAGCGAATGCAATAAAAGACAAATCTGGAAACCTAATAACTGAAGGACCAGCCAAGCGGACAAGATGGAAGGAGCATTTTGAAGAAGTCCTTAATAGACCTATGCCCGATGACCCCGTTATAGATATTGAATTAGACTCAATCATAGATGAAATCAGCAGACTCTATAACAAAAACAGAGATTAGATCAGCACTGAGGAAGCTAAAGAATGGGAAAGCTGCAGGTAAAGATGACATTACAGCAGAATTGTTGAAAGCAGACATGGCGACAACAGAGAATTGGCTTCTAAGCTTATTCAAAACAATTTGGGAACAAGAAAAAGTACCAAAGACGTGGAAACAAGGGCTGGTTGTTAAAATACCACAGAAAGGTAACCTTACAGAGTGCGGAAACTGGAGAGGTATTACTCTAACATCTGTCCCCAGTAAAGTGTTCGGAAGAGTGATAATAGACAGAATAAGAGATGGAGTTGACAACAAGTTGAGAGATGAACAAGCAGGTTTCAGAAGAGGACGAAGCACAGTTGAGCAGATATTCATCCTTCGAAACATAATAGAACAGGTAGTGGAATGGCAAGCAACGCTATATGTAACTTTTGTAGGCTTCGAAAAGGCATTTGACTCTGTACACCAAGAGAGCCTTTGGGAAATCATGGCGAGCTATGGAATCCCATACAAGATAATCAGAATGGTCCAGATTTTGTACGAGGACAGTGAATGTGCAGTGTTAGATGAAGGTGAACAATCTGAGTGGTTCGAGGTAAAAACTGGAGTTAAGCAAGGAGACGTAATGTCCGGATTTCTTTTCTTGATGGTAATCGACTGGATAATGAGGAAAACAACTGAAGAAAACAACACAGGGTTAAGATGGAGATTCATGTCAAAACTTGAAGACTTGGACTTCGCAGATGACATTGCGCTTATGTCATCAAGTTACAGACACATGCAAGCAAAGGCAACAAAAATGAATGCATTCGCATCAAAAACTGGCCATCTAATTTTTTAAATTCTTCTGAGACAGTTGAAATGGAAAATGTCAAGTTTTTTGTTGTCGCATTTGTTTACTTTCCATGTTTCACATCCATACAATAACACTGATTTGACCAGAGTATTGTATAATCTGAGTTTAGTTTTTAATGTGTACACATTTGAGTTCCATATCTGCTTGAGTTTCATGAATGATGTCCTTGCTTTTCGTATTCTGTTGTTAATATCGTCATCCCCTCCTCCTTGCTTGCTGACGTTTGCGCCCAGGTATGTATATTTCTCTACTTCATTCAGTTGTTGATCATCAATCTGTATTCTGTTGTTGCATTTGCTGTTGATCCTCAGTACTTCAGTTTTCTTTTTATTGATTTTTAGGCCAGTTTTTGATGCGAATGCATTCATTTTTGTTGCCTTTGCTTGCATGTGTCTGTAACTTGATGACATAAGCGCAATGTCATCTGCGAAGTCCAAGTCTTCAAGTTTTGACATGAATCTCCATCTTATCCCTGTGTTGTTTTCTTCAGTTGTTTTCCTCATTATCCAGTCGATTACCATCAAGAAAAGAAATCCGGACATTACGTCTCCTTGCTTAACTCCAGTTTTTACCTTGAACCACTCAGATTGTTCACCTTCATCTAACACTGCACATTCACTGTCCTCGTACAAAATCTGGACCATTCTGATTATCTTGTATGGGATTCCATAGCTCGCCATGATTTCCCAAAGGCTCTCTTGGTGTACAGAGTCAAATGCCTTTTCGAAGTCTACAAAAGTTACACATAGCGTTGCTTGCCATTCCACTACCTGTTCTATTATGTTTCGAAGGATGAATATCTGCTCAACTGTGCTTCGTCCTCTTCTGAAACCTGCTTGTTCATCTCTCAACTTGTTGTCAACTCCATCTCTTATTCTGTCTATTATCACTCTTCCGAACACTTTACTGGGGACAGATGTTAGAGTAATACCTCTCCAGTTTCCGCACTCTGTAAGGTTACCTTTCTTTGGTATTTTAACAATCAGTCCTTGTTTCCACGTCTTTGGTACTTTTTCGTGTTCCCAAATTGTTTTGAATAAGCTTAGAAGCCAATTCTCTGTTGTCGCCATGTCTGCTTTCAACAATTCTGCTGTAATGTCATCTTTACCTGCAGCTTTCCCATTCTTTAGCTTCCTCAGTGCTGATCTAATCTCTGTTTTTGTTATAGAGTCTGTGCTGATTTCATCTATGATTGAGTCTAATTCAATATCTATAACGGGGTCATCGGGCATAGGTCTATTAAGGACTTCTTCAAAATGTTCCTTCCATCTTGTCCGCTTGGCTGGTCCTTCAGTTATTAGGTTTCCAGATTTGTCTTTTACTGCATTCGCTGTTTTGTGTTTGTCGTTACTAAGTGTCTTTGTGATGTTGTAGACTTCTTTCATCCTTCCATTCCCGGCTGCTTTCTCTGCTTCTGCAGCCAGGTTGTCTACCCACTTTCTTTTATCTTGTCTCATGTTTTTCTTTACGTCTTTGTCTTTTTGTTGATACTTATCCTTGTAGCTCTGCTTTATCCTTTCTGACTTTGCTTGTTCCATGTTGTTCTTTAGTCGTTTCCTGTCTTCTACCAGTTCCCATGACCCTTTGCTGATCCATGGTTTTTGTCCTCTCTTTTTGTAACCCAGTACTTCTTTGGCTGTTTCTTTGTAGGCCACCTCGAATTCTTGCCATTTTCTCTCAACAATGTCATTATCTGTCTCGTCGTAGTCCTGTAGTACATCATATCTGTTCCGTAGCTTCAATGAGAATTGCATTTTTATGGTTGGTTGTTGCAGCTTGATTGTGTCGAATTTCTTTCTGTTCTCACTGGTCTTTTGCTTCCTCTTTAGCTTCAGCCTGATCTTCGAGCGCACTAACTGATGGTCACTCGCAATGTCTGCCCCCCTCATCACTCTGGTGTCCATAACTGATGTTCTGTGCTGCCTGCTCACTAGCACATGGTCAATTTGGTTTTTGGTTCGCCCTCCTGGAGATGTCCATGTCTGCTTATGGATGCGTCGGTGTGGAAATATGGTTCCTGTTACCACAAGGTTGTTTAATCCACAGAAGTCAATTAGTCTTTCTCCATTTTTGTTTCTATCACCAATTCCATGGCTTCCCATTATGTCTTCGTAGCCCTCATTTTCTTCTCCAACTTTGGCATTTAGGTCCCCCGTTACTATGAGCATGTCATGTTTATGTACACTGCCCACAACTGACTGCAACTGTTCATAGAACTGGTCTTTCTCTTCGTCACTTGTTTCATTTGTTGGTGCATATGTTTGTATGATTGATAGTTTAACATATCTTGAAAAGAATCTAGCATAAATAATTCTATCACTGATAGGTTTCCACTCTAGTAATGCTTGCTCTGCTTTCTTTCTCATCATTATTGCCACTCCATGACTGTGTAGGTTGTCTTCTCTCCCAGAGAAAATAACACTCTCTCCAGTGTTTAACTTGACTTTCCCGTGTCCTGTCCATCTGCATTCGCTAATGCCCATGACATCGATTCTGTATTTATCCATTTCTTTTGCAAGTTGTGCTGATTTACCTATTGAATATAACGTTCTCACATTCCAACATCCTATATTTACAGTTTCCTTTGGTCTGGTCAGCGACGCTATCGACTGCCGAACGTCCGATTGGCTTTGATCCGGAAGTGTCATACTTTCCATGTATCTGATGTCCTCAGGTATATGGAGCGTCGTCTCTTCATAACCGTTTCCAGCATGTGCTGGCGAAGTCACACGTTTAGTTTCCGTAACAATTATTGAACTGGGGGGGTTGTTGGCCCTCCGCAGTAGGTTTAATTTTGGGGTTTTCCTTCCCCTAGTCAGAGCCTCGTTTGCCCACAACCGCAAGGTAGTGGTTTCCCGGGGGAACCACAAGGAGGTGAGGTTGACCTGGGTGTTCTACGGTTTACCGACAGGTTACTATTTTCACTTTTCACCCCCACAGAGGGCTAGCCGACCCCAACGTCACTGGCTGTGGCGCTGGGCGCTTGAACACCCCTTTCCCCCTTTGTAAACACTAGTCCCTTCGAAAAACGTTGCTCAAACAAAATTCTTCGCGAGGTCATTGAGAAGGACACCATTTTCATAGGGCTAATAACTGTATTTCAGGGATAAGATGAAGATTCATGTCAAAACTTGAAGACTTGGACATCGCAGATGACATTGCGCTTATATCGTCAAGTTACAGATACATGCAAGCGAAGGCAACAAAGATGCATGTACTTGCATCAAAAACCGGCCTAAAGATCAATAACAAGAAAACGGAAAACTGAAGTACTGAGGATAAACAGCAAATGCAACGACAGAATACAAATTGATGACCAACATCTGAATGAAGTAGAGAAATATACATACCTGGGCGCAAACGTCAGCAAGCAAGGAGGAGAGGGTGACGATATTATCAACAGGATACGAAAAGCAAGGACATAATTCATGAAGCTCAAGCAGACATGGAGCTCAAATGTGTACACATTAAAAATTAAACTCCGATTATACAATTCTCAGGTCAAATCAGTGTTACTGTATGGATGTGAAATATGGAAAGTAAACAAAAGCGACAACAAAAAACTTGACATTTTCCAATTCAACTGTCTCAGAAGAATTTTTAAAATTAGATGGCCAATAGTAATTTTGAACAAAAACATTGAGAACATAACAGCAGAAGAGAAGATCAGCACGGGAGTACAGAGAAGAAGGTGGAATTGGATCTGGCAAGTGCTGAGAAAGAAGGACCACAACCACTGCCTGACAGCACTGACATGGATGCCGGAAGGAACACGAAAAGTTGGTCGGCCAAAATCAACGTGAAGAACCACAGTGGAAAAAGAACGAAAACAACAGGGCTGGGCAACTTGGAGTCGCACAGCAACCTTGTCGGCTAGAAGGCCCGAAGAGGAAAGGTAAGTTAAGGTAATAAATGTATTTTCGTTGGTGGCGCCACCTACCGAATTTATTTTAACCGAATTGGCCAGTGCCTATATCCGGCCTACCAGCCTGCAGAATAAGGTTAACATTTGCGAATGAAGCCATTGGGTGAACGGCCAAATCAAGCTAAGAAACCCATAAAAACAACAGACAAAATCGTGACATCAACCACGAAAAAAGCGGAATTTTTTTGTATGAAAGGGGGCGACAGGAAGAATGTACAAGACAACACTAACGCGTGAGATATCAACAAGACAACACTAACGCGTGAGATATCAACAAGACAACACTAACGCGTGAGATATCTCGCCATTTATTATATGACTTTAAATGATTTAACATAGGAGTGGTTTATTTTGAGTTTTTCTCCTTTATAATTTTTCTACCTCCTTAGCATATTTTGTTTCCTTTAGCATAGACACCAGTATTATAGGGACCGACGGCTTTATGTGTCTCTTCAGAAAAACAGAGGCCTATATTAAATTATCTGGATGTTTGTACTGGACCAGTAGTCACAGGAACGAGAAGACCACTTGCACGTCGGTCATTACCTTCAGACCTACTGGTCGTT
>CM034534.1:59757467-59864967 GCA_020002185.1 Paraescarpia echinospica | reverse complement strand
TAAAAAAACTGTTAAATCTGTTTGCAGTAATGTATTAGTTGTTAATCATTTCCCCCATCGACTTTGAAAAAATCTGGAAATTGTTCTTTCTTTGGACTTTTCTGAATAATTTCTTTAATTAAACACCACGTCTTTTTAACATTATGCTTATGCTTTTCAAAACTTGATTGATAATGCATTTGCTTAGCTAATCTAATATTACTTTCAAGAATGTTATTATAAGTATGTAAGTCAGTTTAAAATTTATTATGCTACTTTGTATATACGTGAGTCTGTTTCATTCAATTTGTTTCTAAATGTTATCGACATAATAATACCTTTGCTAACCCAAGGAGGTTTCTTATGTTTATATTTGTTAAATTTAATTACTTTAATAGGTAGACATTTATCCTTAGCTGCAGTAACAATTTCATCGAGGATATTGTAGTTTTCATTCGGATCCGTATCAGTATCTCGGTTAACTTTATTATAAATATTTCAGTTTATTATTTCAATTTTTTATTTATTGAGTTAATTATGAGTTTGTTGTTTTACTCGTGTACAACTTGCTATCGCATCAGAGGTTTCGACATAGTCTAGACTTAGAAAGTAAGGAACATGATCAGAAATATTGCACACTAAAATACCAGTTGAGGATTTGAAGGATCCTTTTGATAAATTGCATAAACAATATCAATGAGTGTTCCATGATATTCTGAATGTCGTGTGGACATAGTAAGTTTAGGGTAGAAACCATGTGAAACGATTGTATCAAAATATTCACATATTATGGTTTTTTTGTTAATTTTAAGCAAATCAATATATATATTGTAATCTCCTGCAATTATTATTTCACTTTTATATTTGTGTAAATTCACTAAATGTTACGCAAATTCGACTGTGAATATACGGTAGTTTTCAATTGTATCTCTAGGTGGTCCATATATATTTCCAAGAATAATTTTTTCTTAATTGAAAGTTGACCTTCCCAAGTGTCTGTATTAGCATTAATATTTATTTTGTAATTGTATTTGTTGCTGAGGTAGATTGCCAAGCCAGCATGTGCACTGCACGTTTTGCCTTGGCATATTAATGTATGTCCATCTATTTGAAATAAAGATGTGACAACTTCTTCATCGAGCCATGTTTCCTGTAAACATAAAGCATTAATCTCACAGCCACCACTTCTGTATGTCTCTAGCTTTATTTTACTTTCGTGAATGTTTGCATTTAAACTCTGACAGTTTAGGCTTAGCACAATAAATTTGCTTTGCTTGTTCGTTAAATGGTTTATTAAATTACCATCGTCAAAGTATGGTGAATATTGAAATGGTTCAATATCTCCATCTTCATTCATTTCATCCGTTTTTAATATGTGATAGAGATAATTTTTCTCTAGACCACCAATTTGCACTAAGAAATAATTGTTATCAATCGTATTGAAAAATTGAACAAATAATAGTGCTCTATGTTTACAGGACATATCATATAAACATAGACTAGTTGATGTGAAAGAGCTGCATAAGCTCTGCCCTGAGCATAATACAAATACATTTTGTTAAAGAGGTTATTACGAATATTCCGTTTGCATATATAACACGACGTACTCACTGAATCAGCACAAACTGTATGAAAATATATTACAGCATAAGTACTGCCACAACATGAACGTAGAGTGAGAATATCGTAAGTATATTGAACAAAACACAAACTGATTATTGCGTAGACACTAAGCTTCGGGGAAATACTATATATTATGCACTGTCCCAAAAATTAAAATGTAAAATGACTAACACTAAACTTAGTGAAAAGAAAATGAATAAACATTGTCCTCCCCAAAATGAAACCAACGTGAATATTGACTGTAGAAAACATATAGCTATAATACGAAGTAATTATTATTATTGTTAAATCATCACATAATGTTGTAACTACGTGTATTAACATAGAACACATGTAATACCAAAACGCATTGCATAAAATATGGTTCCTTTCGTTGATTGGCGATTTTGTTTAAGTTCATATATCTCCAGTGATCTAGAGTAGGGCACGTGGAGCATGTGAGATCTCCACCAACCATAGTCAATACTGAACATTACAGAGTTCAAACTTTCGCAAGATCTGCGAAAGTCTTCACTTTCAGTCGTTGGCCGTCCTCTCGAACCTTGATGAAGACGCTGCAGTTTTGTGCCCACGCGCTGTGGATCTTCCGGTCGCGCTTCAGTTGTCGCGCTTGACGAAAGACTTCGGTGTTGTGCGTTGAGAGGTGGTCATTCAGATAAATGTCCGTTCCTCTCAACGCGCCTCGTTTCATCATTAGATTTAACCAAATTTAACAAGATTGCCATCCAGAGAATTAACTCTAGATGGCAGGTGAATAACCCTTTGGCTTATTGAGAATCCAACCCTTTTATCTTCATGTATCCCGCCCTTCTGAGGTATGTGTCGATTTTATTTTTAAACATATTCACACTACTAGCATCCATACAATCAGCAGATAATCTGTTCCATTCATTTACAGTCCTTTGTGAAAATGAGAACTTTCTTAGAAAGAAAGAAAAAGAGAGAAAAAATATTTCTATCAATATTTTCATAACCATTCAATATTTTAAACACTGCTATCTGATTTCCTCACAATCTCCTGGTCTCTACTGTTGTTTGTTAAACCACATTCTTTTAGGCGTTTTACATAACTAAGATCCCTAAGTTTTTGTATCATTTTAGTCGCTCTCCTCTGTACTCTTTCTAGTATATCTATGTCCTTCTTGAGGTATGGCCTCCACGCTTTTATACAATATTCTAAATGAGGCCTAACTGTTGTTTTGTACAGCGGTATTATTAGTTCTTTTTCCTTATACGCTAAATTTCGCCTAATTAATCCAGCACGGCTTTCTTGTCAGCCGAATGAAACTGAACGATGATGGACGTTTACCATCACGCCGCGCAGGAAGGTCGTGGATCGCGGTGATGTCGTACGGTTCGATCGTAACGTTCAATTTCTGTCTGGCGAAGTTAACGAAGTTCGTTCTCATCGTGGCACTCTCGGAGACGGTCGTTTCCTCGGTACCGACCGATGTCGAACTCCGCGTGCTTGGTTTCTTTGTAGTGGCGGTGGAGGCATAAATGTGAATATTCAGACCTGTGATGATCACGTTCTTTTTTCGAATTTCGCTCCAGATAATTCACTTGTGCCAACTTTGATATGCGCTCGTCTTTCGCCTTAATGATCTCCAGCAGCTCGTTGGTGTAGACTGTATGTAGATATTTGAATTTCTGCTGTTGTTGTATAGCATCATATTCTTGTATTATCGCCCCATTGACAAGCATTTGGGGGCGTACAAATTGATTTCTGGGGGGGCATTTCCCCCATAAAAATAGGGTGTCATAAAAAAGTAGGAGAATCCACTGGATTTGTTTACATAACTATGTTTAAACAATATTAAGAAAATTATGGGAAAAGCATAGAATAGGGAGCACACCCATTTCACTAAATTTATAATTTAGCAGGTTGGATTATTGTAATTGATTTAATTTTGCGGACAGCAAAACATTCAACGTGTTATTTAAATGTTTAATTTAATGTTTAGTGTGTGTAATTAATTAATGTCAGCTCATTATCTTTTCAATACGCCTAATTCGTAATTGTCAATTGCAGGAAAACAGCTACATCCGCTGTTTCCTGAAGAAACGAACGACCTCTGCCCGTCATCAAGTCCGGGGTTTGTCGTCTACTTATCATGGACATGGATGAGATAATATTTCAGTGTAATCTACGCTTGACTCAGGCGCAGTTCGAGACGTTGAATCAAACGCTTGTAGAAATGGGGATGAACAAAGCAACAACAGAACTTGGAGGGCATCCAAGGATTCCTTTAGAAATGAAGACTGTCGTGTTTTTGTGGTACATGGCCAACACAAAATTCTTTCAGAGAATTGTCCAACAAATTCAATGTTGCTGTGAATACTGCCCACGTGATCATTGAGCAGACAAGGCGCAACCTGTGCGACATTGCAATTAAGTTTATCCGTTGGCCTACACAGTGTGAAAAACAAGCAGGGGCGGTTGTTTTTAACCGAATCACCCACCTTCAAAGAGTTGTTGGTGCAATCGATGGCTGCCATATACGGATCCAGCGTCCCCAATTCCATGGCATGGGCTAAATGAACCGCAAAGGTTACTATTCCTTATTACTGCAGGCAATATGTGACTACAGAAGGAGACTTTTGGACATTTGTGTCGGCCCACCGGGACGGGTTCACGATGCACGTATGTTGTGATTGTCTCCATTTCACCAGGACTGGCAAAGGAAGTTGGGTGGTTATAGTTTACTCCAAAACGAAATAATGGCCTCCTAACAGAACACTAAAAAATGAATAACATCCTCCTAAGTCGTAGACGAGTAATCATTGAGAATGTATTCGGCCGAGTGAAGTGTCGGTTTCGCAGAATCAGAGATGTGCAAAACGTCAATCTGATAATGATGGTTCGTCTAGTCACTTTCTACAACATCTGCATGAATACAGACATTCCTTGTACAGAACTTCCTGACGGACGCCCTAGGGATGACGATGACAATTAAAGGGGAGTCCTATGTCACATTACCACTACGAATAATGACTACAACAATGATATTGGACTTTATTATAGATGATTATTGTGTTTCATTTCTGTCTTCATTTCATACAACTGATGTAGTATATATTTTACTGCTGTAAACATACCTTTATTCAGGGTTGATTTATTTTACCGATTACAAGAACTCCGTAAAAGTAACTCCCCCCACTATTTGCCCCACCTGGCTTATTATTAGCTCAAAATATAACGGTAAAACTAAATACCAACAAAGTTGTCTATGGTCATTGTCGGTAGCATTAATTCTTCCTCATAATCAATGGTACGTTTACAGCATACTTTCATATTCATAATGTCAACTTAGTTATCACAAATCAATGTTACTGTTTTCACTATTTCTAACATTGGCATAATTTAGCATTTACTGTGAACCAATTTTATACAGTGTAACAGGTGTAAACGTGTGGTTCACAGTGTTACTATATGTGTGTATAATACTAATGAACCTGGATAATTTAATGTTACGTGTGGTTAACATGTTCACGTAACTATCATGCATACACTGCATGTACAGTGAAGTTTGAACAATTTCGTGCACAGGTGGTGTGTACGTGAACAACACATTGATGTTTACCAAACAGACATGTCACGGAATGTCACAATGAAATATCAGCACTATTTTGCAGAAATAAATCCACATGTTAAACATACTGTGTATTTACACTTTTTTTATTTATGATACAAAATTAATTTCTTTATCAAAATAATTGTATACATTCATTGTATAAGTGAAATAATAAAAAACAATTATAACAAAAATTAGTTATGTTACACATAATATAATTAAAACATAAATGCTAGTAATGAATTAAGCACCATTTTGTTAACCTAATGCACTACATTCAAATTATGTCGTTTACATGATAAAATTATGTCTCTGTCATAAACATTGATTTGTGTGTTTAGTCTATGCAACAACATTTGTCATATTGAATACCTATTTCTTATTAATGAGCACCATTCCTTCGAATAACTTCTGGGTACTCTTCATTTGTTCCAAGAGCACTTGTTGGCGACGCTCTGCTGCAGCATCGCTCTCTTTCTGACATTGCAGCAGAGCATTTTCCTTGTCTGCAGACCTCTTTCTTTCGCGGTTGTGTAGTTTCAATTGGGATGGGTGTATCCGAATATGGGCATGTTCAAAATAATAAAAAAAACTTATCACATAATCGGGATATGATATTGTAGTCATTGTCAGTTGCGTGTTACGGGTATGACATAATGGTCCAATAATAGGACTTATATTTCTGATAAAAGTTTAAAGTCGCGTAAACTATGTACTACATGTGCATTAACAACACGTGTATTACAAAACAACTTTCAGTGAAATCGGAAATATACAGACATGAAAAACGTTTAACATGAATAACGTAACAGATGTGATATTTTTTATTTCATTAACATTATTTCAGTGCAAAAAATTATTTGTGCAATATTTTACATAATCTGTCACATTATAATTCAATGGATGTGAATATATAAAAACTGAAATTGTCATAAACTGTCAACCGTATACTGGGAACATTCGACTTCAAGAACATAAAAAGGAAGAAGAACATTACATGGTAGTGTGTGCTGTAAATCCAGATGTAATAGGGAAGAAAATTAGGGTAATATTAGGGTAGATAACAAGATGGAAATGGACAGGACACGTGCACAAAACAAATGTCATTACATGCACTGTAATGGCTGAAACATGTACGCCACACAGGAAGTGCAAAGAGGGTCACCTACTACAACCTGATGAGCAGTGCAAAAATGTAGACGACTGATGTGGAAAATTGAAAGAAGCAGAAAAGGAGAAGAACGATGATACACTGCAGCCCCATGTGGCCATGACACCAGAAGAGGATAGGTACAGTAGTAATTTTCACCAATTGGGATTGTCGTCAAGTCTGACGCCGTAAGAAAACGGATGGTACACTGGGAGTCTGCCCAGAAACTTCCGTCATCCTCTGACTTGACATTAATAGATTGTTGCAGATATCATTACAATGATTGGCCATTGTTCTGTGGGTAATCTTTTCCGTAAGTTGGCCAAATTAATAGTCCTGTTACTGACGATTCCTATGCTTCACCACAGAAGCGTACCTACAATGAGAATGCTGTTAATAATGTAGGCCTGTTCACTTAAAGAATATATGCATGTGAACTATTCTGTAATATGTCACACATGACAGCCATTTGTCAAGGCAATCTGGCAACTGGCTGCTGTCAAATTATAGATGGGTCTTTATCTCCAACAGCATAGTCGCACGCATGCCACATTGTAACTTAAGTGTGCTATACATAGCAGTGACACAATTGTTTCAGTACAATGATGATATCATTTTAATCATATGGAACATGTGAACATACAAAACATTTACATACATCACAACAGTCACATTGTTGAAAGTATGCTGTAACTTTGGCTTTACTGTACTTGATATTGAAGGTGTGAGTAGCCTTTCATTGTACATTCGGTGAGGAAACCACATACGCATTGACACTGAAATCAATCATATTATGTCATAAAATGTTGCATAATTATATATATTACTTTTCTTGATATATGTAAGTAATCAGTTACACCTACAAAACACTATATGTCAGAAAACATTGCTATTTTATATGTCATAACAATATTACACAAGATATTTCGAACATTATTTTTATTATTCAAGAATATGTGTGCACTTTTGTAAGATGCTAATTAATTGTTCATATATATTTGTCTATACTGCAAATCAGGCGTCAATAAGTAAATCTGCATTACATTATGATATATCAAAAGGTAGTGTTATCCATAATGTTTACATGTTGCACGTGTCGAATTATATGGGCGATATTACAGGTTCATTCCATGTCACACAACAAATACAGCCAATCACAACAACTTAGTGTGATCTGTTCTTCTTGTCATTCGTCTTGCTTGTTCTGACATGGTCATCGTGTTATTGTCATGCTTATCGTACCATTTTTTTAAATAACAAATAAATTGTACCCAAGATCGACTTGACATTCTCTGCGGCTATGATGACGACAAAGCAAGATGAAGGTCGCCCACTATTGCCGACTCGCGAACTCGTGCACTTTCGTAACTTTCGAGTTCGCGACTTGTAAACACCAGTCGAAAGTAGTTCCGAACGCTATTTCCCAATTGGAAACTCGTATTTACGGTAATTACGAGCAGTTTCAAATGCACCATCAAGCGTGATGACACGCAAACAATAGACAGTATTGTAGGCACTGGACAGTGCACAACAAAAAAGGAGTCAATCGCTCAGGCGGGAATTCCGGTTTCGTCACGCAATTGTTTGTAGTTGCTAACAGGTGTGTGCGATCATTGGAAATATCACAAATTCACAGTTCCAATCGGCATAACACACAAAATAAGTAGCATCCACGATTCATCACGATCACGTCAACCAACTTTCATACAAAGTCCACTGCGATTACTCGTGAAATTGAAGACTATAGTAGGAGCGATGCAACATAACGAATTAGTTCAAATCACGTGATGCACCTGTCAACTTACATAAGCACCCGATGTTCCGTTAATATATTCGTGGCTTTGTAGTGTCCACAATGCAAGCGACAAGGGACATTTTCAAGTTGTTCCTATTACGAGTATATGCCGTACATTAGGAGTCATTAAAGTTATGCAATCCATTTGTTAAAACTGTTGTAGGGTAGTTAGAATTTGTCAAGGAGATACCCGTGGTCTGTCTATCTACAAACCACAGGTTCAGCAACGCCTGTGTGCAAAAATTATGCCACCTAGCGGAATTTGGCCGAAGAGATGACGATGATAAAGAAAAAGAAGAAGGACTGAGCTCATCATGTTCTTGCTCAATCCCCTCTATCAATGTTCATCTCCCCGTTGTTTTCTCGCCTGATTGTTTCAAAGCAACGTTCTGACCTGACGTTAACGCTCTCTTTGGCCACGCGTCACATGGCATTAAGATAATGAGCCTATAAAGAAAGCCAATCATTAACAGACTATGTTGTTAAAAGTAAGTTGCAAAAAGCCGCCTCCGCATCAGGGACTCCGAATGAAGTGTTCCAGTGGCGTCCCCTGGTGCTGACAATTGTCAGTATAGAAGATAACTGGTGAGGAGCGACAGTCCCGTCAACTCGCCCAAACTCAGCCGTGGACTGTCTCCTACAGTCATCCAAACAAACACGGCCGTGTGTTGACTCCTCAGATCGTCCAAACCCATTACAAGCAAAGAAATAATTAACCTGCTAACACACGTTTAAGGGAACTGATCGATGCTTAGAGGTTACACAAAGGTTGAAGTTCACCCCGCTACCGTAAAAATCTATTCTCGTTTTTACGAAACCACACATATGAATCAAAACATACTGGGAAACGACCGTGTATACACAATTGTAATAAGAACAGAATTGTCAGAAAACTGTGATGGAATCAAGTAACAAGTTAGAAAATTGGCCTGAGTAATTATTATACCTCTTACTACACAAGGTGTCTAGATTACGGAGTTGTAGTTTTCGTGGCATCTCTGACGATTAGTTGTTTACGTCCTTTCGCACAAATATTAATGTCTCAGAATTCAAGAACTGCAATAGTAGTCCTGGAAATTACATTAGATATCAGTCGCATGTATTTCGAATAAAAAGGTTTCGTTCGTTCTTGATAGCTGCGTTTGTATTTTTGTAAAGTGTTAATTATATGAATATGTAACACGTGAAGAGCTTTCGAGTACATTCCCGTAAATGGTTTCTACTTACTCACAGTTAGCAAAGGAAAATAAAACCACAGCCAAAAGTCACAGAGGGCGTCGTACGTTTACGACTTGAACAATGTCACACCTGAGGGACTTTACAACCGATGATGTATCAACATTGAACACTTGTCGTGCGGCATTAAACATTCAACTTTAACAACTTTTAAATCATTTTCACTTTCGTGCTGTACTTATTCGAGTGTTCACATTTTAATATCGTGGAGTATTGTTCAAGATTTATTACTATTTAAATTTTGCACGCTGCCTTTTAAAAACGCAAAATGAGGTGTTGACATGTAAATGTATTTCGTAGCACACGCCACCCGGCTATGTTTGATACGACTTAATTGTCACACGTTGACAAAGCTCCGTGCGAGCGCTACAAATCACGGCCGTCTATGCTGACATACTAAACATATGACAAAGATACACAGTGTCTACGATAAATCGAAATATGTGCCGCTCTCCTTTGTACAGCGGGATTGAAGAACGCGCAAGTGGCGTGAAAGCTCTTTGGCGTCCATTACGCGCCGCTCACAGCCCTGTGTTATGGCCGCCAATCAGAAAATAAATAGTCCGTTCACATTCAACGTTTCCGAGCCACGCGATATATCAAACGACGAGGCCGCTTTGCACCAGTTGGATGTAATTACCACGGAGCATATCGCTTTTTCATTACGGGCAGGTGAACTTTAATGCTGATTACGGCTTTATTCCAATCGACTGCAGGTGCGAATTTATGGGTTTACTGTCAGCAGCTTTCGTTCGCTCCTCGTGCAGTGCTGCCGTGCTGCGGATAAAGAGCGACAACTTTCTCAAGGACAGAGTCGACTCTTTAGTCTGGTTTGTTGAAGAACTTTTTTCGCCGAATTGTTACTTACCGCATAAAAGCATGAAGATTGGGCCGTATATATAAAATTTAACGGCGAATCCGATTAGAGGGGTAACACTCAGACTAAATGTCCTTGACCTTGAATTTCAAGGTCAAATGTTACTGAATGTGAAATACAGCCTTTTTAATAGCACCAAAGTTTTTGTATGTATGTACGAATGTGTATTGTAACCTGAACGGGGGCACACTTCCAAGGGTCTAGGGGGGCACAGTCATGTGGGTCCATTCAAAAACGTCTACGGGCACGCAAAATTCAGAATTTGGCGTGCCCGTAGACCTTTACACACACACACACACACACACACACACACACACACACACACACACACACACACACACACACACACACACACACACACCCACACATATATATATATATATATATACAGTATGTGTGTGCGTGTGTGCGTGTGTGTGTGTGTGTCTATACAAGAAATGCTTAAGAAGACACACACACACACATACGCACGCACGCACGCACACATATTAAGGTTTAACACATTGTACATGTATATGTACAATGGTGTAGGGTAGAACCTGGAGGGATAGTCCCTTTGGTGATGGGCAGCCGGTCCACTTCTGTGGAGGCTCTAACCACTGGTTCCTACAGTCTATCTAGCTCATGTATGGCTCCTAGGAACTGCTAGTGTACGGCAGTGGCCACACCCCAATGGTCTCGGCTGACCAGCAAAACTACATGAGTAAGGCTTGTAGGCTAATGCCTATTGGCTACACCCCCGGCTACAAATGCGAAACAGCAACAGCCTTTCACCAGGCTGCAAGGTGCAAGACTTTTTAGTCAAGGAATAATGGAGTTAACCATACACAAACCAGCGGAAAGTAGTGGGCAACTACCGCTGTATTAGCCCAAGAAACCTTGATGGAGAATACAGACAGTAAGAGAGGTCTTAGTGGTGAGCACCCCAGGTTGGATAGGACGACACATACTGGGGAAGAGCTTGGATATGTTGAAAGTAACGCCAGAGCTGATGACGGTAGTATGCCCGACTGTGCGGGAGGTAAAACCAGCAACAAAAAGCTAAAAGGGAAAATCCGTGTGGCAACATGGAACATCAGAAAAACGAGTCATGTAACACTACAAATGGTAACATCGGAAGCAGAAAGATATGGGGTAAATATATTAGGGATTGCGGAACACAGGTTGGCCGGACAAGGACACTTTCGCCGGGATTCAGGAGGAAAGTTTATATACTCAGGAGCAACTAAGTCAGGGATGAGTGGTGTTGCATTCTATCTGTCAAATAAAACTGAAAATGCACTATTAGGATACAATCCGGTCAATGACAGAATTATTACCATACGAATACGAGCAAAACCCACGAATATAACATGTATTCAAATTTATGCACCAACGAGCAGTGCAGACGACGATGTAATAGAAACGTTTTATGATACACTGCGACGAACAGTTGACGAGGTAAACAGGAGAGACATGGTAGTACTGATGGGCGATTTCAATGCAAAAGATAGCAGTTGTCAAAACGAAGAAGAAAATGGAAATATCGGGAAATATGGACTAGGCGAGAAAAATGGGAGAGGAGATAGACTTGTTGAGTTTATCATAGAGAATGAACTGGTGATCACCAATACTTTCTTCAAACAACATCAAAAAAGACTGTACACTTGGACACCACCAGATGGTCGGAACATAAATCAAATCGACTTTATACTGATACCAAAATGATGGAGGACGTCTGTGTTTAATGCAAAGACATTACCGGGAGCCGATTGTGAATTGCTAAGCGCCAAGATTGCGATAAAATTAAGAAAGATGAAGAGAGGGAAAGAGATAGTGAGGTATGACGTCAGTGATATCAAAGAAGGATACCGAGTAGAGGTTTTGAACCGTTTCGGAGTAGTACAGACAGTGGCTGACGAGAAGGAACCAGAAGAGTTGGCAGTAGAAATTAGGAACATCATTATGGAATCAGCTGACAAACACTTCACTAAAAAGAGGAGACAAAAACAATCATGGATAAGCAAAGACACACTGCAGATGATTGACGAAAGGAAAGAGTTAAAGAAGAACAAAGAAATGAGTGAGAATTATCATGAGAAACACAGAGAGAAGTGCAAGATGATTAAACGAATGTGTAAGGAAGACAAGAAGAAATATCTAGAGAAGAAATGCGAAAAGATAGAACTATGTATGAGAAGGAACGATAGTCGCAGTATGTTCGAGGAAATCAAGTCTATGACACAGTCGTTCAAACCTAGACTTGGCGTTATTAAATATGAAACGGGAATGACTCTGACAGAAAGCGTTGACATACTTGAAAGATGGAAGCAATATTGTGAAAGCATGTTTAAGAAAGAAAAAACAGAAGAGGTAGACATGGATGAAGGCAGAGAGAGGACAGAACCAGAAGATGAACTTGAGCCTTTGCGTTCAGAGGTGGAGTGGGCAATAAAAAGTCTAAAAGACGGAAAATCACCTGGCACTGATAACATCACTGCAGAGCTAATAAGAGCAAGTGGAGAAACAGGCGTGGATATCTATCACACATTATGCAAGACAATATGGAGGAGTGGAATATGGCCCATGGACTGGAAACGAGCCATCCTTATACCAATACCGAAAAAGGTGACATACAAGAATGCTTAAACCACAGGACTATAGCCCTCATCAGCCATGCGAGCAAAAGTATGCTAAAAATCATAATGAAGAGAATCACAACAAAATTTGAATGTGAAATCAACAGAACACAAGCTGGTTTCCGGACTGGAAGAGGAAGAAGAGATCACATTTTTAACCTGAAGATGTTCATTAAGAAATGCAGAGAATTCAACCATGACCTTAGGATCTGTTTCATAGATTATTCAAAAGCTTTTGATAATGTTAGTCATCAACAACTCTGGAAAACCTTGATACGCATGGGATTTGACCAGAAAATTACATCACTTATCCAAAATGTATATGTCGGACAGCAGTCTGCAGTGAGATTAGAGTGTGGTACCACAGATTGGTTCCCAGTCGGCAAGGGAGTGAGACAGGGGTGCATTTTGTCCCCCCCCCCACCTATTCAGTCTATACACAGAGAATATCATGAGAGAAGTCGAGACTGACACGAGAAGCAAGTTTTTTAATGGACTGAAAGTGAATGGACAGGAGATATATGAATTGAGATATGCCGATGACACAGCGTTAATATCCGATACAAAAGAGGGATTGGATAAACTGATAACTACTGTTAAAGAGCACAGCGAGATGAAAAGATTGAAACTAAACGTAAAGAAGACTAAGATTATGGATGTGAAGGGATGTCGGGAACCATCAGAGGTCACAGTAGATTTCGAAGAAATAGAACGAGTGGAAAGTTTTGAATATCTGGGGTCACTTGATAGGTGAGGTTGGCAATGGCGAGTAAAAAGTTGACGGAGATGAAGAAGCTGTGGAAAGCAACGAACAAAGATATGAAACTACGAATTATCCGAGTCTGCATATTTCCAACTGCTACGTATGGATGTGAAACCTGGATTCTTAATAAGAACATTACTAAACGTATAAATGCATTTGAAAGCAAGTGTTATAGAAAGATATTACGAGTTTCGTGGACTGAACGCAGAACTAACGAATCCATCGCAGAAGAGCTTAGTGTTATACCCGGGACTTTATTGAACTTTGTAAAGAAACATAAACTAAGTTATTTCGGCCATGTGAAACGGCATCAGTCTCTAGAGAGATTAATAATGGAAGGAAAAGTGGAAGGCAGAAGAAGCAGAGGAAGACCTAGGAGACAATGGGGGAAGAGCATAGAGGAATGGATGGGAGCCGACGTTTGGCGAGTGGGGAGACAGGCAAACGAAAGAGCTGTCTACAGACAATCCATCAAGGCTGCAACGTCCGGAAATGGATAAGCAAAACCCAACAACAACATGTATATATTACGTAACTAAAATACGTGATATATTTTCTAAAATATTAAGATAATTAAATAAGAATAAGTGATAACAATATATTAAAATTAAATACCATAGATTATATAATACACAAATAAATAAATCAGTTAATAAAAAATACGTAAAATTTACATAGCACAGTTACGCAGTCGAAGTAAGCCAAACATTATGATGATTTCTTCAATAGTTTTTGCGTGGTGGTGGCAAACAAATACCATCGCGGCATTGCGAAGCTTATTTCACAATCATCACCCAGACTGTTTGGAAGACGTCGATGCTCGGAACCTGACCCGTTACCTTCCGCTCTTCTTTGATCTCGTACTTATGTGACAGCTGCTCGAACGTGACGTTTCCCAGTTTGAATGTCAACAACCCCGTCATGTACTCGTCGTCAAGCCAGAGGAACGGGACGCTGTACGAGACCTCGTACAGCGCTATTGCGATGTCAGTTGTCATGATGAATGCAGAGCCAGAACAAAATGTCGGTTACCACCCGATGTCATATTCAGTTTATGTCACCCCGTGATGTTCTGGGGGTCGAAACACGAAACCTATTTTGTACACATGGCACGTAATATGTGCGACGTTCACTTTGTGTTCTAGATTAGGCATAACAGTAAACGGGTTCACAATCGTGCCGTCGTCCGCGTTTAGCACGTACTTTTCGTTCTCACAATAGGTTGATAACCACTTTAGCGCGCCGATTGCTTTGTGCGTAAGGTTACGGTAAGTGACCAGGAAATCCTCCTGAACAATATGTTCATGCGCAGCGTCTTCCCGTAGCAGTGCCGCGTCAACTTCCGGAGTCGATCCATTCGTTCTCCCCAGTACGAATATAATTCTCATCGTTTTCGAATTGTATGTATGTATGTATGTATGTATGTATATATGTATGTATGTATGTATGTATGTAAGTATGTAAGTATGTAAGTATGTAATCAAAAGAATTGCAAGTGAAAAACTACATCAGCTACCGACGTATCCACCAATCACATGAATCCATATATCAGTCATATATAATCGTATGCAGTCAGTGTGCGACCGGATCTCCCCGATGACCTGGAAAGTGCTGGGTATCACCGTCAGTGTTATCAGCGCTTTACTGTTGAATCTTGTTAAATCTTCTGGGAGGTGATACAGAACCCGAAGCATCAACCTCGCAATGGCATCACTCCCCTGCAAATTGTCTTCAGCGGGTTCCGCTGGACCCATCTTCCCACCAGAGTGCATTTTCTGTGACAAAGTAGAGATCAAAGGTGGTGATCGCAAAACTGAGTGAGCTGGAGACTTCTCGTCTTGGAAGAACAGAGAAAATGCATGGGAACAAATCGAATCATGGGCCGAGAAAATGGGTCTAGTTCGACTGCATCGACAGGTGAAAAACAAAGACCTCTTTGCTGGTGAGGCCAAACACCATCCATCATGCTTGACCGAGCATGCTCGCATGTCAGCCGCCCACGAGAAGGCGCTCGTCTCGGTATTGGAGCATATTCGGACTCATGTCGTCCAGCAAAATGAGGTCCTACGGCTATCTTCCTTGCGCTTGCTCTAAGTCGGCGAACTGGAACGGAATGGATGCGAGAGCTCGGCCTATCGTGATAAGAACATACTGAAACGCCTACAGAATGACCCAATCAAGGACCATGCCTACTTCACGAAGGTCGATCACGACAAAGCTGATGCCATTTCATTCTGGTTCGTGTACAGCTCGAATATCACCGTTTCTAACACTCTTACACGAGCTTACATTCTCGGAAGCGCAGACAAGAACCAAGACGTCGCTCTCTTTCTTCGTCGTAATATTCTACGGGCTTTCAGAGAGTCCGAAGGCCTACCGTGGCCGCCAGCGGCCGACGACATGGAGCTCAGTCCTGAAAAGCTCCTACCTCCAGACTTCATGCGGTTCCTCAACATGGGTATGGCCGGTAAAGAAGGAGTGGAGACGACCGAAAAGATGAAGCATCTGATATTCTCCATCGGACAAGACCTGTGCCGTGCAGTGTCGGAGGGAAAATGTAAGTTACCAAAACACATGCTTCTCTGTTTGACTGTCAGGTACTTGTTCCGAAGCAAGCAGCTCACCATGACATTGCACAGGCTTGGCCACTTTGAGGGCTACAATTTTGGCTTATAGTAGGAAAGTGCCCTGGCCAAGGCCCAGGATGAAGTCTCAACCTATCTGACGCCCCAAATCGCAGGACAACTGTGAGTGTGACAACTTTAATAAAACCACTACGAATGTGCAAGGCAGCAACATTGTCAACAGTGCTGGGGGAATCATGGTGCAGGAGGTCAGGCCTGGGTTAGAGAGCCCCAAGGTCCGAACGCTGCCTATCATCGACAAGTCGCAATAGCGTAGCCTGAAAGACAACAAACCAGAAACTCTCCCACCCTTCCACTTCACTCGCGTTGGCCCAAAGTTTCCCGATGGCTCATCATTCACACCCCTTGCCGAGAACGACGCCGTCTGTGCTAGTAAGATGCAATAGTACTATGTCTGACTCTTCAGCAGGTATATCGGAAGCAGCGGCAAGCAGCCCGTGCCTGGACTACGGGGCTTCACCTCTGCACCCGGGACTCCCCCGCCCAGAAAATCAACAGTGGACTACTTCACGCCCATCCATCAACCGATCACTGACAACACAGTTGTTCGCGAGCTACTGAAGCGCTCGGAGGTAGCCATGGCTGAGGTGGGTCAGAAGTGGGTGCTGAATACATTCGATCTGGGAGTCTGTTTGAAAGCCCTACCCAATGGAGAGGCTGTTAATGGAGCAATTCGCCGAGGAAGAGAACATCCCCATCGCAGACCCCGCTGCGCTTCTCAGCATGACCCAGTCTTGCATTTGAGATCACCTCGACGAAATCATCAAAGAAGGAGGTGGAGGAGGAAGAAGAGGAAGAGGAAGAGGAAGAGGAAGAAGAGGACGAGTTTGACTTTGACGGTTTCATTGAAAGTGATGGTGAGTGATGGATCTGGTAGCGGAGAACACTTCCCTTGCAATGTCTGAAGACGTCATCTGTTATGTTATTACCTACTTCAAAAAATGAGTTAATAAGTTAATTTAGTGGAATTTCTGTATTTAAAGCACCTTGAATTGACCCCCCTGGCACGTGACCTTGACCTTTGATCTAAAAAATAACACAATTTTTTTATTTTATTGCCCTTAAAAACCCTCTCTCAATTGATCTGCAATAATATTTTGTTAATCGATTTTTCGGTAATGGCGGCACGAATTTGCATACTAGTATGCGACGGACATGTGTGGTCACTTCAAGAATAGTTTTATTATGATATTTGACCATCAAAACATGTGTCTAGTCACCTCATTTGTTCAGTTATCTGCAATATTTGCTGATATATAGTGAAACATAGATTGTTCGGTAATGGCGGCACTGGTTTGCATAAAATGATACGTGGGACTTCCCAACGACTTTTTAACATAGCTCATCGTTTTCTACGCAGTTTGTCCGATCTAGAGACGCCGATTAGAAGTTGATTTCCGGGGGTGCACGATACCGACTAAACTAAATGTCATGAGTGACCAGTATATGTACATCACTAAACTTAATTAGTTTTAAATGTAGTAATAGTTTTGTGTTAAAGTGTGAATTTTTACCACATGAATTTCCATTTGTGGACAAATCATTATTGTATTGCTTTGTATTGTATGTATTGTAAGTATGCATGTATGTATGTATGTATGTATGTATGTATGTATGTATGTATGTATAAAATACATAACATTGTGTTATACAGCACAGTTCCGTGGTCGAAGTAGGCTAAACATGATGATGATTTCTTCAATAGTTTTTGCGTGGTGGTGGCAAACAAATACCATCGCGGCATTGCGAAGCGTATTTAACAATCATCACCCAAACTGTCTGGAAGACGTCGATGCTCGGAACATGACCGGACATGTACGATGCCCACCACCTCCCGCCGAGTTTACTCATTACATTCCACTCTTCTTTGATCTCGTACTTATGTGACAGCTGCTCGAACGTGACGTTTCCCAGTTTGAATGTCAACAACCCCGTCACGAACACGTCGTCAAGCCAGAGGAACGGGACGCTGTACGAGACCTCGTACAGCGCTATTGCGATGTCAGTTGTCATGATGAATGCAGAGCCAGAACAAAATGTCGGGTACCACCCGATGTCATATTCAGTTTCGGTCACCCCGTGACGTTCCGGGGCTCGAAACACGAAACCTATTTTGTAAACATGACACATGATATGTGCGACGTTCATTTTATGTTCTAAATAATGTGTTAAGGTAAACGGGTTCACAATCATATCGTCGTCAGCTTTTAGCACGTACTTTGCGTTCTTACAATAGGTCGATATTCACTTTAGCGCGCCGATCGCTTTGTGCGTATGTGTTCAAGAAATCCTCCTGAACTATATCTTCATGAGCAGCGTCTTCCCTATTTGTTGTTCAAAGTTATGCTCTTATCTAGCACTGCGTCCAGTCCTTGTGGCTACTCAAAGCTTTTTACACTTCACCGCTGACACACGTGTTCACTCGGACATCATCGCCACTTCTCTGGGAAGCATTCAGCCATGCTACAATTATGCAAGATTGGAGATCTACACTCTCGAGGGTGTTCGTGCGTGATGATGTCATCCACAAGAGAACTGTTCTGACAAACAGACAAGGAAAACATAGCTGAACAGATCACCGCAGACACATTTCAGTAATCTATACTATTTTAACATTTTAGAGTTAACGCTTTTGGCCAGTTGTGGTTTACTGGTTTGTTTTATGACTTAGGGTGACTACGATTTTGTGTATGAGGATCAGGTGTGCTAACTGCTGTTACGACGTTGTGGTGTATCTTAGGTTTTAAAATGTGACGAGTACCAATTGTGAATTATATAATAGCTGCATAATAAATAGGCATAGCAGTGGGGAAATGCAATCTGATGGGTGGTTCAATACAGACGTACGATTACATCTGATGGCCACCATGTCTTCGTACATTGCCAAGTTACGCCATTGATACGGTAACTGATACTTAACACTCATTCCAAAGCTGAATGGATCAGTCCCACTCAAGACCCTTGCCATAGTCTGTAATTATATCAAAATGATCTCATGCAGAACGATCGGTGTGCAACGGAACCAATTTACTATGCATGCACATAATAAAGATATAAAGGCTACTGTTTAGATTGCAGTTGGCAATTATTAGTATCACTAATAGGCATCGACTAATCAATGCGACATGTAAAAACAACCGTCTTTGTGACTACGATTCTTTGTGTGGGGTTCTTTTGACTGCATGTGCACCAGACGGCGTAATTGCCAAACGCTTGCTCA
The DNA here is from genome assembly GCA_020002185.1 of Paraescarpia echinospica. NCBI lineage: Eukaryota > Metazoa > Annelida > Polychaeta > Sabellida > Siboglinidae > Paraescarpia > Paraescarpia echinospica. The sequence continues at coordinate 59,845,486 of CM034534.1, read as the reverse complement.
CACGTGTTCTGTCACACATCGTAATGTGTGTGTGTGTGTGTATATTTATATATATATATATACATATATATATATATATATATATATATATATATATATATATATATATATATATATATATATATACATCACATAATAATACACCTGTAATACATATATATATGTGACAGAACACGTGTGGAGCATATATATATATATATATATATATATATATATACAGTGCAACACGCTTATAACGAACTACTGTGTGGGTAGCTAACGAGTTCGTTATATCCGTGAATTCGTTATATGCGTGTAGGCGTTTACCCGCTAGGTGGCAGTGTTGTATGTGAGTTTTTAAACTATTCGCCATGTGTCTATCAAACGCAAAGATATTTTGTTGTGAAACGTTTATTTAGATGACACATAAAACAGTTACAAATGTTACTATTAAGGGCGATCTTTAATTTTCTGACCTAACCATGAAAACGACCACCTACAGCCGCCAAACTTCTCATATATCTTACATACATATACACACACTACGTTACAAAACAAATTAGTTTACATTCCTACAACGATCAAATTTCACAAAATAAACACGACTTCAACGGCGGCTATCCGTTGCTCCGCGGTTACCGTAAAATTGATATTGTGTCGAGCTTCACAGAAATTCCGTACAGTGGCGCTATCATTACTGTACGCATGTTCGCGCGTGATATATAAATATAATATATCGTTAATATATAATATAATTAATAATATATCGTTAATATATGCGCATGGGTGTGTGTGTGTGTGTGTGTGTGTGTGTGTGTGTGTGTGTGTGTGTGTGTGTGTGTGTGTGTGTGTGTGTGTGTGTGTGTGTGTGTGTGTGTGTGTGTGTTAGAATATTTGCATTGTTTCTGTTAAAAAGTAGCTCGATTATTTAAGGCATAATTATTATCATCAGTATGGTTTGCAGATAATGAAAGGTTTCTACTTAATATTAAAAAAAAATAAGTCTTAAGAATAGTCAATAATTGTGTTCGTATATATATGTGTGTGCGTGTGTGTCTGTGCACTAATACGTTCTTTTGATAAGAAAATTAATACAAATTATTATTCTATAAATGATATATAATGCTACCATCAGATATGTAATAATAATAATAATATTAATAATTTTTTTGGACATTCATTACTTGTTAAGGATAATGAATAAATTATAGTGGAATATGGTGGTAAAAAAATACAAAGTTTTTAACGGTTTGGTCGCATTCTAAAATAATATTAATATCTTACTGCTTTTTTATTGTGGGAAGAACGGCTTAAACAATAAAATTCATCTTCAAATTAAACTCATCATAATTTCGCTGCAGTTACGTCGAATTGCCGTGTTCACCGCCAATCGGTGTATCACAAGTTGTTTCCTTTTACATACAGAGTGGCAGCAAATTGTGCATAACTTGTTCCAAACCTGCAATTTTAATGGTGACACAAAAAACTATCTGGAAATGAGGAATGCGTCTTCTTAGTTGAGTTTGTCACATTAACTAATTACGGAAATTACTTTCCCAGCTTATCAAAATGCACAATTTAAAAAAATTTGCACATAAATGAATATATTTGATTCATTCTAAGCAGGACTTTATGCAGAATCAAAATTTTTCCAGTCTAAAAAATTTCCCAATGGACATTTGCTCACCAAAAAACCGTCCAACTGCACCCCCCTTGAGGCTCACGAAAACCTCCAACTGCACCACCCCCCCCCAGAGGCTCACCATATATAATACACACATGTATACTATATATATAATAAATAATTATATATATACATACAATATATATATATATATATTATATATCTATGGCTCATCAAAAACGTAAGCAAATCAGCAAATGGTTATATATATATATATATATATATATAAGGGGTAATATGCATGGTAAAACATCATGCCATAAATAACAGTTACAATTATATCAGCAACCATATTTATTTTCACATAATTTTACATTACTTACAATTACAGCCCCGGCAAATCAAAACCCAAACAAGGTATAAACACATTTAAAAAATCAAGTAATGTATAAAAATGTAACAATGTTTATAACAAAATTATCAGTACACTTACTGACTTGCTCCTGCAAGATGGCAACACAATAAATGTAAATGATGCACTGATGCATATATGATCTAGTGCATATAAAAATAATTATTATTTCAAACGAATACTAAAAAAAAACTATAAATATGTAAAACAAATTGTAAAGAAATCTTCAAATAAAATACCTGATTGGCTACTCATAATAACAAAATAATAGTTGTCACTGTCAGTGTCATGCGCTATTCCAGTAAGAATGCTACTTTCTTTTCGTCAATGACAGTAATAGTATCATCAGTTGGCTGAGGAAGGCTAGGTCTAGTCGGCCTGTGGCTTGGTGTAGCCGTATGTGTAGCCGTAGCCGTAGCGTAGGGCTAACGTGCTCGCCTGGCTGGTTAACGGGGTCATGTTCTAGTTAGATTTCCTGTCCGTTGCACGAAGAAAAATGCAGTGTATTTTTTAGAAAATGCTGTGACATAAGTGCATTTGAGTAAGGAGATTTTCATGTGTGATTGTAGAAGGTGTTGACTGTAAAATGGGGGATTTCCAGATGATTTTAATAAGCGTAGGATATTTGGCAGCAATTTGCCTGTGTGACCTGTTTGCGGAGTAATTCTTGCCGGCATTTGTAAATATTGACGGGTGTCACACATACAGGCATTTTACGAGAGCTAGAAGTATGCAATTTTTTTAATCCATCAGCATGTCAATGAGATGATGATAATAACAGGTGAGCAGTTTGACATTTTATAGGTCACGTTTTCTTATAATCAGACAAAACGTTAACATGGTCGCCTATGGGAAAACCAACAGTGTGCTGTCCCATAAAAACGGTAACGACTTCGTCGGCACGATGTACATCGGCTGTTTCTGTAAACGTGGTAGGATTAGTGTTGTAGTGACAGTCACTGTCGTCGGTGCCAGTGTTATCGTTCTAAAAAAACTGAGTTATCGTGTTTGTTTTACGAACACTCGCCTTCAATGGCGGCATCGCGGATGAGTCAGACTGAACGATAATTATATGTGTTTATCAGTAACCGCGTGCGTCGTTAATGCAGCCTCCTTGTGAATGTAGCCTCTGTTTTAAAACTGATCATCCCCGGGAGTCACTCCAGTAGTAATAGGGTTCTTCATAACACGGGTCATGACCCGAGATCAAAGGGTTTTTCGCTTTTTATAAGTAGAATTCCTGCGTTTTTAGCAGTCAGTGGAGTCGAATGGAATGTTACTTATAAAAAACTTGGAATGTTAAAAAAACGTGATTGACAGGTCCACGGAAGAAAGAGTGTGTCGACATCTAGTGACTAATTAGGTAATTAATTAGGTACTAATTAGGAACAAGTGAGTAGTGCATTCACTGGATGGCAGCACTAGCAATAAGTAAAAATAGTAATGACGTATTCGTAAGGTTATATAATGGTTATGCGGAATCACGTGAGCGTAAGGTTATATAATGGTTAAGCATGTGTGCTGACATCTAGTGACTAAAAAAGAAAGCAGACAAGTATATATAGTGGTTACGTGTGTGGTGATGTAGTCAGTAGCGTCGTCCGTGTTTAGATATGGAGCCTATACGTTTCGTAGAGTTCTTGTCGTACCTGTCGAATTTGTATCCGTGTAGAATTGCGGCGTACGGTCGGGTTTTCAAATCCGTCGAGCACGCTTACCAGTTTAGAAAAGCGATGTTTAACGCAGGCGAAGCAAGCGCGGAGTACATCAAATCGGCGTGGTCGGGCTATATAGCGAAGCGACGAGGTTACAGGATCACGACAGCGAGAACGAGTGCCGAATGGGACGCCGTTAGAGTCGAGTGTATGAAGAGCCTGTTGATGAGTAAGTTCGGTGCGTCGAAAAAGTTGAAAGACGCCCTATTGGCTACCGGTGACGCCGAATTGGTGCCGTGGGTACCGTCGAAAGAAGCCTTTTGGGGTTGCGCCTGCGGGTATAAAGAAGGTCAGAACACGCTCGGCAAATTGTGGATGGAGGTGCGTCGTGAGTATTGAAGAAACGAATAAAACTCACCGTAACGTTGTCCGCGCACCAGTCGTCGATATGGACGGAAAGTGGAAGCACCCTTTTACGTGGATAGTATCCGGCCCTACGGGGTGCGGTAAGACTACTTTCGTTGCACGCCTGCTAAAGTTTGCCTCGTGTATGATCGAGCCGCCACCGGAGAAAATTCTGTGGTGTTACGGCCAGTGTCAAACCGCCTACGACTCTATGACAGCCGGCGTAGAATTTGTAGACGGTTTGCCGGATCTGAAGCCTTTGCACGCCAAAACGAGGACGCTTCTAGTACTCGATGACCTTATGTCGGAGACCGATAGTAGGGTCACGACTTTGTTTACTAAAAAAAGTCATCACTGCAACGCGTCCGTCGTACAGCTTTTGCAGAATCTCTTTCCGAAAGGGAAAGAAAATCGCACAATCAGCCTAAACGCGCAGTATATGGTCCTCTTCAAGAGTCCCCGGGACGCGGGCCAAGAAGGTCACCTGGCGAAACAGATGTATCCGGGTAGAACCAACTACATGGTGGAGGCGTTCAAAGATGCCACGTCAGTCGCCTACGGTTACCTCCTGGTGGACCTGAAACAGGAAACGCCGGAAACCATGCGCCTGCGTACGGCCATTTTTCCCGCCGATCGCATTCAGTACGTCTACGCGCCGACGAGAGTATAAAAAAGCGGAGCGCGCCGCGGTCGACGTCATTCGACAGGATGACAGATCGCGTGAAGAGGCACATCCTGGCCTTGCAGCTGTTGCGTCGATACCATCGGAATATGAATCTGAGGAAAGCGGTAATCGCCCACGCGGACGCCGACCTCATATGTAGTCTGTGCGACTGCGCGTATAACATTCTGCGAGGGAACGTGAAATTGACGCCTAACAAAAAAAAGTGCTGACAAAGTACAAGAACAATCTGCGCAAGTTAGCGTCGAAAAAAAGTGCCCATCAAAGGGAAGAGGGCCGTCCTGCAGACGGGATCGGGCGCGTTTCTGACGGCGCTGCTGGCACCGTTGGCGAGCACCTTTCTGCCCCTCCTCAGACAGGCTATTGGTTGATGCAGCACGCAAAGAAGATGGCGTTGGTAGACCCCCGTTACTATCGCAACCGACCACGACCACGTCGCGTGTGATGAGTAGCCTGGACAACGACATCAAAGCCGTTCTCGAGCGTACGGATTTATCAGAACGAGAAAAGGTAGCGGCGTACAATCAACTGCTGAGTCGTTACAACGCCATGGAGACGTCTCGCGCGCAACAACCGATGCGAGTGTCCGTAGTGATGAACGAGTCGCCGATGACGCTCGACCAGCCGCCGCCCGACCAATCGCCGGACGATACGGAGAGCGAGATCGTGAAGAGCGTACCGAAAGTTCTGAAAGAAAAGGCCCGCCTCCTGATGGCTAGACTGAAAGCCGAACCGCTGATTTGCTGGAACGATCGAGCGGAGCTCGTGTACGACGGTGCGCCTATCGCCGGAAGCAACATGGTAGATCTAGTAAACGATCTCATGCGAAAGAGGACGAAGATCCCCGCGCCGGTTGACTGGGAAGCGTTTGGGGATCAAATAAAGCGGCTGAACGTGCCTATGGAGCTCGTCGGTAACCCCCAGCGTCAAGCGTACATACAGCGCGCGCAGAAGTGAAAGGGCCGCACTTGATCTGTCGAACGCATGCCGTGGACCAGCTTTTAGCGCCCTTAGAGGATGCCCGCCCGAAGATAAGTACTCGTCGTCGTCGTCGCCGTCGTAATCGCGGCGGCCATCGTCGCCGCCCTCTTGTTCGCCGTATCGTCGTCGCCGTGACAAGAGCCATGGCGGTGGTGTCCCGGCGGTATCTTGGTGCGCAACGAAAGCGCCAACAACGCGACGCCTACTTCGACCCGAAACGGGCGGTTAGTTACGGCGGCGTCGACGCGTTGCACCGGACGATCGCGGTTCCCAAGCCGATCGTCGGGCGGTGGCTATCGGAGCAGGACGCCTATGCGCTTCACAAGCCGGTCAGACGCCGTTTCAAGCGACGGTGCGTTATCGTGGGCGGCCGAAACCAGCAGTGGCAAGCCGACCTCGTCGACGTGGCTAAACTGAAAAAACACAACGACGGTATAGCGTTCCTATTGACGGTCATCGACGTCTTCTCGAAGCGGGCGTGGTGCGTCCCGTTGAAGAGTAAATCCGGTCCGGCGCTCGTCGCGGCCTTCGAGGGCCTGCTGTCGTCGCCGCAACGGCCGCCGAACGCCCTGCAGACCGACAAGGGGACGGAGTTTCTCAACAGGCCCCTTCGGACGCTTTTGAAGGCGCGCGGCGTCCGCCATTTCGTGACGCATAACGAGGAGACCAAAGCGAGTGTCGTGGAGCGATTCTATCGTACGCTGAAGACGCGCATGTGGAGGTACTTCACGAAGCATCAGACGCTGAGGTACGTGGAGCCGTTGCAGGACTTCGTGCCGTTGTACAACAACGCCTACCATCGAAGCATCGGTAGGACGCCGGCGAGCGTCGACGCGGTGAATCAGGAGAGCGTGTGGCAGCGGCTGTACGGCGGCGTCGGGTGTCAAAAAATCAAGCCGAAACTGCGAGAGGAGGACCGCGTACGCATCAACAAGGCGAAGGGACGTTTCAAGAAGGGGTACATGGCTAACTGGAGCGAAGAGCTCTTCACCGTCGTAGAATCGCACCAGTCCGACCCTCCCGTTTACCGATTGATGGACGACGCCGGCACGATACTGGACGGCACCTTCTACGAGACGGAGCTACAAAAGGTAATCGTCTCGAAGAATAAACTATATCGGGTGGAGGCCGTTCTACGGAGACGTCGTCGACGACGCGGTAAGGGCGAAGAGGTGCTCGTCAAATGGTCCGGCTATCCGGCCTCGTTCAATAGCTGGATCGACGCCAAGGCGCTCGTGGACTATAAGGGCTGATGACGCGTTGTTGGACGCAATACGCAAAGCGCTGGAGACTTTCTTCCTACGACCGCCGCCGCTTCCGTCCTTGTCGATGCGACCGATGCTATCGACGAAGACCGCAACGTCGGCGAACTCTTTCTATGGTGTTTCTGCGCAATAAAGGAAGGCTACCGTAGCGTCGGACCTCGTTCAATAGCTGGATCGACGCCAAGGCGCTCGTGGACTATAAGGGATGACGCGTTGGATGCGACACGCGGGGTGCTGGCGACTGCACGAGGCGGGACTGTGCAACGGTTTTTCGTTTTTTATTAGGGGGCCGTGCTGTATTAGTAGACTGCAGATTAGAAGACCGCGCCACGTTCGTACCACCAGACGGCCCCGCACCCGTCGGCGAACTCGGTCTATGGCGTCTCTGCGCGATAAAGGTAGGACGCCGTAGCATCGGACGACAGTCGCGCGATGTGCACCGTCGAGACGACAGCAGCAGCATCAGCAGCCAATGCAACAGCCGAATACAGCCGTCGACTCAGGCGTGTTTGTCGAAGAACCCGCCGTCGACTCATGCGTCTCTGTGGATGCGCCCGATGCCGGTGACGACTCCTCCGTCACGAGTGTTCCGTGGCGTCTCTGAGGTAACGAATGCCCTAAAGCCGAGATCGTCTTCCTGTGCCAGATCGTCGTCCTGTACACGGTGATCGTTGTCAGTATATACAATCTAACGCGCGACCAGGGCGACTCCAACCAGTGGACGGCGCTGCTCAGTAGTTGCCTCGGCTACCTACTACCGAGTCCGACTATGAGACGCGATGGCTTCGTCTGACTTTTACGTGACGTTGCCGAGCAACGCGTCTATGAAGACGCACCCCGAAAACACGTTGACGCACTACACGACGAATCTCCCACAACGCGTCGACCAATCGGGGCGGTGGGAATTCAGGCTGGAGTCGCCACAGTACACGCATAACTGGTACAACGTGAGAGAAGAGGACGCCTACTTCTTCTTGGCTTGCGAGACGGGGGAGGAGGGCCTTTACACCACCGGGGACGGGCGTAAAAGTGCCCAGCAGGGCAACATCCCGCACGGCTTTTACAACAGCGCCTACGAGCTGATGCACAAAATCAACGCGACGCTGACGAGACTGAGTACCGATAGAGTCAAGGCGCGCTTGGTGTACAGCCCCGTCTCTAATCGGATGACGTTGCGTCTATCGCCGGGCGTCGAATTTAACATGCCCCCGCGGGGCCACCTGAAAAAGATACTAGGCTTTGAGTCGAACTATATCGCGAGTTACGGGGCGCCGTCGAGCGGCGACGACAGCCTGCCCGTGGGGTATTCCTTCGAGTTCGAGGGGACCACACGGTGGACATGAATGGCGGCGTCGACACCATGTACGTGTACACGGACATCGCGAGTCGGCGACGTATTCGCCCCCGTCCTCCGATCCGTGCCCGCCTACGGTTCGAAAGGGAACGTCGTATCGAACGTCTTCCACCGCGTCTAATACGCGCCGCAACTGCGTCGCCAATTCGATTCGATCGAGATAGATATAAGAGACGACCTCGGTCAGCCGATACCATTTGAGCACGGAAAAGTCGTGACGACGCTTCACGTCAGACGCTGCAAGTCGAAACTGTTCTGACGATGACGAGAATCGTGTACGAGGACTACTGCAAGCGGCAGGTCGGCGGTGGCCTGCCGGTGTTCGTCGGCGCCCGATCGCAGCGGGGACACGGCCTGTGTATTCTCTTCGGCAGCCTGTTTCGAAGCGCCATGCCGCTCATCAAGAGAGGGGCCGTGGCGCTGGGCAAGCGCGCTCTCCAGACGGGCGTGCGCGTAGCGCGAGACGTCGTCGCCGGCGGCAATTTCAAACATTCGGTGAAGCGACGCGCGAAGGAGGCGGGCGCCGACCTTCTCGACGGGCTGTTGAACTCGCCCCCGAAGCCGCCGAAAAAGCGACCACGACGAATAAAGCCGCCCGGCACGCCGGCGACGACCAGTCAGAAGAGTCGCCGTCGAAAGGAGCAGACGTCGAGCGACGATGTATTCCCGCCGGGCGCATGGAGACGGCGGGGAACAACAAAGGCGGGTACGCGCATCGGCACAACTACATACACGGCAGCCGCGAGTTCGACATGATGGGACGCCTGCACGTCGACGTGATCATGCATTTCCGGTACCTGCTGAACGGCGTCGACGTAAAGGTGCGACTGGTGCGAAGCAAGGACGCCTTCGCGCTCCTAGGCGACGTCGTCGTTCCGGGGATCAAGATCGTCCTGCTGGAGGCCTACCTGCAGGTGCGAAAGGCCAAGGTGAACCCGGCCGTCCAGCTCGGTCACATCAAAGCACTGACGCGGGGGACGGCCAAGTATCCGATGCGTCGCGTCGACTGCAAGGTGTTCTCGATACCGCACGGCACGATGTCTCATATGCACGAGAACGTCTACATGGGCACGCTCCCGAGACGCGTGTTCATGTGCCTAATCGACAACGACGCCTACAACGGCATCAACGATAAAAACCAGTTCAAAGCGAAGCACAACGACATAAACTTCCTCGCCCTCTACGTCGACGGACACCAGGTGCCGAGCAAGCCGCTGCAGCCGGACTTCGCGAATCGGCGCTACATCCGAAGCTACTTGAACCTGTTCGCCGCAACGGGGAAGGCGTACGAGGACGAGGTGTTCGACGTAACGCGCGCCGAATTCGGCGACGGCTACACCGTCTTCGGCTTCGACCTGTCGCCCGACTGCTGCGACGGCGAACACTTCAACGTCGTGCGTAAGGGGAACCTGCGCGCCGAGATCCACTTCGCGCAGGCGCTCCCCCGGACGGTGAACGTCGTCGTGTACGGGGAGTTCGAGACGGTGCTCGAAATCGACAAGAACCGGAACGTCGTGTACGACTACTGAGATGGACACGTTTCAGCTGATACGTCGCCTGGCGGTCGACGGGTACACTAAAAACATCGTCGTCGGCGTCGTGCCTAAAGACGAGCTACCGGGACGGCGGCTCACCGCCTACTCGACGGCGTTCGTGTGCAACACCGACGACGGCGACGAACCGGGGGAGCACTGGGTGGCCGTCTACGTGGACGCCGACCGGCGAGGCGAGTACTTCGATTCGTACGGCCGGCCGCCGCGGCACGCCGACTTCCGCGCCTTCCTTCGCCGCAACTGCGACTCGTGGACGCACAACGACAAGAGACTGCAGAGCGGCATATCTAACGTGTGCGGACTATATTGCGTCGCCTACCTGCTCTTAAGCGGCTTCCAGTGCCTGTTCGGCCCCGATAGGGTGGCCAACGACTGTCTCGTATTCGGCTGGCAAAAGCCGCATTGAAAGATTATCGCTTGCTATTATTAGACGAGCGAGTATCCGAACCGACTTTATCGGACCCGCCGGTAGCGGTCTCCTCGCCGCGCTAGGCAGGCAAGACCGAAATAGTGAGGTTGTTGTAGTAAATAAAACGATGAAAACTGTACCGCGTGTTCACTAATATTTTTATTCGTACATAAATACATACATTCATACATACATACATACCCTAGGGGTAGGTCCTTAGGTAGGTAGGTAGGTAGGTAGGTCCCTACCCCTAGGGGTAGGGGTCCCTACTTCTAGGGAGGGAGTGGGTCCCCCTTGTTATACGAGTATCGGCGCCGTGGTGACGCCGTCGTCGAGCACGCGACGTTTGGCGTAATAGTAGCTCAACGCCGCGCGCTCCTGAATGTACGTCAGCACGGACGATTCCTTCACTTGGAAGCCGCGGTTCCAGCCGCCGGCGCTCCGTCGGCCGCGCAACACGCCGAGGAAGACGTCCTTGTCGACGTCGTTCTGACGCTTGCTCAGGCCCTTCGTACTGTACTTGTCGCCGTCGCCGCCGAAACAGTAGTACGTCTTGCTGCAGAGCGCGACGATTCCGCGACCGGACCATTCCTCTTTGAAGAGGCCCGGCGTTCGATTGTCGTGCCTGCGCCGTCTCGCGCAACACTCGTCGGGCGCGTCCCTCGCTCGGCCGGCGAGCCGGCACCGCACGTACGCCTCCGCGTGCGCGTCGCTGTGTTCCGACGGGAACCACTCGCCGCGGTGCCGAAAGTAGTGTTCGCGCTTAGCCGTCGCAACAAGCTCGTCGAGGTCTCGTCCCGCGAGGCTCAAATACGCCGAGTCCGTGTCCAACGCGCAGTACTGGAACAGGGGTCGCGGAATGTAGGCGGCGATTAAATCGTAGTAAAATTCCAGCATACGCAGTTTGGCGTACTGATATACGAAGTAGCCGATCTGTAAGGGCAGCGCGTACCGGACGGTTCGGTTGTTCAGCGCCACCTCGTAGAGGCCGTCGGGAACGACGACGTCGAGCTCACGGAAGCGACGATCGTTGATCAGCATCGCGGCGCCGGTGGACGTGCAGTACTTTATGTCGCGGTGCAGGTCGACGCTCGTGATCGTTTTCCCGTAGGAACTGTTGCCGAGAAGTTTGAACGTATCGGCGATGATGGCCTTGTCGGGGTCGGCGTCACCCTCGCGTTGCGCGGCGGAGAACGTGTCGCCGAAGGGACGAAAGCATGCGACCGGCTCGTATTCGACGATCTGGTAGACGCGCTCGACGACGAGTCCGTGCCGCAGATACCACCGCAGTAGCGGCGTCGCGAGCAGAATCTTGGCGTCAAAGAAGCTCCACACTAGAGTGCGCTGAGGCCTAGCGAGGAGCTCGTGCGTTTCGGCGTAGCGACGCATGAACGGGCTGAGATCGTCGCGCGCGATGTAGGCGTTCTTCAAGATCGGCTGCATCTCGGCGAAGGATTCGCGCAGCGCCTCCGGAACGGCGATGTCGCACTCGACGAGGCCGAACAGCGTGCCGTCGAGCACGGCCTTCAGGATCGTCGACCGCGTAACGGCGGCGCCGCCGGTCCAGCCCCGCGGCGGCGGCGGTCTCGTTGCGCGCCACCGGCACTCGCACATCTCGACGACGGCGACGAAGCGGCGAAGGTAGGCCATGACGGCGGCCGTCTCGGCGTACATTTGGCTCATCGGCTTCCCGTTCACCGCGTTCGACTCCTTCCCCGTACACGGGCAGACGTGGAAGAAGCACCCTTGGAACTGGTACGCCGTCCGCATCTCGCAACAGCAGCCGTCGACCCGGTACTTGCCGACGCGCTTCTCGCGCCCGTTGAGCTGGTGACGTATGCGCGCCCCCGTCCGCGCCGCCTCCCACGTCAGCCACTCAACGGCCAGGCGGCCGTAGCGGTGCACGCGTTCCGGCCGAAAGGCGTTCTCCACGCGACGGCGCGTGTACCACCCCGTCGGCATCTCCTGCGTGATCGCCCATAGGTAGAGGCCATTTGCGTCGAAGCCGACAATCGAGCGGCAGGGCCGCGCCGACTCGCCGTACTCCTCGCGCCGAAGAGCGGTCACGCCGGCCTCGTGATAGCGCGCGAAAATGATCGAGGGGCCGCCGACGATCTGCGATTGTAGGAGCCGGTACAGGTCCTTGTTCGATTCGATGAAGAGCGTGAAGTGGAGCGTCGATGGCAGATCGTTGAACAGGTACAGCAGCGTCAGGCCCGGTACGCTGATGGCGTCCTTGAACATGTCGATGAGGCGCTGCCGATAGAAGGCGAACTGCTTGTCGACGGCCTCCAGGAAAGGCACCACGTCCCTATTGTTATACCACACGAGGTAGTCCCGCAGCGTCTTCATCCCTTCGTCGCGCCATACCTTCACGCAACCCTCGTACTCGGCGGCGGAGATGCCTTCGCGCTTCAGGCGGCTGTAGAAGGCCTCGCGCGGTGGCAGCTCGGTCTCGTCCAGTTTTCGCAGGTCGTCGAGGAACTCGTAGGGAAAGTGGACCATCGTCGCCTCGCAGCCGTAGGTCTTCAGAAACCTGTCGTTGCTGACGCCGGGGGCCAGGTAGTTGGTGATGTCCAGGAACTTGAGCGTCGCCGTCGTCAGGCACATCAAATTGTTCTGACGCTTGATCGTAAACGCCGACGAGACGCTCTACGCCTCGCTGGTCATGAACAGGGGCGTCAGATATTTCTTGACGACGTTCAAGTCGTACTTGCCGGAATTGAAGCCGAGGACGGGGAGGCGGCGCAGGTGCTTCCACAGGCGGTAGCCGAGCACCTTGTACGGGCTCTTATCGCGCGACGCCTCCGCCTCCGTCGCGCGAGCTCGGCATTCGTCGTCGAGCGCGGCGATCGCCTCGAAGGTCGCGTCGAACGACGGTCGCAGAGCCGCGCACGCCGCCTCGCTCATGGCCTTCAGGGCGTCGATCAGGCGCTTCGCAAGCTCGCCCGAATCGCCGGACGTGACGAAGCAGCGCGCCTTCTCGTGCCCGGGGACGTTCGAGGTGACGCTCACGCTGAGTAGCTCGTGTCGCGCTATCCACCGACATTTGGCGCTGTCCGCCGTCAGGTCGCGATCGTCGAAGTAGCACTCGAAGTCGTACGTCGCCCTGTACGGGTAGCAGAGCAGGCGTTCGTCCACGTAGACGCCCTCGTCCTCCAGCTGTTGAAACACGGACGGCGTCGGATGGTAGACGCCGCCGGGAAAGACGTGGCGAACGCCGCATTCGCACGTCGCCTCGTGACGCCGCAGCCGATAGGCGGTCGGCCACAGCGCCTCGCCGCACTTACCGCATCGGTACGAGCGACAGAACAGCGACACGTCGTTTATGAATGAATAGTGCATCTCGCACAGATTGACGCTCATGGTAGTCGGGTAGCGGTGGAGGGAGCGGCGGACCACTTCGGCGGTGGTGCCCTCCTCCGTCAGTCGATACACAGTTACATTCGTTTCGAAGACCGCCTCCACCCGGTCGAGTTCGTTCAGCGGGACGCCGGCGAACGCGTAGTAGGGTTGGCCGCCGCCGCCGCCGGCGTAGAGCCTTAAGGCCGAGGTCGTCAAATCGTCTACGCGGAAGTCGGCGCCCCGATGCAGCGCCAGACAGCGGAAGAGGCACAGGTCGTCGGTGTACGGTTGACTGTGGCGATCGTTCACTAGGCTGATGAGCGCCTTGTTGCGGCGCAGGTAGTCTGGGAGTCGTTGCTGACGTGCGCACCCTATAGGATGGCTGATGATAGCGTTGAGGAACTACGTAACGTTCGTCTCCAACTCGTTGTTCCACCCCCAGTCGGGTCGCTGCGCGATCACGTACTGCAGAACGTCGGGCTGACGGGCTGCGTCGAGGAAACGTTCGTACGACGCGGCGTCGGTAACGAGGACGGTCGACTCGAGATAGCGTCCGCAACAGTTACACGAAGAATGGTAGTACCTCAGTCGGCCCGTCTCCCTGTGCCGTAGGATAAACCCGTACGATAAATTTATTTTAAAGGCCCGACTCTGCGCCTCGAACATCAGTCGTAGTCGGCCGTCGTGCGCGGCCGTGTCCGAACAGTCGGACAAATCGAAATTATATCTAGACTGGAATTGACCGCGCACTACAGACGTAGGGATGCTCGACCAGTGTTCGCGAACGGCACGCCGTAGGTCGTCGTCGTCATCGCGCGCCGGCGGCGGCGGCGCACCGCGACATCAACTTAAATGTCGCAACATACTATCGCGCCTGACGAGCGATCGATTGCATTTCGGACACGCGTCATTGCCACCGCCGCCGCCGACTCCGCAGCTTTTCAGATGCCACTCCATATTGAGGCGACAGACGAACGTTCGTTAGCATTTCGGGCATGCGTGCATCGTCGGTGCAGCGGTGCGGAACGCACGTTCGTCCTAGTCGAGCCCGGAAAGATATTAACTACGAAGAATTGCCGACACCGACTATAAGGCCGCGCGCAACGACCGCTAGGTGGCGGCCGCCCTGTTCTGGGCGGCGGGGCGAATTTTTCTCGCGCGGTTTGTTTGCAGCAGCGGCTAGCCCAGTCAAGTTTGTTTGTTTGTTTATTTGCACTGGAATGGCCGCCAGGTGTCAGCGCTGTCGACTGACTACCCCGTCCGTTAGCAAGGACTCGCTGGGTTTGTCTGGATGGCGGTGTTTTGTTTTTTGGCGCTACTCTTATGGACTGTCTTACCGTCCGCGCTACTCTGTTTGTTTCACTGGGATGTGGCGGAGGCTGGCTGTCTTACCGCCCGTCGTCGGTTCGTAGCGCTGGATGTCAGCGCGCTACCGTCAAGTTTGTTTGCACTGAGATAGCCTTCAGGTGGCAGCGCTGTCGACTACCCCGTCCGTTAGCTGGATGGAAGCGAATTGTTTTGGCGCTATTGTTTGTTTGTTACACTGAGATGACGGCGCAGCAGCAGCAGCAGCAGCAGCGGAGGGGGGACGAGGAAGTTCGTAGTATCGACACACTGAATGGCAGCAATTTTTGTTAGTATTGGGATGATGGCGCAGAGTGTTGATAACAGGAGGCGGGCTTTTTTTGTTGATACGTTTTATTAAGCATCATACATCACCACAGGAAGGCTTTATGCCACAGCGGATTATGTAAACAAACCGCGCTACTACAGTAAGGCTTTATGCCACAGCAGGGTAAATAAACTGCGCTACACAGTAGTAAGGCTTTATGGCCACAGCGGAATGCAAATATAATGTTCAGCAGTATAAACGACGCCGTAGGTCATCGGTGTAAATAAACCGCGCAATTAATGTTCAATTCGGCACTGCTACAGCAGGATGCCAATGTAATGTTCATCGGTGTAAATAAACCGGCACTGCTACAGCAGGGTAAATACAACTAATCAGCACTGCTACAGCGGGGTAATGCTTTATGCTACATGTTATACACAGTAATAAGGCTTTATGCCATAGCGGAATGCAAATATAATGCTTTATGCTACACAGTAATAAGGCTTTATGCCATAGCGGAATGCAAATGTAATGTTCGGCAGCATAATCCGCGCAATTATTGTTCAATTCGGCACTGCTACAGCAGGATGCAGATATAATGTTCATCGGTGTAAATAAACCGGCACTGCTACAGCAGGGTAAATACAACTAAACAGCGCTAGTCAGCACTGCTACAGCGGGGTAATAATAATTATGCGGGTGCGACTTAAGCGTTCAACAATTCGGCGATATAAACGTCGCCACATCAGTCGGCGAGACACGCTCTTTTCAACTGGTAATGCTGTACGGCCACTTCCAAGAGCGAACAATCAAACGGAGCTGACCAGTCCGTGCCCATGAGCCAGTCGGCCACTTGGCGCATGAGTGCGCCTTCCGAAAATCGATCGCCGGGCACGCATCATTCTTCGAGCACCGCGATCAATCGCATAGCGGGTAACAACAACGTCTGCTGCAGAAAGCTGTCGAGCGCCAATGAAAAAAAAAAAAACATTTATGGCCGCCACGTTTTCGTACACGAGCCTGTACCGTCGGCTCGGCTTCCTTCCTCGATAGCCGTACATATGAACGAAGGGACATCCCTCCTCGGGCGGGCACTCACCGCATTCTTGACGCGCATTTTCCATTACCCTTTCGCCGACTATTTCGGCGAAGGTGGACATCATGCATCTTTGCCGTCCGGCGTACGAATGGAGGACGCTCCACTCCGAGTCGGCTTGGAGGGTGCCCACCATCACTGGCCTTTTGTCGCGGGCCCACGGTATAAAGTCGTCCGAAGTCACAGACAACACGTCCAGACGTAGTGATGGCAGTGATGCTGATGTTGTCGGCACCACCGGACTCAATGTAGCGTACGTCGGAGCGGCGTTCGAAGGCCGATACGTCGACGCTTCTCTCGCCAGCGAGGGCGGAGGAATGGTCTGCGTGTCTTCATCAGTGAGGTGCGGCCGACACGTCGACGCTTCTCTCGCCAGCGAGGGAGGAATGGACTGCGTGTCGTCATCAGCGAGGCATGGACGAGGAGGAGGAGGCGTTTCCGTTTTAGCGCGCTTCTCGGCGGGGGGCGCGCTCTCATCATCAATGATGCTGTGCAAAGCAGCGGCGATTACTGCGTCCTACAGAAGCAACAACCAAGCGTTAGTCATTCAAGGGGTGAACATCATGTACGCGCGCTTCATTTTCACTCGCCTTCGTCGACACGACCTTCACATCCCGAACAGTGTACGTGTTCAGAATTCCGCCCCATACGATCTTGTGCACGGTCACCGCCAATACTGTACCGGTCAGGCTCGCTACAAAACTGTTGCGCAACTGCTCTGGTAACATGCTGGCCACATAGTCGGCATCGAAATCGCCGATCGCCAATATCGTTTCATCGAACAGTGTAAGCCAAATGCCAGCCTCAGCGTCGTCGTCGTCACCGCCATCCCCTTCCAACAGGACGCGAACCGAAAAATACGTCTTCGGCTTCGCCTGCACGCCATGTACTGCGCACACCATACTACAGCTTTCAAGGCCTCGCACTTTGCGCTTACAAGCGTGACAGCCGATGTACGTGCATTTGTTTTTCCATGCAACGCCAACGATTGTTACGGGTGTAATAATCTTATACGTGCCATCGGGGGCCAGCACAAACTCTTTCAGAGTTACTTCGGTCGTCGGCACGCCCGCACTCACCACGGCACCGAAAGACGACTCCGACCTAGTAGGCGCTGCGTCGAGAGCCGGATTCGTCGACCCCTTCGTAGCGGCCGCCGAAGGGGCTTTCATTTTGCCGCAGGACGCCGCCGCGTCAGTTGGCGCCTTCGACTTCATTTTCTTCGGGGGCTCTCCGTGAACAGGCGGAACCATGATCAACAACGCTCTGCAACGGCAACAACACAACGTTACCACACCGACAATACATAGGCGTTCTCCGCCCGACCCTCTTATAGCCGCTTCGCGCATGATCACCGTGAGCTCGCGCACGCGCGCCAGAAAACAGCCGTTTCTTACAAGGTTACTAAAACTGAGGAAAAAACCTCTCGGTCAGTTTAGTGCACAAACAGAACGCCGCTTTTATTTTCTAATATAAATTTACCATACGATTCTCCAGTCCCTACTTTGTATTATAGGCCGCTTAGTTTACACGCATTTCACCCTTTATTACAGTTTTAGGCACTTACAAACAGTTACATAAGCGCCTCATATAACCAGTGACGTCAGCCGCTTATGTAAGGCTACCGCGTACGTGTCTAAGCCGCTACACGTCGCCGCGCAAACAACCGCGCAATTTATTTCTCACAATGGAGCCGAACAACGAACTCCACTCTACTGCTGCCGCTGCTGGCGCTGATGCTGATGCTAGGCCCCGACAACCGCAAGACAGGTACGTTTTCCTAACTCACTTAACGGCTTTCCTTCGTATGACTACAAATTACTATAACTGCTTTCTTTTTTTAACGTCACTAACTAATTTGTTTTTATTTACAGACCACACGCCGCGAACGCCACATATAGGGCGCCGGCTGCCCAACCCCTACGCCCCGGAGAAAGGTACGTTTCCTCCTTCAACGATACTAACTAAAATAACGGCTTTCCTTCCAATTTACAGACGCCTAATTAAGGGGTTCAATTACTATAACTGCTTTCCTTCTAATATCTTACCTTTATTTACACACGCCACATTACGGGCTTTGATGATTACTATAACTCACTTTCTTTCGTATCATTACAAAATTACTGTAACTGCTTTCTTTTTTCAACGTCATTAACTAACAATTTATCTACCTTTATTTACAGGCGCCACATTACGGGCTTTGATGATTATTATAACTATAGGTGCTTTCCACGTCACTCACTCACTCACATTTTCACATTTACAGACGCCTCATTGCAGGCTTTGAGGCCCTCCAGGTTGGCCAGGAACGGTCCCTTATGCTCCCCTCTAAACGGAATGGCTTTGTACCACCGCCTGGGATACGTCAAAACGATGTTATTATGGTGGATACGAACCCTCGAGAAAATAGGCCTGGCGGTACAGTGTACTTAGGACGCCGCCGCACGCCTACCGATTACTAACTTACTATAACTGCTTTCTTTCCTAACAGATTCACGCATCACGTATACGTGGTATCGCCAGACTTCTACCACCGAACGTACGCCTTAGGCCGGGGTATATGCGTTCATTTCATAGACCCACCACACCGCCGAATCGTGTTATCACCGACGCCAACTTCACTCCCAACATTACCCGTACAACCAACAATTCATGAGACCGCCGAACCAGAGGACCTAGAAAGTTTCACTCCCATCGACGAACCAGCTTTCTTCACGTCCTGATTTCGAGCCCCTTCATTTGGGCCACCCGTGCCAGCACATCTTTCCGTTCACCTTGGGTATCCATCACAACCCCCCGGCCGCCACGGATTCGGGACACCGCCACCATCAAACCGACCTCATCATCGTCATCCACCGCCACAGTGACCGCCCGCTAATAATAAAGTTTATATATTTCTCACCGTTTGTTTCTTTCTTTCCGCGCTATATCCACCACCAGCGGCATTCCAACTCATGCACACATAGCAGCAGCACCATTCCAACTAATGCACAAGTAACAGCTGTTACCAAACGCCTATTTCAGCGTTATAACAGGCGCTCTACTTCTCATGCACACGATCAACCTAGCGAAATAATCCAACAACCGCAGCATTTATGTATATTCCAACTAATGGGCACTTCACAAGTAACAGCTGTTACTGTGCAGACTCCAACAACTGCAGCCTTTGTCTATATTCCAACTAATGCGCAAACACGACACTTAACGCTCAAACACATTCATCGCATATCCTTGCGTACGGCCCGCTTATTCTGACAGCAAATGCAACAACAATCACTGCCTGCGCCGCACAGACTCCAGCGCGCTATAACATTTCTCCAGCATCGTTATGCGCCGCGCCACAAGCCCGCTTAACGCTCAAACACATTCATCGCATAAATTCTGACAGCGAACCACATACCGTCATACGATATGCTATTCGGCAGAGAGTCGTGTAAACTAGGCCACCCGATTAACCTCGCTGATCTCCTACTCCGCCAAGCACCACACCGCGTAAACTAGGCCGCCCGATTAACCTCGCTGATCTTTTACTCCGCCAGGCACCGCATTGCAGCCTAGAAGCACCTAGAAGCTTTCCCACTTCACATACACCCCCGTATACCTAATTGATACTAATTAGTTGAGAATTACTATTTTTACTTATTGCTAATGCTCCCCTCCAATGAATGCACTACTCAATTGTTGCTAATTAGTACATAATTAATTACCTAATTAGTCACTAGATGTCGAATTACTATTTTTACTTATTGCTAGTGCTGCCCTCCAGTGAATGCACTACTCACTTGTTGCTAATTAGTACCTAATTAATTACCTAATTAGTCACTAGATGTCGACACACTCTTTCTTCCGTGGACCTGTCAATCACGTTTTTTTAACATTCCAAGTTTTTTATAAGTAACATTCCATTCGACTCCACTGACTGCTAAAAAACGCATGAATTCTACTTATAAAAAGCGAAAAACCCTTTGATCTCGGGTCATGACCCGTGTTATGAAGAACCCTATTACTACTCACTCCCATGATAGAGTCGAAACGTTAATAATATACAGGTACATAAAAACTGTTTCGGATATTTTATTAAGTGATATAAACCCCTGACATATGTCTAATTTATCTGGATTCTTGCTCCTTTAAAACACATACAAATGTGCGTAATTAGTATTTATATATTGGCACATTATTATTGATGTGTGCTACCCCAAATTAATTAACCAATCACGTCTGTTGTTTACGGACTGGATGTTGCAGCATTCATGCATTGCATTGACCTCTCTAGCAGCAAATTAAATCACGTGTAACCGAAAGGATGCATTCACAAACTACGATTTTTAAAGTGATTCGCTGCCATGTACGCATGCATAAAAATAGCATATATTATATTTGATTAGCATGATTCTGCGTGCAAAATGGTACGACAGCGAGCCAACAGCTTGCGCCACGCCTGCAGATGGTACGCATTAATTGTGTGGTGGTAGGCATTACTGAGCCTTGTGTGTCCGGAAAATGCTCAAATAATGCTAGAAATTCAAAGTACGGGAAGGGTTTGTTTCTGCGTGATACAGAACACGATATATTCCAGTGCCGACACCCATCCTACAACACGTCATACAAACTGACAGGACGGGGGCCTTATAATAAGACGAGCTATATCCTGTCCTCTCAAATTATCGCCCGTCAGTAGTTAAGACCCCCCGTCCAAATGACGGGTGGACGGGTCTCTAGATAAAGCCCTGATTCTAAGCTTGAATGCCTGCAAAAATGGTGTTATTTGTTGGAGCACCGACTCATTCGTTGGTCATCAACTGAAAAAGAATTGACCCACGGGAACACAATTATTGGCTATTCATCATAATTATTTTGTTTTTTACATTAAGTAGAAACCTTTGATTACCTGCAAACCATACTGATGATAATAATTATGCCTTAATTAATCGAGCTACTTTTTAACAGAAACAATGTCAATATTATAACACACACACACACACACACACACACACACACACACACACACACACACACACACACACACACACACACACACACACACACACACACACACACACACACACACAGACGCACGAAGACACACACACAAACACACACACACACACACACACACACACACACACACACACACACACACACACACACACACACACACACACACACACACACACACACACACACACACACACACACACACACACACACACACACACTCCCGTATATATTAACGATATAACAATTATTATATTTATATATCGCGCGCGAACATGCATACAGTAATGATAGCGCCACTGTACGGAATTTCTGTGAAGCTGGACACAGTATAAATTTTATGGTAACCGCGGAGCAACGGATAGTCGCCGCCAATGAAGTCGAGTTTTAGTTGAGTTTGTTTTGCGAAATTTTATCGTTGTAGGAATGTTAAATATTTTGTTGGGCGATCTTTTGCTTTCTGACCTAACCATGAAAACGACCACCTACAACCGCCAAACTTCTCCTCACATATCTTACATACATATACACACACTACGTTACAAAAAGAATTATTTTACATTCCTACAACGATCAAATTTTGCAAAACAAACTCAAGTAAAACTCGACTTCTACGGCGGCGACTATCCGGTGCTCCGCGGTTACCGTAAAATTGATATTGTGTCGAGCTTCACAGAAATCCCGTATAATGGCGCTATCATTACTGTACGCATGTTCGCGCGCGATATAAATATAATATATCGTTAATATATACGGGCGCGTTAGTGTGTGTGGGTGTGGTAGTTATAATATTTGTTATTGGCATTGTTTCAGGTAAAAAGTAGCTCGATTAATTAAGGCATGATTATTATCATCAGTATGGTTTGCAGGTAATAAAAGGTTTCTACTTAATGTAAAAAACAAAATAAGTCTTACAAATAGCCAATAATTGTGTTCCCGTGGGTCAATTCTTTTTCAGTTGATGACCAACGCACGAGTCGGTGCTCCAACGAATTACACAATTTGGGGGGGGCATTCAGACTTAGGATGAATCATATTCGTTTATGTGAACATTTGGTTAAATTGTGTATTTTTCTAAGCTAGGAAAGTCATTTCCGTAATTAGTTAATGTGACAAACTGAACCAAGAAGACGCCAGTCCTCATTTCCAGTTAGTTTTTTGTGTCACCATTAAAAGTGTAGGTTTGGAACCAATTAAGCACAATTTGCTGCCACTCTGTATGTAAAGGGAAACTACTTGTGATACATCCATTGGCGGTGAACACGGCAATTCGTTGTAACTGCCGCGACATTACGACGAGTTTAATTCGGAGATGAATTTTATTGTTTAATCCATTCTTCCCACAATAAAAAAAACTGCATTATGTAACCATCGTAGTGAATCGCAGGTGGGCCGGTGTCGTGAGAGAATGAACAACTTTCACATAAGTCGTTTCTGGGAAGTAGTGGCCACAGCCGGAAATGTATTTCTCATTCATTACGTTCCCACAGACTTCTCTGTGAAAGTGCATATATTTGCTTATGTTGCATGTTCGTCAGACGCAAGCAATTGGAACACATTTCCTGTAGTTGTTGCTAAGGCGAAACATCAAATGATCTCAAAATTGGATCTGGTTTATTGGTGAGAAGGTTGTCTTTCATTCCCTTGAGCTTATTGGTATATAAGGCGATGTTTCCGACTCCTTCTTCATATCGATGTTCGGTTCTTTTCGAGATGGCCCAAGTAAATATGAATCTGCGCGACTTGCGGTTGAGAAGTTTGGTCATCGCGACGAGATCGACCAGGAGGACAGTCACCTGGCTGTAAGCGAATCGCTTGCTTGCAGCAAACCTCAACTGTCCGGTGTGCCACGTGGCATGTCGTTGGGAGGTGACAGCTGCGTTGGCCGATGACTACGCATGGCGCTGTCCCAACCAGCCATGCCGAAAACGCCTTTCCATACGGCATGGTAGCTTTTTCGCGAAAAGCCACATCTCGCTACAAGATCTTGCACAATTTATGTACTGGTGGAGCATGGACAGCGTCGGGTATCCCACCATCTAGTCTGAACTCGGGATAGCTTCAGGGAAAACGCTGGTAGACTGGAGCAATTTCATGCGCGACATATGTGCACAATGTATCCAGATCAACCCGGTACGCATCGGCGGTGTCGGCCACACAGTTGAAATCGACGAAAGCAAGTTCGGAAAAAGAAAATTCAACCGCGGACGTCGCATTGACGGGGTATGGGTGCTTGGCGGCGTCGACAGAGCTGATCATGGGGCGATTTTCCTAGTCCCGGTTCAACAAAGGGATGCCGCAACGCTGATTCCTATAATCCAGCAGTGGGTTCTGCCTGGTACGACGATCATAACCGACGAGTGGCGTGCATACGGCACCTTACAGCAACTTGGGTACACGCATAAGACGATAAACCACAGCCTGCACTACGTGGACCCCAACGATGCGACACTCTACACGAACACCATTAAAGGCGTGTGGACGCAGGTGAAAAGGAAGTTCAAGAGGATGTCGGGAACGAGGAAGAATGGGCCGCTGCTTGACACCTACCTCCAAGAGTTTATTTGGCGAAGGCGCTACGGGGATGCAGCATTTCACGACATCGTGAACCACGTCGCCCAACTGTACCCCGTGTAGAGGACGAACAGATCGAGAACAAAACCAACGGCTCTTTTAAGAGCCAAGAAAAAAAAACGGCTCTTTTCAGAGCCAACCAAACCTTCCCCAAAAGAGATTGCTATTATACATATATGGTGATATTGATAAGAAAAACACTAAGATATTAATAATTATTATTTTAGAATGCGACCAAACCAACCGTTAAAAACTTTGCATTTTTCTACCACCTTATTTCCCATCCCATATTCACATTTCGTGTAAATATCATTTATACATTATGCTTAACAAGTAATGAATATAAAACAATGTATTAATATTATTATTAATACAAATCTGATGGTAGCATTATATTTCATTAATTGAATAATAATTCGTATTAATTTTCTTATCAAAAGAACGTATTGGTTTACGTGCACACACACACACGCACGCATGCACGCGCGCGCGCGGAAACACAATTATTGGCTATTCGTAAGACTTATTTTGTTTTTTACATTAAGTAGAAACCTTTCATTACCTGCAAACCATACTGGTGATAATAATCATGCCTTAATTAATCGAGCTACTTTTTAACTGAAACAATGCCAATAACAAATATTATAACTACCACACGCACACACACTAACGCGCCCGTATATATTAACGATATATTATATTTATATCGCGCGCGAACATGCGTACAGTAATGATAGCGCCATTGTACGGGATTTCTGTGAAGCTCGACACAATATCAATTTTACGGTAACCGCGGAGCACCGGATAGTCGCCGCCGTAGAAGTCGAGTTTTACTTGAGTTTGTTTTGCGAAATTTGATCGTTGTAGGAATGTAAAATAATTATTTTTGTAACGTAGTGTGTGTATATGTATGTAAGATATGTGAGGAGAAGTTTGGCGGTTGTAGGTGGTCGTTTTCATGGTTAGGTCAGAAAGTAAAAGATCGCCTTTTGTTGTAACATAAACGTAGTGTGTATATATGTATGTAAGATCTGTGAGAAGAAGTTTGGCGGTTGTAGGTGGTCGTTTTCATGGTTAGGTCAGAAAGTAAAAGATCGCCAACATGTGGCGAACACGTCGCGTCCATGCACACTAAAACACGAACTGTGGCAATACGAAGCCACGGGTACGGTAACTACTACTTCTTGTACAACACACACAGAATGACACCAGTTAATCTGCTTTCGAAGAAGTCCTCCAGTGACGGTTGTTTGCTGTTGGCTTAGGGCACCAGACAACAGGAAATCCTTAAGCCAGTCGCGGTGCGGTGCAGCGCCGTCTGACTGCGAAGCACAGTTACGGATGAACTGTCGTATAATGCGCAGCTAACAATCACCTTTGATGATTTGCTTCATTGACCTAACACACATAGAATGACACCAGTTAATCTGCTTTGAAGAAGTCCTCCAATGTCAATGTCGTTTGTTTGCTGTTGGCTAGGGCACCAGACAACAGAAAATCCTCCAGCCAGTCGCAGTGCGCTGCAGCGTCGTCTGACTGCGTAGCCCTGTTACGAATGATTTCCCTCATTGACCTAATTACTTTGGCACTGGCGCTCTGCGCGGCCACGGCGTGGCTTCCAGGTCACGGGCATGAAGTATTTGCGAACAACCGGGCGATTTTCAATTGGACAGAAATTTGTTATACGGCGAAATTTGTTCGGGGAAAGGTGTTCGTAATAACCGTGAATTCGTTATACCCGTGTTCGTAATATGCGTGAACGCTTATAATGGAAAAGATAGGGAAAAAATCCGTACGTAAGACATTGTTTCGTTATATCCGTCAATTCGTTGTATCCGTGTTCGTTATAAGCGTGTTGTACTGTATATCGATGTGATCGTATTAGCGATAAACAATACGTGTACATTATATATATATATGTGTGTGTGTGTGTGTGTGTGTGTGTGCGTGCGTGCGTGCGTGCGTGCGTGCGTGTGATGTGTATGTACATGTATACGCACACACAAATAAACAAACACACACACACACACACACACACACACACACACACACACATACACACACACACACACACACACACACACACACACACACACACACACACTGTACACGTTGTTATAAATACACCATTGTATACATTGTTTGTTGGTACTACCGACACTGACGTGATACGTATGTGCCGTTTCTCATGGCGTAATGTACATTTTTGAGCGCGATCTTCCGTATGTGCATACATGCATGCCGTTTTGGGGTGTGAAATGAACGAAATACCTCAAAGTGAATATAGTGTTATAACCGTTCTTACGAACCTTGTTGGCGACCGTCGGAACGTCAATCCTAATTCATGGTAAACCGTCGTGAGAGGCGATGACTCCGGTTAATACATTTTCAAGTAGCGTGGTGGTGTGTACTTTATACCACGTGATCTAGTCTTCACCGATGTGGGACCGAGTGTTGCAATTGGGGATAATACATTATTTCACTTCCATCTTCATATGGTAGACGAATATGTAGCCAGTGATTTTTAGAAATACCCTTTCCACGATGGTTTGTACCTTGACAAAACTAAAGACTTAAAACAAACGTTAACATGGTCGACTACGGATTACA
The DNA here is from genome assembly GCA_020002185.1 of Paraescarpia echinospica. Taxonomy (NCBI): domain Eukaryota; kingdom Metazoa; phylum Annelida; class Polychaeta; order Sabellida; family Siboglinidae; genus Paraescarpia; species Paraescarpia echinospica. The sequence goes on along the minus strand of CM034534.1, from coordinate 59,818,932 downwards.
AATACCGATCTGTGCCCACTTTGTCCGCTAACACTGCGTGGTTTCAGTGGCGCCGTCTGTTGGACTAAGTAATGGTTACGTATCCGTCACTCGGTGATACAGTTACACGTACATTTGTTTAGCAAGGTTAATGATTCGCTCTCCGCGGTTTTTTTTACTCAGTGCAATTTCTAATATCTCTGCCTTGTCTACCTGGTCGATATCGTATCATGTTTATGATATGTACTGTTACCTACGTGGCACTTTACGTTAACCATTTACAGGTAGGGGTGCGACGTCGGATACAATCAGGAGTGCATGATTGTGAAGCTCTGGCTACGGCTCCAGTTGACTCAGCTCTATGAATGAGTATCAGATTATAGACAGTGGTGGATATTTGTATATGACTATTCTTCGCGAGTTAATTGTAGCGTGGCTAAATACTGAATAAATTCCCAGAAAAGTCAAAATTGACCAATTGAACACGTCTGCCAGGGGGGAGAGTGAGTAAAGTGCAAACGTTTTGAGCAGTCACAAGCACTGGGTACTGTACTCTACAAGAATTTACCGTTTTAAAGGAAGTGTTTATGGACAAAAAAATCGGAAAAAAGCTGAAAGGGTAACTCCTGAGATTGTGTGTCACACCAGCATGCCTCTATCGTCTGGAGATAGTGGCGTTGACAGAACAACAACAAAACAGCTGCTAGTTTGTGAGAAGAACTGGGTTCGAAGAATAAAAAAAAAAGAGGACAGGAGGATGATGAACGACCTCAGAAAAGATGATGGTATGCAGTGTAGCCTAACGGGAGATTTGTTGTAAGCCAGATGGTGAGATGGACAGGGCACTTGATAAGGATAACAAATAGCAAAGAGAGCAGAGGCGGAAAAACACTCAAAAAGGGGAAGGTCACAGTTGAGCTGGGTGGACTGCGCGAGGAGGGACATGAGAAGAAAGGGGAGGATGAAAGTTTGTGAAAGGGGACTATGGATAGACAACTTTGGAAAGAAAGAACACAAAGAGTGGTTCGGCAATGTTGCACCTGACCATGACCCCTATACAACAGGAAGAAGGACGATAACAACACTTCCACGTAGGCAACCAGCATATTTACATCCAATGCTTACTTCTGTTTGAAAGCCTATCCAGCTTCGGACATCTAGTTCTGATTTCCTTTTTGTTTCTAGATTAGAGTAACACTAACATTGGAACTCTGTCGCGCCTTATTTGCTCCTTCTTAATCAGTTGAAAATATTTCACAGTTCCGCGTTTATTTAAAACACCTTAATAAACTCGCATAACCATCTTATTTCCCTGGCGTATCTATCCATCTATTGACAACTATATATGTTTAGATTGATCTACCGTTTTGTCTTAAAGCATCCCTGATCGTGATTTCCAAGTATTTAGTCGCAAAATAATTTGCCTTTTTATTATTATTATTTACCACCTTATAAACTTGGTATATTTTATTACTTGTTATCTACTTATTCTGGAATGGAACGTGTAAATTTTTTCATAGAGACACTAAGACAACCAAGCTCAATCGTGAGCGAACGCAAGACGGTGCTTCAAAAGTGAGAATACAGCGAAATAAACGCCTAATAGAATATTGTTTCAAAACCCTAGAAACAAGGGGAAATATGAGATATGCAAAACGTTGCTGAAGATACTGTATATTTATACAAATATTGATAGAAGTATTTTGTTTTCACTTAAGAAAGGAGGTCGCGAAGTAACATTCATTAAAGAATAATGCATATTAAATGTCAGATTGGAACACGTTATCGATTTGCTGTGCAAACGGCGTGAATATGTTTAAAAACAAAATCGACAAATATCTCAGAAAGGCGAGTTACACTTGCATATGAAAATGTTGGATTATCGGTAAGTCAAAGTCTTCCTTGTCCACATGCCGTCTCGGGTTTCTGTTTCGGATGAAAATCTGGCTAAATGTTCTTAAATCTAGTTAGAAATTTGAACGTGAAAAGTAAATGCTAATCAGTCGGATTTCCTACGTTCTGCATTTTGGGCTCAGTTTGATCAAAATGGACTCGGTTTTTATACGACAGAGAGCAGCACTAAGACAAAGGCGAGCGTTGGTTGATTCCGTTGTCACCGTATGCCGCCACTGTTCACTTCCAACACCCAGACAGACATACGACGGCAGGTGGAACAGGTTCAATTGACGTCATGTCTCTGAAAACATGAATACAAAGATAAGCGACCACATTTTCTTCTATTTTGTATGTATTTTGCAGTCAATTTTCATTTCTTTTTCCTCGTACCGTTTCTTTCGTTTTCTTCTAGCGGTAGTCGCCCTCACCTCAAACATATAATGTTACGAGCAAATCACGCTGACTAATTTCAAGAAAGAAAAAAACGCCCACCAGGATCCGCTTCCGTTTTCCCACCGAACACACGAGGCACTAAGAAAGCAGGACCAGTACTTCTCCATCACCTACACCGGCGTCTCGTTATAGACCGAACACCCTTTCCCGAGTGCTCTTTGTAGACTTCGCTAATGTTTTATTAGAAATCTGCCACACCCGATAACTCAGAAGCTGTGTCATATAAATATCCGTCCTAAACTTGGACTTTATTTGCATGATTTCTTACCATCAGGAACGAATCTGTGAAAACAGGCAGCATCACACCCGCCGTCGTCACAACAGCCAACCGGTGCGCCTCAGGACTGTGTCAGCTCACCGATCCTCTTTTCTCTTTACACTACTGAAACGAAAACAGCGATGACATTCTGGTGAAATATGCAGACGACAAATGCTTAATAGGCCTGCTAACAAACAATGACGAGATAGCGTATTGGGAAGGTGTTAAAAAATGTGTGACATGATGCAGTGTAAACTATAAACGTAAATTAATTGTGAAATGAAATACGTAAAAAGAACAACGACCTTAACCACCCAGTCTGATTGACCTCTTCTCATGTAATTTATGATAAAAGGAGTAAGACAGAATGTGGCCGTTGAAACGATTCCTTGGATAGGAGGTATTTAATATGTAAACATGCAAAGGTCTGGTTATAGCGATTATATTACCATTGAGGTGATTGTAAAATTGATATTTTGAAATAAAAATATTTGTTATCGATATTTCTTTTAAACGGCACACTTGCGATCCGTCTACAGTTGTCTGGGCCACTCCACCAACCGTCATTAAACGGTAATGCAGATCGTAAATGTTCTACTTTATATTTATTTCACATTTCCGCCAATTCAAACATGGTCTTCTACTGGAGTATCGTCCGCTATCCACAGATATGTCCATACTGACCGATAGATGGAGCAACGACCAAGAAACATAAAATAATGTATTTTATCATGGTTCGTCACGGTTGACGCCTCCATATGTCGAGTTTGATCGTTTGTTTGTTCGTTCGTTCATTTGTTCGTTCGTTCATTTGTTTGTCCATTCATTCGTTCGTTTGCTCTTTCGTACGTTTGATCGTTCGTCCGTCCGTCCGTCCGTCCGTCCGTCTGTCCGTCTGTTCGTTCGTTCGTTCGTTCTTTCGTTCGTTCGTTCGAAACGTGGACAAACCCATTTTGTTCCAGTTCAATGCTTTTTGATGTTGACTGGAAATCATATGTTCAATCCCCATGCGAAATTTACAGTGCTCTAAATCATGTGAAATTTAGAGTTTTCTAAACATGCCCGCACTGTATGCGAACATGCTTTTTCAGTCTAAATTAATAACACATTGTTTGCATACAGCTGATTTATAATTCAACAGGACAATTATATAGGACTAAGCACGAAGTGTTGTGATTTGAAGTACGTCGCGCGAACGTTGTCTATCCCTGAGCCAAACATCCAAGTGGATCGATAAGCAATCGAGGCGAGAGCAGGTGTTTGGACGGCAGTGCAGATACATACACGTCTCGTGTGTTATTGAATATATAGAGATTTCATGACTCGGTGACTCGCTTCGTAGTTGAGTAGGCACAGTGTTTTCGACAGAGTTGATTTTACGTTAACAAGATAACAGGCTTATAACATGAATAATATTGGTAGTGAAATATTTTAAGTGTGTTTGTTGTAAAACAAAGTGGCTCAATAGTACATAATGTGGTTATTAAAAAAAATTACGTTAGTCCCTTCTAATCGGTATCGCCATCAGATTCAAAATGACCATGGCCGCCAATGCTGTCATTGAAGGAACAAATAGGGGAATAGCCATCTCGAATAAGACGTCTCCTATCCTGGCTAATCAGCGAACTAATCGAATCATATGACACATTCTTCTTCTTCTTCTTGGCGTCTTCTTTTTCTTCGGCTGTTTTTCTTCATCTTTTTCGTCATCGCCTTCTTCTTCTTTCTATTTTCTTCTTCGTTTTTTCGTTTTCCTCTCATACTTGGTCTTCTTCTTCTTGTTCTTGCTATCATTATTTGTATTCTTATATCTGTCGTTCTTCTTCTTTCTTCTTCTTCGTCTTTTTTCTTATTCATTGCCTTATTATTATCATTGATGTTCTTCACTTTGAACTTCATCACTTGGTCAGCGTCGCCCCCTCAGTGAGTCGTTTCCTCTCCTGTTCCCTGTCATTCTCGATCGGCTGTTCCCCTTACACTTTCCACAATTCTCTTGACACTCTCTGTCTCTCCATTTTCATTTCAAGTTTCCTAATCTCCTTCTGTCACCCTCTTCTGTTTACCATGCTCTCTATGTTAATCTCTCCCCACTGATTCTTTCTATTTGTGCCTTTCCAAAACGGTCTTCTCGCGGCTACTTTCATCTTCTTTTATTTCCTCTTTCCGATTTGTTCACTTAATACCTATTTTCCTCTTATATTCACCTGTCGCTTCACATATTCTTTGAGCTCAATTGCTTTCTACTACCTGTAGCTTCTTCTCCTCCTGGCTCTCTGTCAGTGCCAGTGTTCCCATCACACACACGCACACGCACGCGCACGCGCACGCGCACGCGTACACGCACACGCACACGCACACACACACACACACACACACACACACACACACACACACACATGCTTCCATGCTCCAGTTTCCATAGTCCTCTCTGTCTCTTTACTAATTCCTCCATCCTCACACTCTGATCTGTCCAGGTACACAAAGCTGTCCACATGCTTAATGGTCTTAAAATTGAATACTACATTCTGTTTCACTCTGACCAAAGCTGTGCTCAACAGACAGAGGACGGATAACCCATATGTATAACGAAAATTACATAGCTTGGAACAATCGTAGAAAATACACACAGCACTGCGAATAATTCTTCGCATTAGACCGGTGTAAAGGTAGACCGTCTAAACATTATGTATGTACAAACGGCACATACAACCTAATGCCGTAACTGAATCCTATAGTATGTAATTCTTATAAAGAACGACACTGGAACAATCTTCCCACTGAGGATGTGAGGCCCCAAAACTAAAGTCATACAGGTCTCTCCTCGCGGACCTCCCAGTCCCATAGTGAAAGTGGAACAAACTTTACATTTGATTTACAATTTTATTTTATTTTGTTTTAATATATTTTTAACTTTTTACCATCATTATTTATTTGCCCTGCACTCCTACGTAGACGTTGTCAACTTGGTGAGGTTATTGTAGTATTTGGAAGAAGACTAAGAAATGCCAGTACATATAATTGGGTCATTTATCGTACCACATGGAGTTGATTTGTGCGTAAATAGACGGATCCGTGTTAAATAGAATATTATGACGTCATGGTGAAATGCGACAATGAGTAGGCATGCGTCAAATATGACGTCACAAGTTGATGTCGCGAAGAACACAATAGAAGACACGGTGAGGCGAGTAACGCCTAAATGTGACTCTCAAAATACATTTTCGAGGGAGTCTTAATGACGGAAGTCAACCTGTCAAACAAAAGACGTGCTCCAGGAATCAGTGTGTCTTCTAACAGCGGCGCGCCAGGATTCATCACCTTCTGAATGAGCCATGTTCTCGCCTTATTTGTTGTCAGCTGCGGGCGTTTCACCACGTCTGTAGTATTGTATACGACAGCAGCCACGGCTGACTCCCCACAGAGTATGGCAGTATTTGATTATATCTGTCGTATGTGCGTGGTTGAACATTTAAGAAAGTTGACGATAGTTGTTTCGCAATAAGTATCTTCATAGAGGATGTGGCCGGACGTGGGAGGCGGGAGATGTGTCCTACATGTTGGTGGGAGGGTGGCTACAACTGTGGGTGGCAGGTGGGAGGTTGGTTCCAATAAAGGTAGGAGGATGGAGGTTGTCATACATTATGCGAGATGACCGTTAAGCACAACGTTGTCGCTAACTGTAGAACAACTGAATCACGAGCAACGAGAACATATCGCCATTTTTACATAAATATAATTATAATAATCTAGCAACAAATGCGTTTTATACATACACCTACACGCGCGCGCATGCACACGGGTACACACACGCATGCTCACACATATATACACCACATGCACACCCACAAACACACATACACACGCAAGCACGCACGCACACACAGAGACATACACACACAGACACACACAACACACACACACACACGCACGCACGCACGCACGCACACACACACACACACACACACACATACACACAACACACCCACGGTATCGTATCATAGTAAACCAGCGCGGTTATTAACTTGTGCGCCGAAGACTTACAATCTATGACTATTGGTATTGCAAGGTGACCTATAGACATGAACGGTGGAACTGGTGACGTGTCAGTTTGCATGGAGTCGGGTTAATGATCTCTTCAAGCGGAATGTCTTCTGCCGTCAACCTTCGCGCTGTGCAGTGAAACGACTAAATACGTACTCTCGTGATTGCGATCTCTTGTCTAATATTGATTTGTTGCTATTTTTAAAGATTTTACCCATGGCGTTGTAACTGGATCGCACATGTGTTGTTTTGTGCTATATTGGGCATATGGTCCATTATTATTATTATTTGTATGTTGCTATCATGGTTTGTTGTTGCCTGTGATATCGCTATTAGAATATTGTCATACACAAACACACATGCTGACATTCATGCATCAATGCAAGCATGCGTGCAAACTCGGAAGTACGCATACATTCATACAAATCAACACACACACACACACACACACACACACACACACACACACACACACACACACACACACACACACACACACACACACACACACACACACACACACACACACTCACTCACACACTCACTCACGCACACACACACACACACACACACACACACACACACACACACACACACACACACACACACACACACAGAGAGAGAGAGAGAGAGAGAGAGAGAGAGAGAGAGAGAGAGAGAGAGAGAGAGAGAGAGAGAGAGAGAGAGAGAGAGAGAGAGAGTTTCTGTTAACTACAGCACGATTCCTCTCTCTCTCTCTCTTGCTGTACGTGCCGATTACCTGGCCTTGTGACGCGCTCTGTCAGTAAGTATATGTCACGCGCACATGTCATCTATGTGGTCATTGGCTCGCGGGGACATTGGTGGAATCAGATCGATGAACGTCGCTGTACCGCGTCACATCGCCTCCGCGAGGCCAACAGAGGAATATGTGAAACGACCTACTCTCTGCGCCGTGGGAAGGAAACTTAAAAGGGCCAAGGGAAGGGAAGTACAGCTCGGACTAAGAAGTCGCACATCGGAAGATATAACGCACAGAAAGCATCGCATCTACTGTATGTCTGCTTATTTGGTTATTTTCTAAACTGCTAATAAATACTTGGGGAAAGGTGTGTTCGCGCTGATATGCAGGGTTTATAATTAAAAACACGTGTTCTGATCTGCTTAATGTTTTAATTGAGTTCCTAAAGAAACAGTCTTATCTTATGTAATATTTTGTATATACCTTTGTTCATTTATATTTTATTGAAATGTATTTCTTTACACACGTGATGTTGCCATTGTGGAATGTTTGATGTGGCGGGAAGACACTGATTAGTAAAACACTTACATGGATGCTTAAAATGGATAATGGTTGATGTCACGATACGTTGACAGGTTCTTTCTATTCACGAGAACCGTAAAAGAATCTTTTATAAAATATATAACAACATTATATACTATGTAATCATTATTATATTGATTATTACCGCTGCCGTTATTACTGTAGCCCTGTCATTACTAATCGTCACTGTATATGAAGGACGGACTGTATTAAGAGAGATTTGTTGGAATTAACTGGGAAGGGAGTGGATAACGAGAGCGAGAGAAAGGGGTTTGGAGATGGCAGAGAAACGGATCAGTGACAGAAAATAGGAAGCATACTGAGAAGTAGTATCGAGGTCAGCTTTCTGCCGGACTTCAGGTATCAAGAGAAGAGCAACAGGGATTATTATTAATACTAGTCGACATCCATCCGTGGAGCAACATAGCAAGGGCAGCAATGTCGCCATTGCAATATTTTGAACGGAAATTCGTTTTTATAACATAACAATAGTGGCACCCCCTGTGGAATGATAGTCCACTGAAAAAAAGTATTGCAAATTGGCAGTTCAAAGGCCAATGGACCAAGGAACCACTTAGTACAGAAAGAGGCGATGGACCAAGTAACCACTTAGTACAGAAAGAGGCGATTGGACCTCGGCGTCAGAAAGCAGACGGACTGACAATGTCAACATTTGCGTGTTAACATATAGATTACTGCTATTACTATTATTAATATTATTATTACGTCTTCTCCATGTAGCGGCATGTCAACAGCGACTCGTATCAGCACTCCGCGGTCAGTCGTATTGCAGCAAGACGCTAGTCTTGTATGATGACATCTAGCTGCGACGTCATTTCCGAAAGGAAATGGATCTCTAGAGTAGCAGTATTGTTCATTCTGCCAAACGCCATAAGCCAATCAGCAAAGTGCGATCGATATATTTATAATTATCCGTTAAAGGAAATAAAAACAAGGCATTAGCTAAAATCAGTTTTCCATGTGTACACAAAGTTTAACATTGTATGTAACATTCGAGAACATTAAAAAAATACAGAAATTCTATTTTAAACCCGTCTGTGTAGCGATTCCCGCGGAAAATAAAAATTTAATGAGCTAGGCGATCTCGTGGTATCTTACCGTCACATATGACTCACACTCGCAGCAGGCCGACCCTTTCTATGCATTCAGAGCATGTTTACATGGATAGTTTTCGGGTCGAAACGAGTGTCAGAATGAGTTATTGTGCAATATTCCGATGTCATACAAACACGTTACAAGCAGTTATCTTATGGTTCCACATGAATTCAATTTTATTCAAAACAATTAATGCGATTGAGCTTACAAGTCGACTAGGTATCGCCGAGCTTGGGCTCGTTTTCAGAATAATTATATCGAATGCAACCAACGGGAGATAATGTACACCAATATACATACATAACAAACATATAACGTATCCAGCTACAGAAAGTAACGTATATAATCTCATAATATCACTAAAATATCGATGTATGAAGGAGGAGTACAATTTATCATAACACCTTAAATCATTCAGCGAACTTCTGTCGGTCCTGCTAGCTCAGTTGGTAAACGCGTTGGTTCATTGGCATTTATTTTGCAATCGGGCGACGCCGGTTCAATCCCGACACGAAACCACTGATTTTTTTAACACTTTTTTATGTTTTCACGAAGTAATATAAACCAAATCATTTTATACTATGATGCACTGTGTGTAAATATTTTTGTAGTCATTATTTATTCGCCACAAAAAGAAAAATATGGTAATTATATATAACGATGTTTCAAAATTGTATTTATCCAGACAGATCACCATTTGTTTTCACATATATAATTACAATATGTTACCGTACAATATATATACAGTTAATACATTTTATATCCATTACATTATATTTGTTTGGATAAATAAAATTAAGAAACATCGTTATGTAATTCCCATATTTTCATTTTTGTGGCGAATAAATAATTACTACAAAAATAAAAAAAATATTTACAAACAGTGCATCATGATTTGGTTTATGTTACTTCGTGAAAACATAAACAAAAAAGTGTTAACAAAATCAATGGTTTGGTGTCGGGATTGAACCGGCGTCGCCCGATTACAAAATAAATGCCAATGAATTAACGCGTTTACTAACTGAGCTAGCAGGACCGACAGGAATTTGCTGACTGATTTAAGTTGTTATGATAAATTGCACAACTTCTCCTTCATACATCGATATTCTAGTGATATTATAAGATTATACACTTATACACGTTACTTTCTGTAGCTGGATACAATATATGTTTGTTATGTATGTTTATTGGTGTAGATTATCTCCCGTTAGTTGCATCCGATATAATTATTCTAAAAACGAGCCGAAGCTCGGCGAAACCTAGTCGGCTTGTAGGCCCATTCGCATTCATTGTTTTGAATGCAATTGGATTCATGTGGAACGGTAAGATAACTGCTTGTTCCTCTGTGATGACTAGTGTTTGTATTACATAGGAATATCGCATAATAACTCATTTTACGTTCGTTTCGATACGAAAGCTATCCTTGTAAACATGCTCTGAATGCATGGAAAGGGTCGGCCTGATGCGACCATGGGTCATATGTGACGTCACATCTCGGCATCCCGAAAAACGCGCCAAAAATATGCATATTCGAAAATGTCCGGATGCACTGCATAAAATGTTGAATTTCTAATTGATTGAAATTTTTGTTTGGCTTGGTGGACATGGAAATAGATAGCAGGATGTAATATAATATGAATTCAAGCCATAGATGTTTTTATTCCCTTTAATGCAGGGTCATCATCTGTGGAATACTGCAACTGCAAGAACGAACATATTCGCTTTGCTAATTCTGTGCAGGAACGAACATTTGCTGACGAATGCATGTTCATAATAAATTAGTTGTTGCGATAATATTCGTAACTCACACCAATAATACGTTCAAGTTGTTTACGAAATGCCGTTCTTTGGATAAGTGGACGAGACCGTGACCTCCACAAGGCTAGGTCCACAGGGAATAACGTAAATTTGGATTAAGAAATTCGCAAGTTTTATATGCAACCTGTGAACGCAGGTGAAACTACACTATCTGTGTTTGCCTCGGCAAGAAATCGATAACTTATGTGTTAATGATGGTCAGGGCTGAGACGAAAACACCCATTAATGAGCCTGCATGTGTTTAATGCAACGATGCATCTTGCCGATGACTTCCGGTTGACTGGCGGTCTTGATGACTCGTTCCTTTGACCACGGTCACACGGTATTGCAGTCAGGCGATATCTAGTTACACCAGAAGAACTTCGAAAAGTGGAGAGCCTATCACTGCATATGACATTAACGTAATAATTGGCAGATACATGAGGAAATAGTTTTGATTTGTTTAGCTTATCCCAAAAGTGTACAATGTTCAAGAATGTCAGAGTGAGAGAGGGGAGCAACAGACAGGTAGAGAAAGAGGGGGCGGGAGAGGGAGATGGAGAATGACAGACAGGCAGACAGACAGAGAAAGAGGAAACGGGAAAGAGAATGTGGCAGAGAGAGAGAATGAGAGAGAAGGGGAGGGAGGGAGGAAGGAGGGAAGAGGGAAGGGGAGAGAGGGATGGAGGGAGGGAGGGAGAGGAGGGGGAGGGAGGGAGGGAGGGAGGAGGGAGGGAGGAGGGAGGGAGGGACGGAGGGGAGGGAGGAGGGAGGAGGGGCGGAGGGGAGGGAGGGAGGGGAGGGAGGGAGGAGGGGAGGGGAGGGAGGGAGGAGGGGGAGGGGGAGGGAGGAGGAGGGAGGGAGGGAGGGAGGGGGGAGGGAGGGAGGGAGGGAGGGAGGGAGGGATAGAGAGTTGTCTTTCCTTGTTTTTACAATTAGTTTGAAAATTGTTTAGCTTATCCCGAAAGTGTAGAATATTTTAGAACTGCAGATATATACTGAGAGGAAATGGATCTCTAGAGTAGCAGTATTGTTCATTCTGCCAAACGCCATAAGCCAATCAGCAAAGTGCGATCGATATATTTATAATTATCCGTTAAAGGAAATAAAAACAAGGCATTAGCTAAAATCAGTTTTCCATGTGTACACAAAGTTTAACATTGTATTTAACATTCGAGAACATTAAACAAATACAGAAATTCGATTTTAAACCCGTCTGTGTAGCGATTCCCGCGGAAAATAAAAATTTAATGAGCTAGGCGATCTCGTGGTATCTTACCGTCACATATGACTCACACTCGCAGCAGGCCGACCCTTTCTATGCATTCAGAGTATGTTTACATGGATAGTTTGTAAATTGTTTAGCTTATCCCGAAAGTGTAGAATATTTTAGAACTGCAGATATATACTGAGAGGATGGCAGGGAGAGAGAGAGAGAGAGAGAGAGAGAGAGAGAGAGAGGGGGGGGGACAGAGGGGGAGGAGAGAGAGAGAGGGGGAGACAGATAGACAGAGAGACAGACAGATGGACAGACTGACAGACGGACAGAGATAGGAAGGGGAGAGGGAATGAGAGAGGGAATGAGAGTGGCAGGTAGAGAGACATGCCTTTCGCTGTTTTGACAATTAATTTAGTAACCTAGTCGAACTGATGCATCAAATCGATTGTGTAAATATAAAATGTGATAACCAAACAAATGCTCAATGTTGCTGACTGCTTCGATTGCAACTAAATTAAATCCAACAGACCCTGTTGTTTTGTCATCTTTAAGGTTTCAACTAGCGCACAAAATAATTATCGCCACCAAATTGACAGCCGACATGACGTGGTTCTCCGTCACTGAGGCGACCAATAGCGGCGTGGGCGATCTAACGACACCGGAAGTGGATCACCTCGGCTACACTGCGCCGCCGCGGAATGACAATTGTTCAACTTCCTGTGAACGAGCCACATTAGAGCTCGTGCTGATTGTCCTCACGGTCCCGTTGACGATCCTCACCATTGTGGGCAACTTCCTACTGATATTCACGATACTCAGCACGGAGCCGCTACGGACTGTCACAAACGCCTACATCGTGTCAATCGCATTCAGGTATGGATCAAGTATCCACAAACTGTAATAAAACTGCGATCGTTTTTGACATGTTTTACTTCATGTGTCCTTGTTATTTATTTTCTCTGTTATTAATTACGGATTTTGAATGAAATTATGTACACTGTTTGTTAAATTACACCCAAAGACATTTACAATGTACATACTATTGATAAAAAATGTCGGTCACTCTGAATCCATTACTCGAAATATTGATGACACTCCCACGACACAACTCGAGTCTAGACTTTAATCGACCGAGTAAAGATGGGTTTACACGGTATGATATAATTGCTTCCAACGCGCCGATGGCGTTGTAAGCGATCCGATTACAGTGGCGGCGAACAGTCCTGAGTAAGTTATACGTTATCGTTTTACGCATCGCGACGACGTCGATTTAAATAGAATTGATTACATTTTGAAGCAACGTCACGAGTGATATGAAACGACCTTAATCCTTTCTGGTGTCGTTACCGTGGCCTCGTTGCAGTTGCGATGTCTTCTTTCCATGATACTTTGGGGTGGAACCACGACCTTTAATCTATTGCGTCTTCTCGATGAGTCTTCTAAACCAACCACGTTTCTCTTTCGTTCTCTCCCGTTCTCGACTGTTCAATCCTGCTATTCCAGATATATATCTCAAGACAACTACGTTCAACCCAATATAACTATCAAAAACTCATCTCAAAAAACCTTTCCGTTCAGCCCAACTCTGCACACAACAACCCGTCTCACAAGACCACTCCGTTCAGCCCAACTCTGCACCCAACAACCCTTCTCACAAGATCACTCCGTTCAGCCCAACTCTGCACCCAACAACCCGTCTCACAAGACCACTTCGTTCAGCCCAACTCTGCACACAACAACCCGTCTCACAAGACCACTCCGTTCAGCCCAACTCTGCACCCAACAACCCGTCTCACAAGACCACTTCGTTCAGCCCACTCTGCACACAACAACCCGTCTCACAAGACCACTCCGTTCAGCCCAACTCTGCACACAACAACCCGTCTCACCAGACCACTCCGTTCAGCCCAACTCTGCACACAACAACCCGTCTCACAAGACCACTCCGTTCAGCCCAACTCTGCACCCAACAACCCATCTCACAAGACCACTCCGTTCAGCCCATCTCTGCACACAACAACCCGTCTCACAAGACCACTTCGTTCAGCCCAACTCTGCACACAACAACCCATCTCACAAGACCACTCCGTTCAGCCCAACTCTGCACACAACAACCCATCTCACAAGACCATTCCGTTCATTACTCGAAATATTTATGACACTCCCACGACACAACTCGAGTCTAGGGCTTTAATTGACCGAGTAAAGATGGGTTTACACGGTATGATATCATTGCTTCCAACGCGCCGATGGCGTTGTAAGCGTTCTCGACTGTTCAACCCTGCTATTCCAGATATATCTCTCAAGACAACTGCGTTCAACCCAATATAACTATCAAAAACTCATCTCAAAAAACCTTTCCGTTCAGCCCAACTCTGCACCTAACAACCCGTCTCACAAGACCACTCCGTTCAGCCCAATTCTGCACCCAACAACCGATCTCACAAGACCACTCCGTTCAACCCAATTCTGCACAAAACAACTCATCTCACAAGATTTTGTGTTTGTTCGTCAATGTCTCCCCATTCATTCTCTATATGTATCCTACCCATTTTTTCTCATTCCGATCAATCACTCATCTCCTTTGTATCGTCTGATGTCGTTTTACATATTATTCAGATCTGTTTGTTCTTGTTTTTTGTTCTCGTAGACGTCTTCTGTTCCTCGTTTATTAATATAACGTTCTTGATACTATAATAAATATGTTGAAATTGCGAAATTGTGCTTAGTAAGCCAAAAAAGTGTTCCCAGTTTGAAAACTGCTCGCACCACATGGTATACAACAATTCAAATAGGTAGTTTAATACTATTACCTCCAACATAAAAGGCCTCCGCTTAACGTGCTTCCCAGAGAAGTCGAAATGTTGTTCGATTGAACAGGTCTGCCAGGGAGTAAAGTGTAAAGCGCTTTGAGCAGTCCTGAGGATTGGATACTGCGCTGTGTAAGAACTTGTCTTTATTTTACGTTTCACTTTAAAGTAACACCTTACGTTGAACCTCAACGAATACAGAGAGTAAGCTGCATGTTTTCTGAGTTGTAGTGATCTCTTAGTGGGCGTGGTTGTCATGCCATCCTACGTCATAGTCAACGTCATACACACGACGACGTCGCACGTGCTGTGCGACGTGGCGACCGGGCTAGTCCAACAGACGTGTCATCGCGTCGTCGTCCTCACCGTAATGCTGGTCAGTATTGATCGCTGCGTCGCCGTCTGCGTGCCACTGCACTACAACATCGTACTGACTTTCCGAGTGACCGGCTGGGGTCTGACCCTCGCATGGTGTGAAAGCGCCCTCGTCTCGTGCCTGCACGTGTTCGCGTTACGCAGTCACGTGACCTTCCATCCTGCCGCCGTGTTATGTTCACCGCCGCCGCTGCCGCACCGGGTGCTGTGGTCGGGCGCCGCCATTGAGGCCAAGTTAGCCGTCATCGGCCCTACATGCGTCATCGTCGTCATGTTCTTTCTGATCGTGCGATCGGCGCATGCGCGGCGTCGTATATTCGCGCTGCTTCCACTTGCGGTCGTAACAGGAATTACGCCGAGGGGGACGTCAATCGACTACCGGAAGACGACGCTGCGCGCGATGCGCACGCTCTTCGTTGTCGTCGGAGCCCTGGCGGCATTCTGGGTACCGGATGCCGCCATAGAGATTTACGACTACGCGTCAGGTATGCCGTTTACGGGGAAGGGTGCTGTGATTGCCGCGTGGGCCACGTGCGCCAGCAGTGGCGTCAATCCCCTCATATTTCTCACGAACCGCATGATCAAGGAGCGCCTGCGTCGGATGGTCGGTAGAGGGCGCAGCACGAACCGTTCGCGCGCCGCCAAGTGTCAGCACGATACATCGCAGGCGCACGCGCCGTATACGTCGACGATTGGCGCCCCCTCTATCCCCAGTGCTGCCACCGTCGGCGCGATGTTCAGAAACATGTCCTTGGTACATCCTTCGAACGTCCTTGACGTGTCTGTCCTAGCGATGCCTTAAAACCACAGATAGGACACTGCGACGAATATTCCTTGTAAAGGCCACTACAATTGGTGATGACGTCACTGGTCTCCTTAAAAATGACTGTTTTTATTTTTACTAGATGGTGGGTTTCAGCCACCATCATTGAAAGGCGTCGTCTGGATACGAACGACATCAGTGTTAGCTTCGTTGATAGTTTAATACATATCAGAACCTCGCGCGCTGTTTGGAACATGAAGACACAGTCCTGGCGAATGCATGTTTGTTCCCTGATCTCCTGCTCGCAATACGCTGTATCCGGTGACCGTATCGGTTTCCGGTGACCGGATGAATGTCGACGAATACAGACATTGTTTTGATGTTGTGTTATTTGTTGTTGTTGGTGTTTTTGTTGCTGTTGTTATTGTTGTTATTATTATTATTGTTGTTGTTGTTGTTGTTCTTGTTGTTGTCGTCATTGTTGATAACAAAGGATATACATATGTGGTTGATGACGCTGGTAGATGATTTGTGTAATCCTCGTGTCGGTGGATTAGGCCCCTATATTATTAAAAACATTATCCTCGCAATACTCGTTTTCGTGGATTACACTAAGAGATAGTCCTCGTGTCTGTGGATTACATTGTTAGTGAGTTGATTCGTTATTGTTGTATCGGAGATTCACACTGTTAAATGATCACACTGTTATACAATCCATGTGTCAAACGATTGCGATACTAGTCCGGTAAGACTCGACATTTTTATCGTTACCTAATATGCACAGATATATTGGCAATAGTTGATATCACACGGCATCAAAAAGTAAAATAACAGTTGCTCAGACGGACGTAAGTTTTACATTTTAAATATAAGTATAACACGACTGCGCTACGAAATTTCTACCAAGCCTTCCTTGCTGTGAAATACGGTTTCTTCAAGCACCACACACCTACAAGCACACTTCATGCAAGGATGTGGCCTGCACAACATATTCCAGGGCAGATGGCGCCCAAGGTAATAATAAGAAGGAACTGGGTAAATCGTCGAAAATAAAATATATAAATTCTTAAATAGCGCAGTATCCTCTTCTTAAGATTGCACAAAACGCTTCACATTTCACTCGCTGGAAGATGTGATCTATTGAACACCATCTCTACTTCTATGGAAAACATTTAGCCACTCTGGAATTAAAGCGCGAAGAATATTTGTTCACAAAATATCCACTTCTGTCTATCGCAAAGTATCCGTAAATGCAACTAATTCAACTGAAGCAACGTGGAGCGAACGAACTTGCCCGAAACGGTAACAAAAGGACTCCTCGATTCTCGACTGAGAGTTCTAGGTCAACGCTCTCCACAAAAGGAACTGTAGTTTAGGTGTAACTGTTGTTTTCGCAAGTAGGGATTCACCCGAGGTTCCCGCCATTCGAGATTTCACTAGCGTCAAATTTCGACGCAAACCAATTTGTATTGGAGTCCTCCGAGGTGATACAAACGTAGCCCTTCCAGTTGTGTGAATTATCATAGGAAAACTTAATCGTGTACAGTTGCTATGATAGTGGGTCATTCAGGTTATCGCAATGTTTTGGAACGCATCCGTTTGTCACTGAGAACTGTCGCGCAATCGATGTCAGTGACATTTGTGTAGACTCGCTATTCGCTCGTAATTACCATAGAGACATTAGACTGTGGTTCCGTCAATTTTATCTGAGAACACGTGACGATGCAGCTGTCGGACACCACCATACTAACGGGACCAACTCATCTGTGTGCGGTAATAGAACATGTGTTTTCTCTTTACTTGATTTCATATCCAATATAGAAGAGACGGAAAACTCCAGAGAGCATCCGTATTTTAATTTTAAAGATAAAACGGCGCAAAAGACGACATAATATATCCGTGTGCCATACGTTTATCATTCCACTGGCCGGACATGACGACAGGTAATTTGGCATAGTTTCTCGAATAAAATATAAAATGCTCAGTGACATATGCTGTAGGAAATACGATCAAATAAATAAATATTGTTTGTGTAGTAAATACACTTTCTTATAAACAATTGAAAGTGGTAGTTTAACTCAGAGTGCAACGTTAATACTAAATATATTTCTTTCACGCCTAATTCCTTGGGCGCGGTCAATGAAATGTCATATGTTTACAGCAAAACTGCGTAATTAAGTTCGTTAACTCGAAACTTAATTAAATGGGCGTATGTTACTTTTTTCGGGAAGGTCCTGTGCACGCGACGTCCATGTCGTGGCGTCAACAAAATTAATCACTGCATCATCGCACACGTTCGAACACCATTTCGATTTTCTGCCGCCCTCTGGGAGGTGCCGAAGGTCAAGCCAGT
Source organism: Paraescarpia echinospica (assembly GCA_020002185.1). Taxonomy (NCBI): domain Eukaryota; kingdom Metazoa; phylum Annelida; class Polychaeta; order Sabellida; family Siboglinidae; genus Paraescarpia; species Paraescarpia echinospica. The sequence continues at coordinate 59,800,568 of CM034534.1, read as the reverse complement.
CCACTCCAGGATGTTGTCTTCCCACCTCTTCCTCTGTCTCCCTCTCTCTCTTCCTCCTGGCACAGTGCCTTGCAGGATGATTTTTGCAAGGCCAGTTGATCAAGTAACATGACCATACCACTTTAGCTTTCGTTTCTTGATTGTCATCAGGAGGTCTTCAAAGGGTCCGATGGCATGTTTAATTTTGGTGCGGACTTCTTCGTTGGTGATATGGTTCTTGTACGAGATGCGCAGGATTTGCGGTAGCATCGCATCTCCATGGCCTCTCGCCTGTCTTGCCATTGGCAAGGATTGTGGTGGAGGCTTTGTAACAGAGCTGTTCTATGACCCTAACAAGGTTGGCACTGATGTTGTATTGTCTTCTGGCCGCCCACAATGCTGCGTGCCAGACCATGTCGAATGCTTTCTTGAAGTTTATGAATACATGGTGCAGATCTTGCTGGTGTTGCAGGTGTTTCTCACAGAGAATTCTGAGGTTGAAAATATGTTCGGTGGTGCTCCTCCAAGCCCTAAATCCAGCCTGTTCTTTAGCGATGATTTCTTCCGCCTCCGACTTCAGTCTATTTAGTACGAACTTCAGCATGGCTTTGCTGGGGTGACTGATGAGGCTGATTGTGCGGTAGTTCTGGGACAGCTATAAGTTGCCTTTTTGGGAGAGCGTGATGACTAAGGACTGGGTCCATGGTGTGGGCCATTCTCTTGTCTGCCATATCTTGTAGCGGATGGTTGTGAGGGCGCTGGTCATGGCTTCTTCCCCGGCCTGTACCAATCCGGTGTGGCACGGAACATTATAATGTGTGTGTGTGTGTGTGTGTGTGTGTGTGGTGTGTGTGTGTGTGTGTGTGTGTGTGTGTGTGTGTGTGTGTGTGTGTGTGTGTGTGTGTGTGTGTGTGTGTGTGAGTGTGTGTGTGTGTGTGTGTGTGTGTGTGTGATGTGTGTGTGTGTGTGTGTGTGTGTGTGTGTGTGTGTGTGTGTGTGTGTGTGTGTGTGTGTGTGTGTGTGTGTGTGTGTGTGTGTGTGTGTGTGTGGTGTGTGTGTGTGTGTGTGTGTGTGTGTGTGTGTGTGTGTGTGTGTGTGTGTGTGTGTGTGTGTGTGTGTGTGTGTGTGTGTGTGTGTTTGTGTAAAAAAAGCTAACAAAACGTGTGAAAATTATTTTCACAACTTCTCCACATTCAATATACTCATGCCCTATATTAATAGAGTGTCTTATCTCGTACTAACCACATAACACGTTATGAAGAGGGGATATAGGATTCACGGTTTTGACCAATGGTATGCTCTTTCTAGATTTGGAGTTTGTCATTGTTCGTAAGTATTTCACTGAAAACAAGTTTGTTTGCACATATATGACGGGATAGGTATTAAGGAGTTGGCATAGATATCTTATGGAAGATGGAATAGTGTGTGTAAAACATTTTAAAGAGATCTAGATATTAAGATTGTACATATAATTATGTTGGTCTTGCTAGTTGCTACTTGCGGAATTATCATTCTGACATAGGTAAAACCGTTTTCCTTTCTACTAAACGACCGCTAACAGGACAAGATGCACTATATTCCATATTTGTAAAATACATCCCAATGCATAAAATCCAGTGGAAACTACGGTTAATTGCTTGTATTACAACTGGGACATTAAAACGCCAGAATTGGAGCGCGCATTGAACAAACTAGAGCGCGCATCAGTTGTCCAGTTGTTTCATAGTCGGCCAACCACGTGATTTCGCCGGCTTCTGTCGCGTCACACCGCTGCCATCTTGGGTCACGGAGTACGCGTGCGGTTATATTTTGCGTTTACGACAAAGCAGACGACAGCAGGATAAACCGCTGGCCACCTGCACCGACCTGCGTGTTGTGTCTGCCGTGAATGCTGTTCTACATTGTAAATTTAGACGGGCACCGATCGAATGCAGCAACATCGACGAGATACGGAAGGACATTTTGTAGCAACCAGTGGTGATTTTGATAGTGGGTCCTAAGGCATGGAATATACACTAACGACTTTATTAACAAAAACATAAAATTAAGAGCTAAACCCCCGCCCAAGAGCGTGAGCAAACTATACAAAATGTAAAAAATATTTATTAATTACATTAAATAATGATAATAATAAATTAATTAAATAATAAGTAGAAACAGTTAAACACGTTGATATGATGGATACTAAGTTGTAAACTGTAACAAAAACAAATTGACTAAAGAAGGGAAAGGAAAACCAACACTGCAATATCATTTATTGTCATCACAATGTTGAATTTACACATTGTTGATATATCATGGCAACGTAAAATGTTTTTAATTATTACACAAAAACAACGTAGTGATTATTCGGGAGGGTATTCGGGAAAATGGTCAAAATACCTGCCCCGGAAAAAAAAAACCTTGCAAAATATACTGCTCTGTGTTTGACTGCTGTGCAATCTCAGCGTTTTAATGACGTCATTGATACAAGCTTAAATACGAATTTATTTTAGACATGTTAACTTATATTTTTTACACACACACATACACCACACACACACACACACACACACACACACACACACACACACACACACACACACACACACACACACACACACACACACACACGCACCCCCACACACACACACACACAGACACGCACGCGCTCACACACACACTCACGTACACACGCGCGCGCGCACACACACACACGCACACGCACGCACACACACACACTCACTCACTCACTCATTCACTCACCCATACACACTCGACGTACGCAGTTGCTGTTCTATTACACACAACTCTTTCTCAGCAATGCCAATTTCACACACAGATCCTCATGAAAATGCAACGATTGATAATTTTTTGATGCGGCTGCAAACGAATATTAGACCTGATAAGACAACTGTTGAACATTCCACGCCGTAGTCGAGCAAACAAACTTGATGACAGCGGCAGTGAGTTACATGATGACGGCATTATTTAGGAAATTCCACAACCATCTGTGCGTGTTTATTTCACGGTCGACACAATACAGATAGCGCAACTTATACACCTGCCTGTACCAAGCAGCATCGCCATTGTAGAGCGGGTGCTCCTGTAGGATGGACGACATGATGGCGTCCGAAGCTGGCTTTAGTCGTCCTGTACTCGTCTTCTTGTGTCTTGTGTTTTTCTTTCAAGCAGGACACGCCAGCTCCGACGTCAACTCTATATTCTCCTGCTATGCGAAAACGGAACCATTTCCAGTCCATAGTGTCAGCGCAAGACGTTATGACTGGTTGCCCGTATTCGGTAAGTTGTTGGGGTAAAATACTTTCAGGATTGCAATGAACATTTTGTGTACGTACCAGTCGGTCCTCATTAAATAATTATGTCATTTGTATTTATTTACATAGGCAATCTTGCTAGCGGGGAACGTGTTTGCAAATTACCAGACGGTCCTCGTTAACTCATAAAGTACATCAACAAAACTATCTTTCAATGTTCATAGGCGACAATAACCTGAGAAAGCGGTTATGGTACATCCAGGCCGAGTTTCAATATTGACAATATAAGGCACTAGTTAGCGATCGCGACGAAATTCACTAATTAAATATATATTTTGCTTCAACATGTAAAACGACATAGCACAGGAAACGAGCTGACATAATACTATAGTTATGATGGACTGAAATAATTTTACTTATGTGAAATAATGTGTCAATTTTATGTAATAGATGATACGTTTTTTTTAACATTTACACTGATGGTGTACACAATAAGTTAACAATGTGGTGATTGCGTACACTACTGTTAATTCTATTTACGATTTTTAGTTGTATTGTTCTTAAATTAATTAACTTACTATTCCTGGTGCACACATATAAAGCCCTACATGGGCTAGGGCCAGAACCGTTACTTACGGAGGCAGACAATGTTATGGAATGCGCTACCGGCTCACATTCGTGAAGCAAAAACATTGAACACTCTCAGGAAGCTGCTAAAAACACATTTGTTCCTGGCCCATTTTGGTGCAAGTTCGGTATAATGATAATAATAATTTCAATGATCTAACTGAGTATACACGCTAAGTGGTATTATCATTATATTGTAAAGCGTCATAGAGCACTGTGTAATTATGGAGCTATATACATATATAATTTTATTTTATTATTACGCCTTCTAATGCTGGCACAATATGTACGTTTCACCAACGTAGTTCTAACAATAACTTCATAACTACCGAATATTTAAAATATAATAATATATATAATAAAAAATAATATAGTTTCCTCTTAAACGGTTCGATTAAAGTCTTTTTCAGTCATAAAGTTTCACAGTTACAAATTCAGCTTAGTATATCCTCTTCATATTCCGACGTACGTATCTTATTTATCACAGGCTTTTCATATTGCATACTGATTAAAAGATGAAATAGTGTAAACCAGGCCTTCTGTTGTTTTATGCAGACGAATAATTAGCTGTCTCTTTATAGGTTGTTCGTATCCTAACTAACTTGGAAAATGTTTTGTTTGAAACCGGAATCCGTCTTTAATCTGAAACTTAGGCCAACAAACCAATACTAGTTTAAATCAGTTGTTTTCTTTGTTACCAAAGTATGCTCAATTTTATTTACGATATGTGTTCCCATGACGTGCAATTCTCAAATTTGACCAAAAACCGTCAACGTTTCATAATATTTGATTAAGTTATCCACAACAACTTGCAGATGTACTTACATCCATATGAATTATACTGTTTTTATTTCAAAAGCCATTGTTTACACAATTTTAGCAGTAACACAAATACATTATGCCGATTTCCTATTTTGCTGTTAGGGCGAGTTACTAAACCAGAGATAGATGCAACAATTTAAATATATTGTATAAGACAAACCAGAAGTGTATCTGTATCGCACTGATACGTCACTTCCGGTTGACCTCCTCCCCAGATTGTTCGCCATTACTGGGGCGTAGAGGAGAGCTATTGCCGCTGTCCATGGAGCTTCTCGACCCGCTGTACGAGAAGAAGCGGGGCCAGGCTCGTCGCTCGGCAGTCAAACAGTCACTGCACATCAGACTGAGGAAGGCACAACAGGACATACAGCTGATGAAAGTGAGTAAGAGGGGGGGAGTCGAACGGAAGAAAGGGTATGGTGTGTGTGCGTGTGTGTGTGCGTGCGTGCGTGCGGCGCCAGTGTGTGTGTGTTTGTGTGCGTGTGTTTATTTCTGCTACACACACATACACATATACACACACACAGACACACACACACACACGCACGCACACGGACACACACACACATACACATGCACATACACACGCACACACACATACACACACACACACACACACACACACACAGACACACACACGCACACAGATATACACACACACATACACAGACGCTCACACACACAAACGCACACACACACACACACACACACACACACACACACACACACACACACACACACACACACACACACACACACACACACACACACACACGTCGTCGTCGCCGCCGTCTGCATCGTTGTGGAGACATTTATTTCCATCGGATGATTTTAGTAATCTAATATACTCACATGACTAGTTTGGCTTAGCAATCTTTCTTATGTATATTTTGCTTAATCATTCCCTCTCTTGTCGCCTATTTCTCTTCGACTCGTCAAGGAGATCACGGTCCTGCGTAAACGGAACAAGACGAGCGGCGCCAGTGACGAAGGCAGGCTGGGTATTTACGAACACGTAAGTTTTTATATTTATTTTCTCAGATGACCCCTACAAGAGTGAATGGAATTGTTAGATTAAGATTCAGGATTCTACACTTTTATTTTCCGTTTAAAGCTAGTTACACATTGAAATGCCAGTAATAATATTGGTGATTCACATATAATCGGTAAACATGTTAGAGTCAGCACTAAAATCTACATAATACTTCATAATACTTCGTACGTGCACTGCTAGATACAATTTACTTAAAACTAGGATTTTAAATTTAAATGGGTGAGAGAATAAAATATATGTCAAATACCAGTCAAATTATCTGTACTCGTTAAATTTTCAGACCCGAATCTTTAAATAACGGCCAACACGATGAAGCAACACTCTTAGAAATTACCGTATAATTAACGAGCATCTACCGTAATAATTTACGGTATCTCCCCATAAAATGGAATTACGGTACATCCGTTGTAATACACGTACGTCATCTATCGGCTAAGCGTAAAATCACGATTGCCGAATAATTAACGCGCATCTACCGTAATATTTATGGTGTCTACCCGTAAAATGGAATTACGGTACATTCGCAGTAATACACGTACGAGATCTATCGGGTAAAAGTAAAACCACGATTGCCGCGCTTCAGCGCATGCGTGTAGAATTCTATCATAGTGTGCGTGGCGTAGTGTGGGAGAAACATGCAATCGGTTACCCGACTGTTTATTGACCTGTTTGGAGATCGGTTCATTTCGGCTCTACGCAAAGTATCCTAGGTAACACTGCATGCCGCGTGATAGGGCGAAATTTAATTTAAGTAAACCGTAACAAGCACGATTGCGATACCTGCGGTCAAATGTGGCTTCATATAGCACAGGCCATATATAAATACGTTACATCAACTGGCAGTAACAAAATGAAAAATATGCAATTTTTGCTATACATTATTCTGTTTACATTTACGTTTGGAACTCAAGCTTCCCTTTCATTCCATGTTCGCACATGCGCTGTCGCAAAAATTGGCGATCTCCAAACAGGTGAATAGAGTACAAATACAAGATGACACCAAGAGCAGGGCTGCTGCTGCTGCTTCTTCTTCCAATATTGTACGTTAACCTCATTAAGGTGAGGATTTTGGTTTTGCAAATAGCTTAGAATATCGGTATTAAGTTCAGTGAGTGGTCAACACAAATATATGAACTGATGACTGAATGCACAAAGTTTCATTTCTCATGGGATTTTATGATGGACACAAATGTAAAAGTCATAACAGCCACGGCATGAGTATTTCTGTCGGATAATCATATGTCATGGGCCATGGCTCCGTAAACTCGGTGTACTGAAACATTTCGTTTTTAAATATATGGTCGATTTTCAATTGTGCGCATGTGCGATGCCCTTTTTGGGTCATATTGAGTCACGTGCAAATTTCCCGGCAAGCTTACTGAAATACTCGATTGTTAGATGTTGCAGCGTGACCAGATGACAGTAAGTTCCGAATGATATTGGAATTACAGCCTACAACTTTTAATTTTAACTTAACTATGCACAATCATGTGCATAATTACAGTTATCAACTTATAATGAACACGAACTATATAACAGCAAAATACAGTCGTTCCCATATTCTTAAATGTAGGCTAATTCGGTAATTGCAGTGACATTGGCCCCAGTAATTCATGCATTAATAACACAGTTCATGTATGATAATATTATCAAAAGCAAGCTTGCATTCACAGCGACAACTGGCAACGTAACAGTCAAATTTTCAGACCAAACGTTTCGTGTAAGTAGCCTAATGACATATTTTGTATATTTGTTTCCTCTCGTGCGTTTCAACACTACACAATACGTAAAGGTCATAGGTCAAAATCTACCAAATATTTCAGCGACCAAATGTTTCGCCTAAGTAATGAAATATTCGGTTATCTATTTCCGTTCGTGCGCATACGACTTCTGCGCCGACCAGATATAGGTCAAAAACTACAAAATATTTCAACGACCAAATGTTTCGCTACAACGTTTCACTCTTAAAGGTCCTCAACCAATTCGTTTGCCCATCGCCAATCCGGTTCTTTTAGGTCCAGATGTGTAATGTGTGAATAGTTTAACTAGTGTGCACAGTCGGTTTAATAAAAAATGCGTACTTGTTTTTTAATCGTCAAAAAACAAGATTTGTCGTTACACCGGGTATAGCTGACGAAAGCCAATTGCGCTGTCGACTTCCTGCGCCATTTCGGTCACGTGCTTTACGCGAGATCGGCATCCCACACATTCGAAAACAATAACAACATACACGTGCTTTGGTGTACCAAGATTCCAAAGTGGTTGTACGAAGGTACGTATACTACACTATCGCATTTAGCAATAAGAACGCGTAGCCGCGTATTACTCCAACGAGAATTGCAACTTGCGAACGTCAACACTCGACTCGAGGCAGTCTAACTCTAAGTTTAAGCCAGTCACCAGGTCCATGACCATATTATCAGCCAGAGATTCAGTCAGAGGCTGTGTCAACGAGCATAATATTTGATGTGCATTGTAATTTGTATTTGGTTACGTAGGATCTTGGTAATAAACTATGTTATTGCGACAATACATGTAGAGAATAGATGACGTGAGGCTGCGAAATGACAAATAACATTGGTTTGGCAATAGGCCCCTGTTGATCGTGCAAGTAACTTAGTCAGGAAGCATCCGTAATTTCGTGCAACAGAACGTCAAACACGGGAGTATTATATTGGTGATCATAATTATTAAAACAGTGTTTTGTGACGCATATTTTGATACTTTTACTGCAGAATGTTGTTTATTTGCATTGTAGTTTATGCAAAATAATTGAGATTTGTTTATTGACGACCATGATGGTGATGATGATTTTATTAAATATAAAAATGTAAACGTGTAAATACATAAAAATATAAATACAGTTAAAGTACACCATATATAAGGATTAAACAAGATAATGCTCGCACTTGTTTCCGTTGTGGTCCTTGGTGCCTGGCTATAGTTTATATAATTGGTATCATGTGATACCTTTCAACTGACATATGTCAGCTATTCTTGTGTATTTACCAATATGTGTATATATTCTCACCACAGCAATATATGAATGCATAATACGTAACTTGAATTATGATGTCGCTAGAGGTCACACTGCAACCCAAGAATGGGAATGAGAGGAGGCAGAAGAGGAGCTAAGGCAGTCACCTGGGTCAAGCAGACACAGGGAGGATACATAGTCTGTGGGAGGCCCACATTTGATCAATCCAGGTAATTTCAAATTTATAACAATCAACCACATATAAGTTATCAAATTGTTAATGTGCACATTTACATATATATTTGTTTTCATACACATTTTAATAATAACATCTTGGACGTGGAAAACTAAGTTGACTTCTGCACTTATATTATACCCACATACATATTAATACACCTTTAAAAGTATTTAGCATACGGCGATGACTCAGAAATAAGTTTATAAAATAAATTGTTCATTTTTGAAGAAGGTAAACATACATGTTATGAACCTTTGAATACTTGGCGAGTACTGTTAGCATCACAATAACACCTCATTTTGTAATTTCCAACATTCACCTTGACCATTCAACTTCAGGCAGAACCTTAAAATGTCAAACATGAATATGTGTAGTAGTTACACATGGCAGACACTGACATGAATTTGTATACTGAAAACAAAAACAAAAATATAAATGCTCTTTACTGATGCTTTACTGATTAGCAGAATTCAAATCAGTCTATAATATTGACTAAGATCAGGCATCACTGTAATGAAATTGAAAAATTGTTAATTCATATAATGACAATGAACACATTATAAAGAAAAAATAGTTAAAATTTTTCACTGTTTTGAAAAAGAGCACATTCTACTAATGTATGCATGCTGTATCAACCCACCCTCTCCCTCCTCCGGAACAACCCCGGTAAACACTGACTGTTCCTAAGATATCAACATGTATAGATGCAGCTGTAGTAGCACATTTCTTGCTGCTGTTTTTCTTGTGAAATGCTGCAGGTCACACATGAATCATTATTTTACATTTACTGATTATGAGAATGAACATTCCATAATTATTTACTACCAACACTACAATAATACCTGTTTTTGTTTACTGAATATATGCTTTTCTTTACAGGAGATTGGACTAGAGTCTCCAAGTTAATATGGCATACCGGGCAGCTGTATTTGTCCAGGAACTCGGACAAGATTCTACAGCCATGCAGCATGCTGCATATTAATGGTTTGTCATGTGAATGTCCAACAACTGATCCCAATTGTGTCGTGTGTTGCATCAGTGACAGATTCCCCAGTGCCGATGGGGTGTACACTGGCTTCCAGGTCAGTCAGTTAGCTTAACTGATTAAAAACCAATGTTGAATGCAGGTTGCTCGACATACGAATATGGTGACGCCTGACTAGCTCGTGAGACAGGTTCAGTGTCGAGCATTCTTCGGTGAACTACATCGGTTTTGATATCGATGACATCACTGTATGTGTTCGCTGTCTTCGATGGTACTGCATATCAGCCTCCTGACATTTTGCTGTACATCCGCATCTACCTATACCGGAGACAAAGTGACAATTAGCATGGCTCTGACATGTATTATATTTTATATGTGATGACACATTTATCAAAAGTCAATAATACACAGTATTTGTATTCAATTCAACTTTAACTTTTTGCAGTGTCTATGACAACATACATCAATTATTCAGCATTGTTACAGTGGTAGGGTTTCATTGTCTTTGTGTTGCTGATAGTCAGTGGCAGCCAGCTGAGTTCTTGAAACGTACACCAGGTACTTGTTATGTACAACAACACAAGTTTGTGATGAAGTAATGGTATTGAAAGCCTTTTCACATTTTGCAACAACAATCTGTTGATACACTGACAGCAGCATTTTACTTGTTTAAGTTCTCTATGTATCATGAGGACTGTTATTATATTTTTCATGCCACGTTTCATATTTCTAAATTATTCTTTTTTATCACTGATTTATATTTTCACAAATAATTTACATTACATTTTCACTTCGCATGATGATTATACACCTGTACTGATATGGTGTAGTATCCAGTCCTCGGGATTGCTCAAAGCGCTTTAAACTTTAATCCCTGGCAGACTTGTTAATTCGAACACCATCTCGACTTATGTGGGAAGCATTCAGCCACACTGAAATTAATATGCGAAGACCATTCGTACAAAAATATTGCGGTCTGTAGCACTCTTCATACAACTGAGTAAACCTGAGCAATGTAGCATGTAGTGATTGTACATGTAATTCTCAGTCACATGGCGATGACCCTGACTAGTCTAGTCACTATTATTTGCGAGTTGTAAACATACATACCAAGCATTGCATAAACTACACAATTTTCGAATTTTCTAATCATTGATGTTTTTTTAACAAAGAACCATAAATTTTGATTTTATGTTAAAAAAACAATTATGATTCATAATAGTTCATTTGTTCAAGTAAACATCTTCCTAAGTAATTTGTTCTCATTGGTTTACATTTTATGGGCATGCGATATTAAAAATTGTTGTTAATACACATAATTGTTTAGTCACTAATTTTGTGAGTTGTAAACATACAAGGCATGTATAAACTACAACTAGCATTTGACATCACGTGTACTAGTGTTGTTTTTTTGTAACAAAGAATCTTGATAAAAGTATCTGTTTTTATATATACCTGACATTTTTTCAACCTCTTCCTAATTTGTGTTTCTATTGTTGTTTTGCATTTTATGTGCATGTGATATTAAAAAGTATTACATTATACACATCAAGTGCAGTGATTGAACCTGTAGTTGTATTGTACTTTTCATTATTTTGTAGTCAATCTCATCAAATAGTTTCAATAAAATGTTTTTACTTTACATTGTCTTTACTTTAATTCACATGCATTTCTAACAACAATATACAATTTAACGAGGACACCACATTACTGCAAAATCCTCATGCAGACAAACAAAACTATCACATACAGGGGTGGATCCAGAAATCGAGTATGGGAGGCACAAAAACCTCCACTGGCGGCCAAACCAAATGGTGTAGTCTAAATTTTGTCGCTACCACGCTGCCATAACATCACCCGCTCCACTGGAATGGTGATATCGGAAGACGCCATAACTTCAGCTTATTATTATCACCTAAACTGGGGCACATTTCAAACGGTCTGGGAGGACACAGTCGCGTGGGCCCATTATAAAAGATTTGCAGACACGCCAAATTCTTATGGTCTAGGGGGGCACCTGTCCCCAGGCCCGCCTGGATCCGCCTATGATATACTTGTTTATTGCTTGTATTTATAATTTTGATAACAGGTTTGGTGACAGAGTAACCACATTTGATAACATTCGTTTACCTGAAGGTGAAGAGCTTTGAAGCATACATCTGCATGAGGTGTCGACACACCTCAAGTTCTGAAAATATAGCACATGTATTAATAGTCAGTACTGATTGTTTCTAACAATAATCATTTTAATGTACTTGCAAAAGTTGCAATGCAATGAATGACCACCTGCCAAATGCAACCAATGCCAACGGTCAAGAGCTATCCATATAATATATACATGTTATGGCCATTAATGTCCATGGTATTGAGGGGCGCTGGTTTTCTGGACATAACAAAAACTCACAGAAGGGACAATAAAAAAACTCTGGTGAAACTACTGGAATATTCTTTTCCTTGTAAATAATTAAATACCAAGACTACATGCAATTGATTTCAATTTCATTTTTTAAATGTCCCTTAATAGTATTGTTTAATATAAAAGTAATAAATTTGTTAAATTACTATTACTTACTGTTGTTAGTAAATTATGTACATCTTGTTTCAATAATTATAATCGTTACGGATCATTTATAATGCATTTACACTATTACTATTTTCCCAAGCCTACTTAGGCTACTAGCCTACTACCATATACGACATAGACATAATATAGTCACTATCATTGACATAAGTATATGCCATAGGCTTAGCGTCGTACTGTTAACTGATATTAGTCTATAGTAAACAGGGCCCAGCCAGGCCGCCCATACCGCCATTGCCAATGACTAAAAGGAAAACAATCAAATAAATTTAGTACAAGCAACATTAATATATATACTCATACATCTAAATATACGTGATTATAGCTGAATAAATCGAAATTACTAACCTGTCTGGAAGAACCTTTGCGAACGCTGCATCTCGTTTGTTGATATTGTAACTGACACCACGGCACGGGCAACGGCCCACGGCCACAGTCCACTGACACTGTCGCCAACTCCTGTTTGCTTTGTTTCTTCCATAGTCGTTCTCTAATAGAAATACACCTTTGTGCGTGGGTACTGTTTTTGTCTGTCTAATTTAGCCCATTTTGCCGTGTCGGTGGCATGTATGTTCGTGGACGTCAACTCGTTGCCTAAACTCGGAATTCCATAACATCAACATCGCCAAAGGGTGGTGGTCAAAGGTCAATATCGCCCATAATTCGCGATCACGAGAAGACAAGAACGCGATTCCACGCCAAGTTCAATGTCCATACTCAGCCAAAATCGAAGCAAAAAACCGGATCCGGTTTTTACTAAAAACGAAAGAGTTCGCAGTTTTTGTATTAATTTTATAAAAACGAACTAATACGTATGCATAAACGAACTAGGATATCATTGGGGAGTACTTGATTCCTCTGTTTTTTTTGAAATTACTAAGAAACGCGAGGAGCAAGACAATCGAATTGGTTGAGTACCTTTAAGTGCAGCTATATATTCCGACAGTTTGCTTGCCACCGAAGCTCGTATTAATCACATTGACTGTAGTGGTAAATTATTTAGCTTGTCTAAAAATGCACTGGATCGATGCATTTATACTACTGTTAGTGATTTATAACATATCGATCCGTTGCGCAAGCGTGTCTTCAATATGCAACACTGACTAAAATGTTATTACTACACCTTTTCCTTTTTGTCGATGAAACGTCGGTCAAAATAGCTTAGACTTTCATAATTTATCACACGAGTAGTGCTGCCGTGTATGTTTGGTATACGTGTGGTCTATTGTAAACTCAATAGAACAAAGTTTCACTCAAGTGCAGCTTTTCGGACAATTGACCCGCAAGCACATACATAAACAGAACACGTTAAAGGGAGGGAGTCTGTTCCTCTGCTTCTACTATACCAGGAATTAGCCAGCGTAGTAATTTGTAACAGGAACTCTGCTGCGTTGAACCTGAGGAAATTGGACACCAAAGGGAATTGTGGTTAACTAGAACCGCTTTGGCGAAATTGCTAATACAACTTGTTTGACAATAGATGCATTGTTTACCATTTGAACATAATGCGCGGACTTAACTTTCAAATCACGAACATTGTTAGGAGCTTACTTAAAGGAAATAAAAACAAGGCATTAGCTAAAATCCGTTTTCCATGTGTACACAAAGTTTAACATTATATGTAACATTCGAGAACATTAAAAAAATACAGAAAAATACATTTGTAGCATTAATTCGATTTTAAACCCGTCTGTGTAGCGATTCCCGAGGAAAATACAAATTTAATGAGCTAGGCGATCACGTGGTATCTTAACGTCACATGTGACTCACACTTGCAGCAGGCCGACCCTTTCTATGCATTCAGAGCTTGTTTACATGGATAGTTTTGGGGTCGAAACGAGCGTCAGAATGAGTTATTGTGCAATATTCCGATGTAATACAAACACTAGTCATCATAGAGGAACAAGCAGTTATCTTACGGTTCCACTTGAATTCAATTTTATTCAAAACAATGAATGCGAATGAGCTTACAAGTCGACTAGGTATCGCCGAGCTTGGGCTCGTTTTCAGAATATTTATTATCGAATGCAACCAACGGGAGATAATGTAGACCAATATACATACATAGAAGAAGAAGAAGAATTTATTTTATTTGACCCAGACATTTCAAATAATTCATACAATACATCCATGTCAAAAAATAAAATAATACAAATACATAACCTTATAGTAAACATTGCATAATGTATGATAAATAACGAAAAGTAGGGTCAGGAGACTCCTCTAAGACTGTGGTAGTCGCTATCGAGGAGCCACCTTTTGTGATAAAACTTTAACTGAATCAATACATCACCTAATCAAATTCTTCCAGAATAAGAAGAAAAAAAGAAAAAAAAATGTATGCATGTGTGTAGTGTGAGCAAGCTTACATGCTTATTGAGTTTGTCGTTTAGGCACTGTTTTGTACTGTATCAAGTTGACAGGTGGTTGTCGGTTCTTAATTTTGCATACATAAAAAATAAAGTTTAACATACTTGGCAAATCCTTGTGAACTGTGTGTACTAAGCTTTTCTTTGACAATATCAGGAATGTTATTTAGTAAAAGTGGTAAATTATGCCTAAGGCATTTCTTAGCAAATTCATGTTTAATTTTATAAATGTATATTTTATTCTTGACTCTTGTATCGTGATTATGTACCTCATAGTTAAACATTATCCTCCAGTTTTGTAAATAAACTGGTAAGTCATTGTGTAAATATTTATAGTAACATTTTAATTGTTGTAATTTAAGAATGTCATCTACTTTTAACAAGTTGAGTTTTTTGTGAAGTGGTTCTGTTTGGGAAGTATAATTACTTAAGGTAATAATTCTCAGGTAACACGTTTCAATTTATTTAAAATGCCAATTTTTTTAGAACAAGCATTTGATATTTTTTCAGTGTGCTTTTTCCAGTTTAGATTTGTATCTATAATTAAACCCAAAAAAATAAATTCTTTGACATGTTCAATATTTACATTGTCTATCTTCAGAGTAAGTGTCTGTATATTTTTCTTTGCCTTTTGAAATGTCATGTATTTCGATTTTGCTGTTTAGCGATAATATATTTATTTTGAGCCATTCATTTATTTTAAAAAATTCTTCATTTATTAAGGATTTTAAATTTTCGTCATGTATGTTATCGCTGAAAGTGTTTAGTGTACTTGATAGAGTTGTATCTTCAACATAAATTATGAAATTAAACATTTTACTGGCTTGTGCAAAATCATTGATATATATGATGAATAACAGGGGTCCTAAGATTGAACCTTGTGGTACACCTGTTGTTATTAATAACATATTTGATTTTATATTGTCAATTTCCGTATATTGTTTACGATTTGTTAGGTAACTGCTGAAAAAGTTCAGATGTGTTCCATGTATACCATAATATTTCAATTTGTCAATTAAAATTAAATGGTCAATGGTATCAAAGGCTTTGGAAAGATCTAGGTAAATATTAATGGGTATTTCATCCTTATCCAGTTTGGTTATTATTCTATCTATTAATTCTAGTGCTGCGTATTCAGTTGAATGTTTAGGTCGGAATCCATACTGATGCTCAAAAAAGCTTAGAGTCTTTTAAATAAGATGATAATTGGTCAAAAATAATTTGTTCAAGTACTTTTGAAATCACTGGTAGAAGAGATATGGGTCTTTAATTATTGAATGCTGCTGGCTCACCTTTTTTATAAATGGGAATTACCTTAGCAATTTTTAGTTTATCAGGGAATATTCCTGTGGTTAATACTTGATTTGTTAATAAAGTTAAATATTTGGTTAGTGCAGGTTCAAGCATTTTTAGCAGTTTGGTAGAGAGACCATCACATCCACAGCTATTTTTATTGGGTAGATTAATTATTGTTCTCTTTAAGGTATCTTCTTCAACATATTGAAATGTAAAATTACATAGCAAACATATATCGTATCCAGCTACAGAAAGTAACGTGTATAAGTGTATAATCTTATAATATCACTAGAATATCGATGTATGAAGGAGGAGTTGTACAATTTATCATAACAACTTAAATGTGGGATATGACGCCTTGCAAGCGGCAAGTCAAGACAAAGCGACACTTGGTGTGCGATCACTGCCACAGCTGGGTAGATTTTGCATTGTCCGGCTGTGGGAAGTCATGGGCAGAAACCATGGAGGAAGGATTCACCTTTCAGTGCATTGGGTGTTGGAAGGTGGAGTGTCTGCAGAAGGAGATAGTTAGGTTGACAGATATTGTGAAGGGAATGGAGATGGGAATTGGCAAGGAGGCAGGTCGAATGGAGAGAGACGACAGGGGGAGAGGTGAGAATACTGCAAGACTGAAGGAGAATAGCAGTGGCAAGAAAACTGAGGAAAGGAGATTGAGAGGAGGGAAGGTGATTGGAGGAGAAGAAATTGGAAAATCGACAACAGAAAACGTGACAAGCGTGAAGGTGACAGGGAAGAAAGTGACCGTAGAGAAGGAGGGAGGGAAGATGGGACGGGAGAGGAGAGAAAAAAATGGATAGAAGAGAAGTCGATAAAAGGGACGCTGACAGGAGGAAATGTGACAAGAGAAAAAGCGACAGGAAAGAATGGATCGAAAGAGAATGTGACAGGAGAGAAGACGACAGGGGGGAAAGACAGCAACCAGACAGATGCAAACCGAAGAAGGAGCTACTCTAAGGCAGTGATTGAGGGGGCAATGAGGAAAGAGAGGGTTTTTATGGGCGAGTCCATTATGAGAAAGACGGACAAGACACTAAGCGAGGGGAAGGACGTCGTTGTTTGTCTACCGGGGGCTAGGATTGAACATGTGACTGACAGGGTAGAGAAGGTATTGGGACATGGCAGGGGGGGATCTATACTGGTACATGTAGGAACAAATAATGCAGACAGGGAGGGAACAACTGCGATAGTACATAAGTATAGACAGTTAGTGAGGAAGCTAAAGAATACAAGAGTTGAACAAGTTATTCTGTCAGGAATTTTGCCAGTAATGGGAGGAAGGGGGGCAACGTATAGAAACTGCAAGAGGATGGAGATCAACGCACTAGTTGAGCAGATGTGTGAAGAAGAGGGGGTGGGATTCACAGATTTATGGGGATACTTTGTTGGGAGGGAAGATATGTACATTAGAGATGGCCTCCATCTTAGTGGAAAGGGGGCAGCAGTTTTCTCAGAGAACCTGCTGCGATCTGTTGACAGTGGGACAGGTAGCATCTTTTTAAACTAGATTCGCAGGGGTACTCACAGAAAAGCCTGAAAATGGAGACATAGATAAAGACAGCACAAATAAATCAGCAAATAACAGTCTGGAAAACTCTTCTGAAGCTGGATATAAATGTGTTTGTTTAAATGCAAGGAGTATAGTAAACAAAAGAAATGAACTAAACATTAAGTAGAAGATATTGACCCTCATATAATAGGTATAACCGAATCCTGGACCACCACCGATATGTAAGATGCTGAATTGGGACTGACAGGGTATGTAATGTTTAGAAAAGATAGAATAGGAAGAAAGGGAGGTGGAGTTATTTTAGATATTAAAGAATCTATCAAGGCTTATGACATAAAATTAGAAAGAGAAGCAGATTGCGAAGAAGCTGTTTGGTGTAACATAGTTACAGGAAACTCAACGTTAACAGTTGGGTTAGTTTATCGAAGTCCAAACATAAGCATAGAAGAGAATGAAAAAATACAAAACGCTATAAGGGAAGTAAGCAAACGGGACTGTATTATTATGGGGGATTTTAACCACGGGCATATACAATGGAAATCTCTTTAGAGTATGGGGAGTGAGGACCACAAGTTTTTAGTTTTAGTTCAAGATACTTTCCTTTCTCAACATGTGCTAAAACCAACCAGGGGTGAGAATGTGTTAGACATAGTTTTGTCCTCACAGAATGAATTAGTTGACAATGTCAAGATATGTGAGCCACTGGGGAGTAGCGATCACAACCAGATACATTTTACCATCAAAGTAAAATCAGAAAGGAATAGTAAAAAGCAATGTAGGAGAAATTTCCACAAAGGAAGGTATAAGGACATGAGGAAATATTTAACAAAGATAGACTGGAATAACACACTGAAAAATAAGACAGCAACAGAATGCTGGAATATATTAAAGAGTGAAATTAAGTGCATAGTCGATATATTTGTACCCTTCAAAAAACAAGGGAAACGGTCCAAAAAGAAACACTTGTCGAAAGAAGCCATTGGAAAAATTAAGTATAAACAAATGATGTGGAAGTCATACAGATGTACTGGAAATGATGAAGACTACAACAGTTATAAAGAAGCACTTAACCAAGCTACAGCTGAAATTAGTTATTCAAAGAGAAGCTATGAACAACAATTAGCTAGTAACATAAAACATGACAGCAAGAGTTGTTATGCGTATGTTCGAAGCAAACAGAAAGTTCAGGTTAAGGTCGGTCCTCTAGAAGATAGTGCTGGAAATATAATATCAGAGGGATTCTTAATGGCAGAAGACCTGAATGAGTACTTTTGTTCAGTGTTTACCAGAGAAGATATTAGTTCACTGCCAGTGCCAGAGGCTAAGTTCAAGGGGGCAGATTCAGGCTATTTAGGACAATTAATTGTAACCCCGGAAATTGTAGCTAAGAAAATAAGGGCTATGAAGGATAATAAATCTCCTGGAGAGGATGGGATTCCGCCCAAACTACTATTGGAAATTGTAGAACAAATTAGCGTACCGCTTGCTACAGTTTTCAATTTGTCATTAGAAGAGGGAGTGGTTCCTTTAGAATGGAAAGAGGCAAACATTATACCGTTATTTAAAAAGGGTTCGAGAAACAAGTCAGAGAACTATAGACCAGTGAGTTTAACATCAGTGTTATGCAAATTATTAGAAAGACTAATTAAAGATCACATGGTGGATTTTTTTGTTAAACAAAATTTGATAAACCCATCTCAACATGTTTTTTTTAAGCGAGGTCATGCTTAACAAATATGTTATGTTTTTTGGAAGACGTCCCTAAGTGGATAGATGAAGGATCACCAATAGATATCGTCTACTTAGATTTTCAAAAAGCTTTCGACAAAGTACCACATCAAAGATTACTGCTGAAACTAAAGGCCCATGGCATAGGAAATGGTATAATAAACTGGATAGAACAATGGCTGATTGACAGAAGACAACGTGTAGTAGTTGATGGGGGGGGGGCTTCAAACTGGAAATCGGTATTGAGTGGGGTACCACAGGGATCAGTATTAGGATTTATATTATTCTTAATATATATCAACGATTTGGATGATGAAATAACAAGCAAGGTGTTGACATTTGCGGATGATACAAAAGTATTTAGAAGGATTAAAAGTGATGGAGATAGACAGCATTTACAAGATGATCTTGACAGGTTGATCAAATGGTCTGAAAAGTGGCAAATGCTGTTCAATTTTGGGAAATGTAAATGCCTCCACACAGGACATATGAACGAAGAGGTCGAATATACAATGAGGGTACTGTACTAAGTACTACTGTAAAAGAAAAGGACTTAGGGTTAACCATTAGTGCTGATATGAAGGTTTCAGAGCAGTACGGAATTGCAGCTTCAAAGGGAAATCAAATCCTTGGATTAATTAGGCGAAACATAACGTATAAGGAAAAAGAGCTAATAATACCGCTGTACAAAACAATAGTTAGGCCTCATTTAGAATATTGTATTCAAGCGTGGAGGCCATATCGCAGGAAGGACATAGATATGCTAGAAAGAGTGCAGAGGAGAGCAACTAAAATGATACAAAAACTGAGGGATCTTAGTTACGAAATACGCCTAAAAAATGCGGTTTAACAATACTAGAGACCAGGAGATTGAGAGGAGATCAGATAGAAGTGTTTAAAATATCGAATGGTTATGAAAATATTGATAGAAATATATTTTTTTTAATTAAGAAAGCTAGAAGGACTAGAGGACATGAAGTTACATTAGCAAAGGAGCAGAGTAGATTAGATATCAGAAAGTTTTCATTTTCACAAAGGACTGTAAATGAATGGAACATATTATCTGCTGAGTGTGTGGGTGCTAGTAGCGTGAATATGTTTAGAAATAAAATCGACACATACCTCAGGCGGGCGGGATACACATAGAAAAAAGGGTCGGTCTCTCGATAAGCCAAAGGGCTTCCTTGTCCACCTGCCACCTAGAGTTAATTCTCTGGGTGGCAATCTTGTTAAATCTTGTTAAATCTTGTTAAATCAGTCAGGGAATTTCTGTCGGTCCTGCTAGCTAATTTGGTAAAGGCGTTGGTTCCTTGACACTTATTTTGTAATCGGACAACACCGGTTCGATCCCGACACCAAACCATTGATTTTTTTAACACTTTTTTTGTTTATGTTTTCACCAAGTAATATAAACCAAATCATTTTTATACTATGATGCACTGTGTGTAAATATTTGTGTAGTAATTATTTGTTCGCCACAAAAATGAAAATATGGTCATTATATATAACGATGTTTCTAAATTGTCTTTATCCAGACAGATCACCATTTGTTTTCACATGTAAAATTACAATATATTACCGTACAATATATATACACAGTTAATACATTCTATATCCATTACATTATATTTGTTTGGATAAATACAATTTAGAAACATCGTTATATAATTCCCATATTTTAATTTTTGTGGCGAATCAATAATTACTACAAAAATAAAAAATAAATTACAAACAGTGCATCATAGTATAACAATTATTTAGTTTATATTACTTGGTGAAAACATAAACAAAAAAAGTGTTACAAAAATCAATGGTTTGGTGTCGGGATCGAACCGGCGTCGCCCGATTACAAAATAAATGCCAAGGAACCAACGCCTTTACCAAATGACCTAGCAGGACCGACAGAAATTAGCTGACGGATTTAAGTAAAAATAAATTGTACAATTCCTCCTTCATACATCGATATTCTAGTGATATTATAAGATTATACACTTATATACGTTACTTTCTATAGCTGGATACAATATATGTTTGTTATGTATGTTTATTGGTGTAGATTATCTCCCGTTGATTGCATCCGATATAATTATTGTAAAAACGAGCCCAAGCTCGGCGAAACCTAGTCGGCCCATTCGCATTCATTGTTTTGAATAAAATTGGATTCATGTGGAACCGTAAGATAACTGCTTGTTCCTCTATGATGACTAGTGTTTGTATAACATCGGAATATCGCATAATAACTCATTTTGACGTTCGTTTCGATCCCAAAAGCTATCGTTGTAAACATGCTCTGAATGCATGGAAAGGGTCGGCCTGATGCGACCATTGGTCATATGTGACGTCACATCTCGGCATCCCGAAAAGCGCGCCAAAAATATACATATTCAAAAATGTCCGGATGCACAGCATAAAATGTTGAATTTCTAATTCATTGAATTATTTTTTTGTGGCTTGGTGGACATGGAAATAGATAGCAGGATGTAATATAATATGAATTCAAGCCATAGATGTTTTTATTCCTTTTAAATAACTAAGAACAATTTTGCAGGCAGTGTACCTTATATATTATAGTCTTATGAAACACTTAATTAATAAATGAAAAACTAGGAACAAACTCCCTCCTTTTCATATAGAACGGTTACGTACGCCCCTTCCACTCCCACCGCGTCGATGTTAATTTTATCCCCAAAAAATCAATATGTATATGCATCAAAAATAACTATATCAATTGGCTAAAAATAAGATTGCTAAATATAATCTTATTGCACCTTTCAAGCGTTGTGTTAAAACATATTTCAGACAGATGAGAAACATTAAGGAATCCCCTTTCATGAGTAACCCCCTGGTGCTTCCCTTTTCGCCACTAAATGGGCATATTTTGTAAATTTTAAACATTAATTGGCTGACAAAAATAGAGTCTAAGTCACGATTCCATAAAAAATGTTTGGCCCACAGCAGGCCAAAGCTTTTAATTAGGTAAATCATAAAATACCTTTTCGTAGATGCTTGTAACAATGTGTTGTGCTACACTGAACCACATATAAACGCCAAGTGTATTGTACTAATTAAACGCCATGTAAAACAACGTCTGAACAAAATGGTGACACGTACTGCCTGGTCTACTACAATGTATCTAGGTCTACGTACTATATTGCCTGGAGAGAACAGATAGATCGCAAGTCGCAAAAGCTGTAAGCTACACATGAAATATACCAGATTTGATGTTTCACAATAAATATTGGCAGGCAAATTAACAAGCCTCCAGAGTTGAGAGTTCAAATCAGACACACAAATGTGCCAAGTAATTCTTCACAAAATGCCGTAGATCTACCGCTTTTCATGATGTGTTGGCGATAGATGAGGATCTTGTGAATATATGAGCCTCAGTCGTAATGAGAAGTGCAGACTAGGGAACC
The DNA here is from genome assembly GCA_020002185.1 of Paraescarpia echinospica. Taxonomy (NCBI): domain Eukaryota; kingdom Metazoa; phylum Annelida; class Polychaeta; order Sabellida; family Siboglinidae; genus Paraescarpia; species Paraescarpia echinospica. The sequence goes on along the minus strand of CM034534.1, from coordinate 59,777,711 downwards.
ACTCCAGCCTTGGCCAGATAATGCTTCAAACTTAGGATATATTTAGTTATTAGTTATTGCATGGCATTTTCTACGTGAAATGTTGGTTAGGCTGTATAATTGGACTAACAATTAGTAATTCCTTTATAACCGTGAACTATCGATCTGACGGCAGATTTTTGTACTAAAGCGGTAGGCCGTAAGATTGTCCCAAGAATTAAGAAACAGGACATGTTCTACCGCCAAATGGGTAGACTTGGCACCTCTGACCCGTGTGAGCCACCCGACTGTCCACAGCTTAGGATAATCCAACTTGGATATTAACCTCAGATTAATCTCATTTAGTACATGTCACAGATGTCAAACAAAGGTGGGTACAACTATTTCTGCCTTACAGTGGGATGGATGATGGCCAGCTGGGTGCTGCAGTGGGCCAGCCTAGCTTATCGCTCTAGTCTATAGGAGAACCATCAGTGATATAACTCAATCCCCGCGAGTGACAACCTGTCTAGCGCTATCAGCAGGCTTGAGAAGAAGTAATTAACTATTTTGCCGCCAAATGTAGCGGAAGATACTACTAAGCCTCGCTTTGAACTGGGATTAATCATCTTTAAATTCAGATTATTTCGGAAAGGCTGCGTTTCGGAAAAAAATCGCGACTTTTCAGTCTGGTTTTATATTGGTGGCTGCTGTTCAGCAAATCTACTATAATTTAAACCCGGTGATAAATTAGGTAAGCAATGCAAACGTTACGACATCTTGAAGCGCTACCTGAAGGTGTCTTCCAAAAGGAAAATCAGTCTCAAGCTCCGCCCTCCAGCAAGCTGATGTCAACAGTGGCCAGTGCAAGACAGCAGCACTCGTCCTGGAAATGATGGCTGAGTTTGATGAAAAGAGCGACCAACTTTTTTTCTAGAAGCTAAGGCATGTAAATATGCATGAGCATTTATAATTTTTTTATGTTATTTAATATACAAAATTAATATGTGGGTTGTCCCGATTCGACTTGGCGTAATTCAAATAATCAATATAAAGCAGGATAACTTGTACTACACACCTTGATGATGAAAACAATAAAATGTTCCTGAATTGGAAAGGCTGATTCCCAAGTTGGAATTGTTTATGTGAGAGCAGTGGTATCACAATCGCTTAATGATAGGTCTGCTGACTATAAAGATAAATATAATATTTAATTTACACATGTGTTGGTCATAGAACACGTCTTCGGCATCAGAAGTGGAGCAGCAACCAACCTTGCCTGAGACACCTTGCCTCGTTTTGTGTGGTAAGGAGTATTTGGCGTACATTGATATTTTCAAGATTTTATAATAATAATAACTTTACTTAGACACCCATTTCCAAAGTACAACTCTGTTCAATGGTGTTAACAATGTTTATAAAATACTAATACTTATGTAATGATTAATAGACCTACTAAAATGTCAGTAATAAAATAAAACGTCTATAAACAAAGTTTACTAAAATAAAACTGTGCTAAACAATCATGATCTAAAGTATAATTCAGTACAAATTACATACAACAATTACGGTATGATAGTGTGGATAATTAATTAACATTAAAAATAATAAATAAATATACAATGACATATTAATAAATAGAATTAGATCTGCTTTCCATACACTCGATCACACATCGCGTATAGAGTTGCTAAAATGTAACTGTGCTAAACAATCATGATCTAAAGCTATAATTCAATACACATTACTTACAACAATTACGATATGATATTGTTGATAATTAAATATATATATATTAATAAATAAAATTAGATCAGCTTTCAATACACTCGATCACACACCGCGTGTCGCGTACTTCCAAGTGATCCGCATCGCCAAAATACGCGCAAGACACAACTACAGCTTGTAAGATTCTAGTGACCGCCTGACGCATCTCCCGGAGATGGTCCAGCGCTCCGCGGTCAGAGTAGCTCCACAGATCCAGCGTAGCGACCGACAACAGCGCTTCACCGCAGGACCCACACTTTCTCACTGGCTACCGGTGAAGCAGCGCACAGAGTGTAAAACTGTGATCCTTGTCCTCAACGTTCCTCACAACCAGACACCCCCGTACACCGTGTCACTGACCATTCGCCATGTGCCACGCCGGTTGTCACGATCAGAAGGTCGCCCCCCCCCCCAGATCACAATACAACCCGGTGCGATACGACCAGCGTACTCTCTCTCGAGCCGAACAACCCCGTGGAACGCGCCGCTGAAAGAACTGCGGCTGATCACCTCACTGGACGCCTTCACTGCACTCCTCAAAACACACAATTTCAAACCCCCTTTCAATGTGTAACATGTTTCTTTAAGGCCATCTTTCTATGGTACTGCATAATTTACTAGTATATAAATAAAGTTAATTATTATTAAATAATTATTGAGATAATATACTAGTTTAATAGTAGACAACTAAATATTATACTAATAAATATTATGATGTGATGAAGTCACATAAAACTGATATGATGATGTAACATAAAACTAGACATTGAAAGCAAGTTAAAAATAATGTGTGTTAAGACGGGCTATAAAAGTGTTCACACACTCGATCAAACGCAGACCCTCCAGTTGCGCGTTCCAGAGCGTCGAATAACACTTAATTTTTTGAGCTAATTGGGATGGCATGCATATTCTGTATAATTATAATATAATCACTTGAGGTTCTTAATAAAAAAATTAAGTGATTTTTTGTTGACGCAGAATTTCTAACCTTTTAGAAAACTGTTTCGACAGTTTTGGACACTGCCTTGTCAGAAATAGCTGTATTGATAGTCCAGAACACAGCTGTGGTCTTCTAGCATGGTGGTGACTTGTAAAAGAAATGTCTAATTCACAATATGACATATTTTGTAGTGGAGCCTCTATAAAGTAGCTTGATGCTGTACTTTACTAACTTGAGCTTGATTTGTTACAGGAGAGTCTCTGTTGACTGTAAGACGCATGATGCTGGTCATGGACAAGCTTGTTGTGGCCAGCCACACAGAGGACATGGTTGTTGGCATCATCATGCTTATGACATATTTTGTCTTTAACATCACACGTTTTAACACTTTCCTTCTGAATTTTTCCTACAGGGTTTGTTAATCTTCTATGCATGTGCCTGATAGGTCTGCACAAAGTTGAACTCTGACAGCATTATAATTGTTATGCTGATGTCATTTTACATTGTGGGATAAACCCACCCAACGTTTTCTATCTTTGTTCTTGTTAATTAATTATCGGTTTTCTTGATGAACATGTTTATGTTTGCGTTAGTTGTTTAGTTATCTCATCAATATGCATGTATTTGTTCTGTTGGTACCATTAATAAATTACCTTTATCAAAAATTGCTCTGTGTCTTCCTGTAATAGATGAGCTCAGGGCATTGCCATTAAGCATCAGCAGAGTTTATATATCATTGCTTTATTTTGATATTAATGTGATGTGCATACATCTGTACACACACACACACACACACACACACACACACACACACACACACACACACACACACACACACACACACACACACACACACACACACACACCCACACACACACACACAGTGCAGTCCATGTGCAATGTTTTCTTCATATAGGGCAAGGTCAGAGGTGTTCTCTCTACCATTACATTAAAAGTACCATACACGGTAAATATTATATTGTAAAAAATACGGCACCATGAAAATTCCACGGGATATTCTACACTGCAATTCCATATAAAATACGGTACATCGAAACAATTCTACCGTATAATCAACAGTACAATGCCGCATAAAACACGGTACACCGTAAACATTCTACCGTATATTCTACAGCCCAATTCCGTAAAAAATACGGTACGCCGTAAATATGTTACCGTATATTCTACAGTATTATTCCATTAAAAATACGGTACACCATCAATATGCTACCGTATATTCTACAGTATTATTCCTTAAAAATACGGTACACCATCAATATGCTACCGTATATTCTACAGTATTATTCCTTAAAAATACGGTACCCCATCAACATGCTACCGTATATTCTACAGTATTATTCCGTAAAAATACGGTACACCATCAATATGCTACCGTATATTCTACAGTATTATTCCTTAAAAATACGGTACACCATCAATATGCTACCGTATATTCTACAGTATTATTCCGTAAAAAATACGGTACACCATCAATATGCTACCGTATATTCTACAATATTATTCCTTAAAATACGGTACACCATCAATATGCTACCGTATATTCTACAGTATTATTCCTTAAAAATACGGTACACCATCAATATGCTACCTTATATTCTACAGTATTATTCCTTAAAAATACGGTACACCATCAATATGCTACCGTATATTCTACAGTATTATTCCGTAAAAATACGGTACACCATCAATATGCTACCGTATATTCTACAATATTATTCCGTAAAAATACGGTACACAATCAATATGCTACCGTATATTCTACAGTATTATTCCTTAAAAATACGGTACACCGTAAATCATATACCGTTACATTTACGGTACTCCGTTGACACCCGTGCTGCCAGTCATTTTACCGTAATTTTTACGGTACATTTGTAAGAGTGAATAAAATTAGCGTTGATTGCCATCAACAACGTTAATTTTAATATAAATTGACCTGCAAACCCTTGCCCGCAGATCATGTTTTGATCATATAATCGGTGTGGTTGGGGATACGCAGTTAAATCAAATCAAATTTATTTATACACCACATATCTCAACATAGCAGATTTAGGGGTGTTTACAAACTAAAACATGATGTTGTCGTTATAATATTACAATACATGGGTGGGTTACATATGCTAACACAACTGCACATTTCCATTATTATGTGGGCCATATATAACATTAAGATGTACATGTGTGTATTTAAAAATACAATAAATTACGAAAAAGCCTGATTAAAGATAAATGTTTTCAGATCTCTCCTAATATGTTTTGAAATGATGGATTGTTGGGAACTGCGAATGAGGATAGAGGTGGACGATTGTGCTGTCAGAAGTTGTGTGTTTGCAGCAAGTGTTCAGTCGTCTGCGCTGGAGACATGACGAGCTGAAGGAGACAGTCACTAACATCTCCAAACATCTGCTGCCGTCCGTCGTCACGAAGCTCAACAGGGTAAGGCCTCTGGTATCGGTACCAGTCTCCCATTAACGGACGAATGCTACTAATTAAAACGTGAACAATCAAACAATCAACGATAACAAACAATCGGTAACACTGGCCGTATTGCTACGTAGGGAAGGAACCGGAGTTGGCTTCTGTTCAAGTTTGTTGTGACAAAGCGCTTTTAGAAATATGTCTGATTGGTTTCTGTTTGAACAAACAATAATACATAATGAACTTATAGTATCACTTGGAATAATAAAACACGTATGATGATAACATACTCAAAATATCACAATGGATGCGGACGTCAATAAATTAGTTTTTGCACAGCAATCTCACATATTGTAAAGACTTACTCGCAACATATATTCACTAACAAATTGCCATTGGAAAAACAACACCACCGCCAGAAAATGTCATACTCACTGTATACCAATATGCACTGCCAATTCTAGTTGTTTCTTGCGCTCGGCAACGTTCTATTAACTGAGTAGTCTGTATTATTGTGGTTACAATGTAATGGTCTTATTAAGTCTCATTCAACAAGTCAGCCTTTTTCAGAACATTATCACCAAACCGACCTTTATATGCTGGCACTGAGGGTGGTCACTGCCAGGGTGCATGGTTCTTTTACGTCCCAAATTGAGACGGGACCGACATTAACGTGATCTCCGAGTCACGAGGGATACACAGTCCCCAAAGTTGAGAGCCAGGTTTTTACACAAAATGTCATGCCTGCCGTGGGGGGTTTCGAACTCAGAGAATTGGCATGCTAGGCGGATGTGCTACCACTACACTAGCCGCGCTCCCGGTGTTCACACCGTCATCAAAGTCGTAGTCATATCAGTATTATTGTCGTCATGTTTCACAGGTGACACAGCGGCAGAAGCGAACGAAGGAGGCGTTCAGGTCGTACGTCATCGACAGAATGTTGAGCGTAACCAACGCCATGCGACGGACTGTGAGAACCGCGCAAAGTAATACTACGTCTTTAAGGGTGATCTACAAACATTGGTCCATGACACTATAAGACCCAACTTCCATCTAACTTGAGATCCACTTCCCCTACACAATACTTAGAATTCCATTGACCAGTAAATACATTTCCTAAAAAAATGTAACTATCCTGTTTCGCACAGGCTTGTACATGGTAACATTAGTACGTACGCACCTTCTAATGTTGTGTATGCGTGAATTATATATACAATAGGTGGAACTTTCACAGTCTGCTATTCAGATGTAAATCATTTAAAACTACAAAGTAGACGAGAATCCTATTGTAATATATATTTTGTTGTCGTACATTTCTTGTGTTTTGTGCTTTAAAAAAAAACAGAAATCATACGGACTAGCTTTTGTCATTGCAACCCACGAAGGAACCCATTTTGTTCTACCAATTGCCTTCTTTGAATCCACAAACAAGCTTTTTCTCCACAACCGGAAAAAACGATTCAGGTCAGTCATACGAACTCTTTTTGGTTGTGGTATTGCAGGGGAAATATTCCTACTTTCACAAGAAGCCTCGGAGAGAAACGGCACAGCCACGGCCACGGCTAAGAAAGGTAGGCGACTGAACCGTCAATTGAGAGCCAAGTTGAACAAGATCCGAGGACGACTCTTCTCCACGGCGCGATACCGAGCCGACGCGGTCGTTGCCCGGGCTATAAGGACTCTGGCGAGGGTTAACGCCACGGAGAGGTGAGTGGGACACGACGTTCAAAACATGCCCTCTTTCATACCAGTTGGGTAGTGATTTGAAACTACGTTCAAAACACTCTTGTCAGATTGAAAATAGGACGGTCTTCGTATACGTATCATTCGTACATCCAATCTGAATGAAATACACCTGGGAGATCATGTTGTTACACTAGGTATGTTTTCAGTATACCATATACTTGATATACCATATACTTGATATACAATATACTTGATATACCATATACTTGATATACAATATACTTGATATACAATATACTTGATATACCATATACTTGATATACCATATACTTGATATACAATATACTTGATATACCATATACTTGATATAACATGATAAAAAGTAAACACTAAGAATATTTGGTAATACTTATAGTCGATTAGTTTCGAAGGGGGTCAAAACACTATCATTTGTTTTCGAAGGTGAATTATTCCACCGGCGAAAGACTGTCGAATGGCGTTTATATCAACACACGCCCTTATGACCTGGCCATCAGGGCTTACGTACATGAACATCAACTTAGAGCGCCGCAGTACAATTATTAGAACGACGAAATCTTAATCGAGAGGATTTGTATGTTAATCCTTTACCTTCCTGCCGTTTTGTAGTTTCCGCAACGTCGTCTGCGCATAGTTCCTTCGATTCACTCAGCTGTATAAATTGGTAGGCCTAATGAGTGTACAGTTGTCATTAATTTGTTTTGTTTGTTTATCTAAGTTAACGCGACGTTTTATGATATAACACAGGCGTGGTGTTTTACAAACAATCACAACATGTATTTAACGAGAGTAGTAATTATTGATAATTCCCATAATAAATACTTCGACTGTGACAAATCAGTCCAGCTACAGATGCGACGTGCTAGCACCGCCCCGATGGAGGTGTACCATCAATATCTACCTTGAACTCTTCAGACGTGATTCAAGAGACCACGTGCGTCGGACGAAGGACCTGTCTATGCGAATGAAGACTGCTAAGCTAGAGGCGATTTACAAAGACTTCAGTCGTAGTCTCAATCGCGCAAACACAATGCACACACGGGCGAGAAAGCTGACCAAATCTCTACGACGGTTGGTGAAGAAGACAAGACGGTCCTTGGTGCGTAGGATAACCTAACATTCCACTGGAACAACGAGACACTTATCTAATTTCTTAACAATATATAACAGTCTTCTTCCCTCTTGAACCATCGCGGGATGAGAGCAACATCTGATTTGTTTCTCCGCCTCAAACAAGTCGTCGCCACGTAACAATATTTTATTAACAATTCAATTACAGCTGCACTTGGGGCAGTCTACCAAAACCAGGAACATAGAAATCACATAGACTCACTTATATAGATCTACAGAAATAATAAGTCGAAGTATTTAAATAAGGCATTAGAATCGATGACGTGTGGTAGTTAGGAAGAATCTGCAATTACAATTTGCGTGCCGGCTATGTTGTTGTCGGTTGTAATGTCACACATTGATGCTGCATTTTGCGACGTCAACGAGCCCAGACAACAACATATGGCGGGTGGTAAAATGTGATTGATCAATGGAAGACATGTTGCACTAATAGTTTTACTAACAAATCTATTTTCATAATTGTAAATTGATTTCATTAAATAGTATGTATTATTATGTTTCGGTTATAATAATAATAATAATTATGTAACTCACAGTTATCTTTCTTAATTGAGTGATTTTGTTATTATAACACTTAAACTAAGTTGCTGTTATCTACTGACGTCTATACAATTGCGTAGGCATCGGAACCGGGGGATGTTTGAGTGACTCAGCTTCCCAATAATTTAGGTGAGGGACTAGAGATAGAATTAGCCCCCAATATTGAGGGAAGTGGGTGGATTTTGAATTGCAATTTTAGGTTTTTAGTCAGCTTCAATGGGGGGTACAAATTTATGTTTTTGGAGATGGGAAGTTTATGGAGAGCCTCAGGGGGTACAAACTGCGGTTTTGGAGAGCCTCAAGGTGGGGATTTTTTTCAAGCCTCGGGGGGTGCAAATCGAGGTTCAGCTTCCTCCCCCACATATGCACCACGTTCCGACGCAAGTGAATTGCATTAGCTTATTCTTAGATTTACATTTGCGAACTATTGTGGCTGTTACTATTATAATTTATGTTTTTATCTGCATACACAGGGGAAATCAGCCACTGTACAGCAGGGAATCGGGACCTCGTTAAACACGTCACAGAATCTGGTGACGTCATCAAGACTGATGGCAGAAACAAGCGGCCGAGCTCTGAAGGTGGCCAATGATTCGTTACTTTTTCTGTGTAATAATAACAGTATAATAATCATAGTGTTTAGGCACTCCGACCAACTGTCTATCCAACTCTATATGTTGACGTTATAAGGATTATGTATAATTTGATCTTTAATTTACATTGTACAATGGAGAACGCAGGGCATCCTATATGAATATTTCATTTGTAAATGCTGATACCATAGTCTGGGGGTGTTGCCAACCAGGTATCGCTACAGAATACAAATTGTACGTAATGAGAAGATTAGGATGTAAATGTAGTGGACGAATCTATAAAAATTACCAGGCAGGGGATGGGATTTTGACCTAATAGTGTGGAGTTATCAAAACCTTTATTTGTATGCATTAATTAATTCTAAACATTTGTGAATCTTAGTTGATATGCACACGACGAGACTAAAGTTACAGTAGTCACTGATTGTGTTTGCCGAAAGTAATTTAGATTTAGCGATGGCTATGTTAATATCTTCCACACCCCTTTGTCTATACGTTCACCCTCTCTTCGTCTCATCGTGTTCCTCCCACTACGCCCTCCATTTCCACCCATGTCGTTGCATACTTACCACTCAGCCCTCCACACACGACACGTTCTAGCTCCGTGTCCCATTCCCTCTCCGTAGGCCGTGACGTCACTGCTACAAGAGGTGAAGGCACAACAGCCAATGCTAAAGAGCCGGACAAAGAGTTTGGCGGGTGAGCACTCGCCCATCAAGTGGGAGCTGGCCTTCGTGCAGCAGTCCGTGGAGAAACAGGCAAACAAGACGCGGGCATTATTGAGGTACGACTTCGTGAATATGCAGTGTAGACTTGCTGGCAGACAGAGATTACGATGATGACATTGAGCAAAGGTTGCAGCAGCAATACTGAGGCAACATCAGTAGCAGCAGCAGCAGGTGCAGCGGTAGCAGTAGCAGCAGCAACAACAACAGCACAGCAGCAGCAGCGACAAAAATAACAAATAACTTTAGAGCTGCACTAAGCATATCAGCAGCAACATCAACAACAATACGGTGCAGCAGCAGTAACAGTAGCTGCTGTAGCGGTAGCTACACCAGTAGCAGAAGCGACAGCAACAGCCGTAGTAGTCCATTAGAGTTCAGAATAAGCAGCAGTATCAACAGCAACAACAGCAGTAGCAGTCACAGCGGCAGAGCAGCAGCAATATCATTAGTGTTCAGAATAAGCAGCAGTATCAACAGCAACAACAGCAGTAGCAGTAACAGCGGCAGAGCAGCAGCAATATCATTAGTGTTCAGAATAAGCAGCAGTATCAACAGCAACAACAGCAGTAGCAGTAACAGCGGCAGAGCAGCAGCAATATCATTAGTGTTCAGAATAAGCAGCAGTATCAACATCAACAACAGCAGTAGCAGTCACAGCGGCAGAGCAGCAGCAATATCATTAGAGTTCAGAATAAGCAGCAGTATCAACAGCAACAACAGCAGTAGCAGTCACAGTGGCAGAGCAGCAGCAATATCATTAGTGTTCAGAATAAGCAGCAGTAGCAGTAGTAGTAGCAATAGCAACTACAGCAGTAGCAGTAGTAATAGCAATAGCAACTACAGCAGTAGCAGTAGTAGTAGCAATAGCATCTACAGCAGTAGCAGTAGTAGTAGCAATAGCAACTACAGCAGTAGCAGTAGTAGTAGCAATAGCAACTACAGCAGTAGCAGTAGTAGTAGCAATAGCAACTACAGCAGTAGCAGTAGCGTTAACAGGAGCAACAGCAGTGGCAGTATTGACTGTAATGGCGAAACAATGTGTTTGTTCAGCGTATCGTTACGTTTCGTTCCCCAGGCCGATACGCCGTGCTCTGGCCGCTGGTAGTGCATACCTCACCTTGTTGTCAGCGAATGGAAACATCAGCGAGTTCACCACTGGGGCGTCGGGCTGCTTGAAAGCGGTGACAGCGACATTGCAGGTAGGTCTCAACTTAGCAAACGTGGCACAGCCGGTTACACCCTGCACTCTCTGGATTCATTCATTTCAGAAGCATTATGCATGCATTCTGCACATTCCCATTGGTGCTGGATTTATGTACCGTCAGTTATGCAGTTAAGAACTAAGCGTGCTGGGAATATTACAACATCGGCACGAGCTTCTCTAGAAACAACACACGTCTTTTTAACTGCGGCCCAGTAAGTTTAGATATGCCGTGAAACCTCTGTTAAGCACATGAAAATAACACTATACATCCACATTCTTTCAGAATGCAGCGATGACGTTAAGTTCGCCCGTTTCCGAAAAGGAGTCCCAAAACAAAAGCGCCCCCACGCGAGCAAGATACCACCAGTCAAATTACGTATTTGACAAGCGGGTGACGGCAGAAAAGAAAGCACACAGCGGTGTCGATCCTAGACGTGGTGTCATCTATCCGGTTAACGACCGTATTAGTGCCAAGGATCATACAGGTATTAGTACATTAAAACTGCTCACAATTACGTTGTAGCAAATGTCATACTATTTACTATTTACTGCGGGAAACCGTCCACTGCGTGTGTGCCTACGTAGCGTCAACCGGCAGTGGACATTTTTGTTAGTATGTTTAATGTTGCATTTTGTCAAACATGACGCATTCAGTTAAACATATTATTAAATAACAGCTACATTGATATCTAAATAGTCGCTAATTGTGATTATTCGCGTCTGCTGCAGTCACGTGGGGTGCATCCCGTCGTCTGCTATGGATTTGGGGTGGCGGGGACGAAACGACCGTAGCGCCGTCTACAACCACAACAGTTGCAACAACACAAGCAACAACATTGCGACCGACCACGTCTCGAGCCCGGTTGGTCAGTCTGCCTCTCACACCGAGGCCACGGAAACGAAAACAACCACACTTCCGGACACCAACAACCCCAACCATTCCCAGGAAATTTGGAAGACTGCCGATTCTTGGCGGGATCCTCGGGGAGTCGGTGGAGGGAAGCGGGGACGTGGAGGGCGGCAGAAAGGAGGAAGCAGAAACGGGAAGCGGAGAAGACGACATGGGACTTCTTTTTCAACCGGAGTGGCCGGAAGTGACGTATTTCACGACCGACATGAAACAAGCTGGTATGTCAATCATTAATTTCCTAGGAATACATAAATCGGTTATTATAAAATGTGCTTAATGGTGCAGCCTCAAATAATAATTATCACCAGTTTCATGTATTACAAGCAGCAAGTGTCCGATACCACGCAGTCATGTAATAGTAATAGTATTTAATTTCCAGCAAAGGACATCAGGACAAGGAATGCTATTTCGAAATACAAAAGTCGACAGTTGAAAGAAACCAGCCGCAAAGTGAACCGGCAGATCAAAGGTAAAATGATGTTTGTAAAGTAACAAAGGTTAACAAGATTTATTAAGACATCCAAAACAAAAACCTCATATATATGGCAATTGGACAATGCGACCAGTAATCACCGAGGTGGGAATAATATTAGTCTACGTTTGATATATAGTCAACACAAATGGAAGTTCGTTGAATCAATTGTCCGTCCTTCCACTTATGGTCTTGATTGTGCCAACCAGGCGACGCCAAAGAACAATTTCAGGAACATGTAATTAGTTCCGTCTGCTATATAACTAGTGTTTACTGTTTGAATGGTTCGTATTCAATGTAATAGTTTCGTGCGTTAATCAGTCAAATTACGCATGCACACACACGCGCACATGCATATGCACACGCACGCACACATACACATACGCGCACACACATACCCACACACACACCGATACGCGCACTGACGCACTCACGCACACACGCACACACGCACACACGCACACACGCACACACGCACACACGCACACACGCACACACGCACACACGCACACACGCACACACGCACACACGCACACACGCACACACGATGATATTGATATATCACTTACGTATCAGATCAATGAGAAATATTCGCAACTATATTTTCACTCGCGATTCTTTCGTTCTCCTGCTTCAGAATTGCAGAATAAAACCGGTCTACTGCTGGCGGCCATGGACGGGTTGAACGTTAGTCGGGTCGCCCTCCCTGGCGACCTGGACTACGCCACGCGGAGACTGAAGCTGAGAAGAACGAGCGACGGCATCAATTTGATTTACTACAAAGTTCTGCAGAAAGTGGCCGGAATAAAGAGGCTTTGGATGAAAGTCAACCGGTCACACGCGACCCTGTCTGCAGCGTCCAGCAGCATCGCTGGTACGAAACAGAAAGGTATGGTCAAACCAGTCGACGGGATGTCATCTAAGAACACGAAACACCACCACAATGTCTTGGCTTCTGACGTTCTGAGTGTATACTCCAAAAAGCCCTCTCTCGTAAAAGAATGTTCCTTCTCTGTAGTTACACATTTACCCGGTGTGTGATAATCTACTTATTCTGGTATCGTCCCAAGGTTGACGGAACAAATGGTTTTCCGTGTTTTTTTTCCGAAAGGGTTGACTGAAATTATCAAAGTTTCGGAATTGCAGTTCTATCGACTGACAGTCGGGATTTCAATCACTGAGCTACCGCTCCTCGCAGTTGGCACGGCCAGACAAAGAGAGTATTTCCAGTTCCATAATCCAATAGACTACATCGTTTGAATCGCATTTTATTATAGCAGAAGGTCAATGTGGCATTTTTACAGACATGCTACATTTAGTTATAGACGTTTAGTAACCACTGAGCTACTGGAATTCCTCACTGAACCTAGCCATGTTAGAGGTTGAGCACCCAGTAGGTTAACTACAAACATAGTGTCGGATGATTATGACAATGATCATATTGAAAGCAATGATGATAATTATAAAAAATTATAATAACGAAGGTAATTATATTAACCATGTTGATGATGCTTATTATAAAAACGTGCATGGCGAATCTGTTGTAGTAATCGTAATAATTTCATTTGATAGTGACAACGACAGTTGTGATCAGCGTGTGTATGATGACAGTAGTGACTGAGGTGATCGTAACGGTGTTAATGGTGATGGCGACAATAGAGATAATGATTATTTCAGTGATACTCCTGATGATATAATGAACGACAAGAAGAATCATAATTGTTATGAGACAATCACTGCAAACGTGACGACTGCGAAAACGGTTTTGTTGATACTGATGATGATGAAGGTGGTGATGATGATGACGATGGTCATGATGTTTTGTCGGTGGTGATGATGATGGTAATGGTAGTGGAGATTATGATGATGGTGGTGATGGGATTATGTTGATAATGGTTGGGATGGTGATAGATATGATAAGGTGATGTTGATGTTGGTAATGATGACGGTAGTTGTTGTTATGGTGATGATGATTGTGGTGGAGATGGCCGTCGTCATCGTGATGATTATAATGGTAGTTGTCGTGGTGATGAGATGGTGATAGTGGCGGTAGAGGCTGCGGTGATGGTGGGGATGATGACGATTGCGGTGAGAATTATAATGTTGAAGACTTACAGTTAAGGCCGCCGCGACGAAACTGCAGGAATACATGAGTCTGGAGCAGAGCCTCAGTGGGAAGGCGGAACGTTCGCAGGAACACGCCAAGAGATGTCGTCGAGGTCTGACTGAGATCAGAGAACGACTCAGGGCACAGACGAAGACCTTCCAACTCATTCAGGTAATGTTAGACTAGCCTTGTCTGTTCCTCGTGTTTTCGTACAATGTTCTTGTTACTAGAATAATGTTGAAGGAATACTGCCAGCGAAATTGCGTAAATGTTCTCCCACGATACACCTAACATCGATGCGTCAAGCGGTGAGTGGGTGTGGCACGAAGTGGAAGGCGGGGGACTAGTCATAAAAATGGGTGTTAATTGAGAGGTTGGCCTCGGTAATAGGTGGAAGATTGACCACAAAGATAATAAGTGAGAGGTTCTCTCCCAAACAAAAGTTGGTTTAAAAAAGAGATGGGAGATGGGAGGTTGAGACCCCTTCCATACACTCTCAGAAGTGTCCGCGTTCTGACTTGAGAGCGTCTTTCTGCATGACACCGGCGTCCGTATGGTGGCGCTTGGCGGAACAGTGTCGCCACTTGGCGAATACAAACATAACAACCACATTGAACTTAGGCAGTTTCGTTCACCTCACGTATCCCGTGTATTTCAGAAGATACACTAAAGGCTTTCTGTCTTGTGTCTATGCCAGGGGAAGTCAAATATCTCACATAGGGGGTAAATATGTAACCTGTCGTGGACTCACAGGGTGATGGTCTCTATCTCTAACTCACTGTGTCTTGCTCCCAGCGGCCGGAGTTACCGGAGAGTACAAAAGACGGCCAGCAGACAGTGTTTAGACTGTATCATTGGACCCACTGGGTCCTACATGAATAGACATACAGAGAAATGGAAGGTGCAGTGGGCAGATTGGCTGTGTGTTGATTGTCTCACTCATTCACTAACTCACTAACTCACTCATTCGCTCATTTGCTCATTCGCTCATTCGCTCATTCACTCATTCACTCAATCACTCATTCACTCATTCACTCATTCACACATTCACACATTCACACATTCACTCATTCACTCATTCACTCATTCACTCATTCACTCATTCACTCATTCACTCATTCACTCATTCACTCATTCACTCATTCACTCATTCTCTCATTTACTCATTCACTCTTTCACTCATTCACTCATTCACTCATTCACACATTCACCCATTCACGCATTCACTCACTCATCCTTTGACTGGCAGCCAAGTCCACTGTTAGTTTGCACCAGCCTGCCCTGTCTTCTGCGATGCACGGCAGGGTCAGTAAGGATAGACTGGGCCAATACATGATGTTTGCAGCCAGGTTTTCTTTCGTCGTCCCTATCGTTTCTTGCACTGTAGGTTGTCTTGCCAGGATCTTGCGATCTGAGAGTACACCCCCCATTGATTCAAAAGAGTTCCGCTTGGGGATCTTTCCGCTTGGAGGGAAATAGTTGTGCTTGAACGAAAATTGTATGTAACGATTTGATAATTACATCCTACAATGTCCCCCTCGACGGGGAAAATCTCCAACACAAATTCCCATCTAGGGGCGAAACATGTTCCAGACAGAAAACGTCACCCCCTGAAATCAACCGTGCTACGGGCATGCTTGCACGATAGCTTTAGCAGTAATTTATAATTATAATCACAACCGAGTAACATTGATAATACTCTCATAATACTCTAATTTGAGTACCGTGAAGACATTCAGCGCCTAAAATACGATGCGTACGTAAATTAATATAAATTGTCATTGTCATTGTTTTCTATACCACCACATCGGACAAACAATGATCCCTGTCTTTAAAACCATCGTTTTCCAGCCGGATGCGGAAATCAGCGAAGACCATGTATATCGATTATACGACACCCGCTCTTGGGGTAGCGGTGAGGAGGACTCTTTGTCCATTGACGTCAAGACGGCCCACAATAAAGGACTAATTATTCGCTTGCGTGGACGCAGTGATACGGTACGCATGTGTATGCGATGTCCGTCAACTGGCGTGTGTGATTCGGGATGGGAGTTGTTAGTCGTTGATTAACCGTTGTCCCGATCTATCAAAGTTAGGATTGTTTTGCTTGACAAAAACACGGAGCAGATTATGTTTGTGCCAAAAACTGCAAGAATTGTGCTGACTCATTGGGCAATTGTAACAACACATTTGCTGTACGGTGGCTGTAATGTCGCTACAGTTATGATCAGTATTTTTCCAGAGTTGATACAAAACTCTGGAAAAGCCGCACCTTTTAAATTCACGCCACGTTAGTGTTATATCAGCATGATATGTAACATTAGTTCGCCGTCGTCTGGAAACGTTTAACCATGCTTACTCCCCTTAGTTCCTTTGCGTATTCATCCAGCGATTAAAAACGGTACTATTGCATATCGATTTTGGATTTTATTAGCCTCTGAGGTCGGTGCAATATATATATATATATATACATACATACGTTTGCCATATTGAATTAATTAGAGTGACATTAACTTACTCTTACTGTAGACAGTTAGTGGTAAGTCTTAAGCGTTTGGACGCAACAATGCCTTTGCCCCTCGCTGAAAGCTGGCTTACCTCTACGTTAAGAACGTAACCATCCACCAAACATAACAGTGACGTCATATCCGTATAACGGGCAGAATCGATTTCACCGTCAAACTAATCCGCAGTAAAGAAACATTTAACACGACTTTTTATTAATAATACATGTTGACGTTTGGGTGGTGTAATATAATTTTATAGCAATGCTCATCTACGCTATTTTTGTGAAAGGCATATATTTACGTTATCGGTATTGGATAGATAACTTTTATTAAGGAAAACATTTAAACTAATTTCGAATTGTATTTTATGAAAGATTAGGGAAATATAAAAAAAACTGCTCAATCACTCACACGCACTCGCACACATACGCCCACGCATGCACGCATAAACACACACACTCGTATGCACACACGCACACACGGACAGACGCACACGCACGCACAAACAGTGTAAGCATCATGTGTTGGCAGACGAAGAAGGTTGAAGTGGCGGTGTCGGAAGGCCGGCCCGCCCTCCACTGGCACGGCGTCAGGACAGTCTACACGAAGATCCTACCGACGGCCATCAGCAACAGCCGCCGATACCGACTGCAGTTGGAGAGGTACCATGAGATCACGTAGAATCAATCAATTAAAAGCGTTTATTCAAACAAATCAAACAAACTCGTTACAGGTACATATTAAGTATGCAAAAGCAAAGTGTTGAAACTTTGAAGGGAGAATCATTGAAGTAAACCTTCTTTCAATATTACGCTTACTTACTTAGGTTTACTTAGGTAGTTCCTGATCGCAGGCGGTGACCTCGGTAGTCAGATTGTCCAGTAAATGCTCTACGACTTGCTGTCATGGCGGCTTTGCAATCGTAAAGAAATGCTTCTATACTCCAGTGTTTGTTCAGGCGGTTTTAAATGAGTTAGTGCTGGGTGCAATTACAACTTATTCTGGTAAATTATTCCATACTTCGGATTGGAAAGGTTTCCTTTCTGGTATTTATTCGTGCTCGTTCTTGATATAGTTTCAACGTATGGCCCCTTGTGCCTTCCTTTATATCAGTCTTTGTATAGCATCAGAATGTTAGAACATACATTGATATCATATTTCCCATTGAGCAGTTTCTATACCTCTATCATATCTCCCCATGTTCTTCTATAGGTTAGTGTTGGTAGGTTCAATCTTTCTAGTCTCTTCTGGTGAGGAGTATCCTTCATTCCGGTAAGTTGCTTTTTAGCTCGTCTCTGCACATTTTTTATTTATTTTTTATTTTTTAGCATCCTTATTTTTTTTTAATTAGGGGACCATAATATGGTTACTGCACAATCTAAATGACTCCGAACAAGATCTTTATATAATGGTATAAAACTTGTTGTCGTTTAGGGTTGTAAAAGACCTTCTAATAATTGCCATGATACTATTTGTTTTATTAATCTTTTTGATTTATATGTTTATTAAATTCCAGTTTTGAATCAATAATAACCCCGATGTCTTTTTCCTCTTCTATGGTTCCGAGTTCATGGGCCGTATCATCTATTTTCATATTGTAAGTGTATACATGTTCATCTTTTTCCCTAAGTGCATCAATTTGCATTTGTCCGGGTGACATATTAATAACCATTGATTAGACCACAATGTAAGTGTATCTAAATCTTCCTGTAATATATTCTGGTCACACGAACCATTAATTGTTCTAAACATCTTGGTGTGATCTGCAAACATATGCACATCTGAATTTGTATTCCCAGGAAGATCATTTACATATATTATATAAAATAAATACAGTTGGTCCTGGGATACTCCATTGTGGGATGCCACTGGTTAAACTTGTCCAATCAGACTTTGTTCCATTTATTCTGATCTGTTGTATATAATCAGACAGGAATGTTTTAATCCATCTTAATGTTGAATCTCGTATACCGTATGATTCTAGTTTGTCCATAAAATAAAAAACGTTACTCTTTTGTTAACAATTGTAGCAGATTCTTACATAAGTTTGATGTTTAAAATAGTACAGGCATATAGCAATACCCATTGCTGACGTCACAAGCGGCTACATCTTTGAAATAAACACGTCACCCATAATTGTTTAAGTAAGTAAAATAGTATTCAAACAACATTCATCCTAATGATTGGTCGCATAAGTTTGAAAAGTCCCCAAATACGTTAAGCACTATATTGGAGGGAGTAGTTTAGTGGTCACCAGTTGTCGTGGGAAAATTAAATACTACAGTGACACGACCTAGCAAGTGAAACAGGTTAGTACAACTCGACTCTGACAGCAATTTTTGGATCCGAAAAATCGCAAGACCCCCACGACGTATGAAGAGTAGGGGGTTCATGCAATTCTAAACGAATAACTTTTTAATTTGGCAAACTTATGAGGCCGTCTCTGAATAGGAGTTGTATCATTTATGTATACCGTCTTGTCAAAGTCTATTATATGGGGTAATCCATGCACTGCAGCCATTCTGTAATGTTCCTATAGGTCTATTTATATTGGCTGCAAGCCAAATCTCAGATGAATCTTTCTCACTCCCTTAGTCCCTCTTCTCTTCCCTCCCCTCCCCTTTTGTCCCTTCTCTTCTCTCCACTCCTGCTTGTCTTTTCTCTCCCTCTCCCATTTTGTCTTCCTCTTTCTCTCCTCCTCTCCCCTATTGTCTTCTCCTCTTTCTCCATCCCTCCCTCCCTTTTGCTCCTTTCTCCCTCCTTCTCCTTTGGTTCTTCTCTCCTCCTTTGTCTTCATCTTTCCCTCCCTCCTGCTTGCCCTCCTCCCTCCCTCTGTTTCTTCTCTCTCCTCCTTCCTGTTTTGTCTCTTCTTCCTCCTCCCTCCTTTTGTCTCTTCCCTCCTCCCTTTGTCTCTTCTCTCCCTCCCCTTTTGTCTCTTTTCTCCACTCCCTCCCCTTCTGTCTCTTCTCTCCCCTCCCTCCCCTTTTGTCTCTTCTCTCCCCTCCCTCCCCTTTTGTCTCTTCTCTCTCCTCCCTTCCCTTTTGTCTCTTCTTCCTTCTCCCTCCCCTTTGACTCTTCTCTCCCCTCCCTTCCCTTTTGTCTGTTCTCTCCACTCCCTCCCCTTCTGTCTCTTCTCTCCCCTCCCTCCCCTTTTGTCTCTTCTCTCTCCTCCCTCCCCCTTTGACTCTTCTCTCCCATCCCTCCCCTTTTGTCTCTTCTCTCC
>CM034534.1:59743209-59756467 GCA_020002185.1 Paraescarpia echinospica | reverse complement strand
GTAGTAGTAGTAGTAGTAGTAGTAGTAGTAGTAGTAGTCATCGTCGTCGTCGTCGTCGTAACATGGAACAATTTAAACCCGAGTCACGTTGTTACTGACAGTTCATTTCTTTGCTGTGTTTTTTGTTGCGTGTATGTGTAAAGTGGATACTCTAAAGTAAACGAGTTGCAGACTTTGTATTTCAGACCAGGAACAGTTTGCTTTTGATCGTCCTCCTGGCAGTTGTAATGTTTGGTTCGCATTTAACACTCCTTGAATTATGCATGAGTACAACAAACACCGTACCGCATAATATGTATTGGTGTGCGTGTGCGTGTGCGAGTGCGTTTGTGTTTGTGTGTGTGTTTTTGTGAGCATGTGCGTGTGCGTGTGCGTGTGTACATGCGAATCGAATTTCTACGCGGGTGTGCGTGAGTGGGTGTGCGTGAGTGTGTGCGTGTGTGTGTGCGTGAGTGTGTGTGTGCGTGAGTGAGTGTGTGTGTGAGTGTGTGTGTGTGTGTGTGTGTGTGTGTGTGTGTGTGTGTGTGTGTGTGTGTGTGTGTGTGTGTGTGTGTGTGTGTGTGTGTGTGCGTGTGTGTGCGTGTGTGCGTGTGTGTGTATAAACGTTGATCCTGTCGCCCGTTTGTTCAAAAGTGAAAAAAGCGAATACTACTAAAACTAACTTGCCCTATTGGTGTAAGTGCAGGAACGACACCGTGAACGTTTCGTTGTTGTATATCTTTTTTCCGACAGTACCCACCTCTACGTCGACTGCGTCCAGTGCTTCCGAGTCCCAATCTCCGTCATCGACGCTAGCTCGAAGGCATTCAGGCCGAGGCTCTTCCTCCGTGGTCGGGGTCACGTGACGTCAGGCGTTCCCGTCGATCGACTTCCCCATGAAACCCACGTGCCAATGTTTCAAGGAACCCTGGGATACGTGCTGTTCAACAACCTGTATGCACCATTGAAAGTTGTTCCTAAGCGTGTTCCTACAATTAAATTAAATTGCACCTTTGCTGTAATCGTTCCAGACGGTGACATCAAATCGGTTGATTACTTGTGTACTACGCCATCGTTTATTACGGAATACAGGTCCCGAAGGTATCGATTTAATACTCCTAATGACTGAAGTTAGCCAATTCAAACTCTTCGTTTGGGAATATGTCTTCTATTGTCGCATTCGGTGCTCATGCGGTTTTAAAACAGTTGACGAATCTGCTTCGTCGCGGTTTGCCTACGTCACAATCTACTTATAATCGAGCTTGCTTAAGTATGTGGGTAGGTTAATGTTTTCCTCTTAGACGCCTTAACCTCGAGCGCCAAGCTGTCAGGAATTAATCTGCGACACATAGAATAGGACGTAAGACTTAACTTTTAAAAATACCTCATATATGTAAAGATCCCAATCTTTTATTGGGTAAATCAGTTGGTCGGAATGTAAAACGTAACCAAACAATTGCATGAAACACGCGCGCGCGCGCGTGGCAAATTCTTCGGGAACACGGCCCCTGTGTCATAGACTTGGCAACATGGAGTAGACGCTGACACAATAATGCTTATAGCTACCCACATGCCAATAGCATAGCAATTCGAATATTCCATGACAATTCTGTACTATCACGACAAGCCTATCGATGGACGTGAAGTTCACATTACCTCCGACCTACGTCATTTTTAACAAACAACGGGTATCTGCGAGCGCTTTATGGTGTTTATGTGTGTAGTTGCACATGCGACGATGCTGTGTATTTTTTAACATTTGGTAAATATTACTATCACGACTGTAGTCTACCAAGGCATCCTGTCAGTTGACGGGCATTTTTGCCAAAATAATGCTTATGATATCCGTCAAACTTTCCATTTGCCAAGAATGTTGATAACGGTTATATATGTGAACTACAATACTATTGCTACACGACATCTCATAAATCAAACACAGTTGTGACATTATAAACTCTGCCTTAAGCTAGGGTTCCATATGTACGGAAAGGTGTGCGGAAACGCATGCGGAATAGGGAATACCTCTGTAGTGACGTCACTACTGGGAATTTCCTATCCGATTCGTGTGCGGATACGATTCCAATCGCTACACCGAGCGATTCAATATTGCCGCAGCCGCATCCGCACGACAAAACTCATCCGCCTGTGTACGTTTGGAACTATTTATGTTGAGCACTATATTCATTGTGATGCCGCGTGCCGCGTGCCGCATGCCGCATGCCGCACATACGGAATCCTACTTTTATGTATTTTTGTCATAAATAACAACTTTTGAGGCAAGGATATCTAAACAATATCCGACGGAAGGTATGCACGCTCCAAGTGTTCGACTTCCATTTTTCGATGGTGTTCTTTGTTATTGCTTGAGTAACGTTATACACATTAATCGCGTCCAGACGTAACAAAATAGCTCCGGCCATAATTCAATGTGTGTGATTACGCTGTTTTTTTTTTATCAGTCGACAAATTTTCAAAACAATACAAATTACAGCTTTGCAGTCGGCTAATCGCTAAAGACAATGTCGTCTTTTTCAGACTCGTGGCTGATGACTCGTCATATCCGATAGAGGAGCGCTCAATAATACGCAAACACGTGATGTGCAACAAGCCAAAGCTATCGTATTATGGTCGACCGACTACTTCCGGTTGATAACCAGAACTTCCGGCTGATACTCTGAACCACCACATGACAACCAGTACTCCAGAGAAACGGAGGAACTTATTTGTTAATTATATTAGTATTATACACATACGTACATTAATATCATGTGATTATCCCTGTAGAAACAAATATAGATATATTTGAATAAATAGTTTTAGTAGTGCTTGAAAACTATTGTGAGGAAATAAATAAATTTAAAACATAAATTAGCTCGTATAGTTTTACTTTATTTTACGTAGATGTGCCATCATTTAATTAATAGACTACCTGTTAACAATTGACAGTGTCTTTATTAAAAAATATAATTGGCTTTTATTTACTAATTTACACAATATAAACTGTGCATGATATAGTTGGACTTTTCTACCTAACAGTGAGCTGAGAAAGTCTGATTTGTCGTTTTCTTCAAATATGCAGAATTGTATTCAGAAATATTTGTAGACTAAGAATATAGGTACAATAAATGAAGCACAACGTGCTCGACATTTAGCCATTTCTCACTTATAGGTCAAACATTGTTTGCGATCACGTGATTGTCGAGTCACTAATAAGTGTTTTGAGTAAAATTTGATTTTCGCAGGAATTTCGTTTTCCTTAATTTTCTTTTTCAACAACGAATGAGTGAGTGAGTGAGTGAGTGAGTGAGTGAGTGAGTGAGTGAGTGAGAGAGCACAAGTCTAGTAGGGGAAGGCGGGGCAAGTTGACGAAGCGGGCAAGATGACGAATTTGCATTAGTTTAAAATTGTGCACTAGATGGTAGCACTGATGTCCCCCATTGACGTCACCAAGTGCGCGCGCAACTTGTCTGCAAGTTTGAACGTGATCGGCATGAGACGGACAATTTTAGCGAGGTAAATTCATTTTGTTGACTTTTGTACTAAGAATTAGAAATTAGTTAATAAGACTCTACAACTGATGATCGTGTAGTAAGCGTTTCTCAGACGTGTTATATTACAGCGGTATATTGTAATTAGCCGAAATTCCCAAACATCTGAACGGGCGTGGACGGGGTGCTGTAAAAATGGCAGTGCGGGGCAAGATGACCAGGGCAAGTTGGCGAATTCGTCATCTTGCCCCACTCCGTCCCAAACTATGAATGTATGAACAGGAGCGGATCTAGATGTGTTGCCAGAGAGTATAAATCGGTAGTTTCATTTAGGGGGGATATATATAGAATCTATGCGTCCTATTTTGTCCTTTGACCACCATAACATTAGCCACAGGGGAAGGAGACATGAACATGAACACCCCTCCCCTCCCGGGTCCATTGCTGATCAATTTGATTTATCTTCGTAAATAATAACATGACTTTAATGTTTATTCTAACCTATATTTTCAGATGGTACGACTTTACCAGCGAAGAACAAACACGGGGTCATGGTCTGAAGATGGGATGATTGCTTCCATGCATGCCGTTCGTGAAGAAAATATGTCGTGCAACATGGCGGCAGCGAATTATGGCACCCTTATGTGTTATTTTATATTCCTGCCCCCCCCCCCCCGTCCCATTGTGTTAGTAGCCGCAGTAATGTGTTTATTCTTTTGTAGGATCTGACAGTTCACGGGGGTCGTTTTCGGAGTGTCTTTACCGTAGAGAAGCTGAACCAGTTGAGAGATTATATCACCGAAATCAGTGACAGAAGTTTCGGTCTTAACACCACCCAATGCAGAAGGCTCGTTTACGACTTCGCAGAGCAAAATCACCTGCCGCACAGCTTCAACAAGCACACAAAAATGGCTGGAATGGATAGGTTGCGAACATTCAGCAATAAATACAACATTAGTCTCAGGGCTCCAGAGGCCACATCAATTAGTCGAGCGATGGGATTCAACAAGGTTGAAGTGGGCAATTTCTTTAACATCTTACGAAAGGTTAGAGAGGACAACAACTTCACTGCTCATCAGATATTCAATGTTGACGAATCTGGTCTATCCACAGTGCCAACAAAGTTACCAAGAGTGTTGTCACCTGGCGGGGCGAAAAGTGTGGCGAAAATAGTGTATGCTGAAAGAGGAAAGAACATCACGTTGGTATGTGGCATCAGTGCTGGTGGTGTATACGTTCCACTATTCTTAATCTTCCCCAGAGTGAGGATGAGACCGGAATTCATGAACGGATGTCCGCCAGGGACGAAAGGTGTAGCACAACAGACAGGATGGATGACAACTGACACCTTCGTCCTCTACCTCGAACATTTTGTGGAACATGTCAAGTGTTCTCGTGACAACAAAGTGCTTTTGCTCGTAGATAGCCAAGCGTCACACATTTCTCTAGCCAGCATAAATTACTGTAGGGAAAACGGGGTCATCATGATGGGTTTCCCGCCTCATACGACGCATAGACTACAGCCCTTAGATGTCGCTTTCTTCGGTCCTCTCAAAACCTACTACAGTCAAGCATGTGATAACTACATGGTGTCACATCCTGGCAAGGCGATCACGGACAGAGAGGTCGGGGCTTTGTTAGGTGCAGCTTATCTGAAAGCAGCCACCATAGGAAACGCTGTCAGAGGCTTTGAAGCCAGAGGTATTGAGCCATACAACTCCATTACATTTTCGGATGCAGATTTTGCGCCTGCTGCAACTACGGATCGCGACCTTCCACCCCACTGCAGCAGCCACAGCAGCCCGCGCAGCCAGGGCAGCCACAATAGCCCGCGCAGCCAGAACAGCCACAGCAACCAGCGCAGCTACAGCAGCCACATCAACCAGCGCAGCTACATCAGCCAACGCAGCTAGTGCAACCAGTGCAGCCACAACAGCCACAGCAGTCACTGCAGCCAGAGAAACCACAGCAGCCATGCAGCCACAACAACCAACGCTGCCACAGCAGCCAACGCAGCCACAACAGCCACAACCGCCAGAGCCTCTAACGCAGCCACAACAGCCAGCGCAGCCACAACAGCCACAACAGCCACAGCAACCAGCGCAGCTACAGCAGCCACATCAACCAGCGCAGCTACATCAGCCAACGCAGCTAGTGCAACCAGTGCAGCCACAACAGCCACAGCAGTCACTGCAGCCAGAGAAACCACAGCAGCCATGCAGCCACAACAACCAACGCTGCCACAGCAGCCAACGCAGCCACAACAGCCACAACCGCCAGAGCCTCTAACGCAGCCACAACAGCCAGCGCAGCCACAACAGCCACAACAGCCACAGCAACCAGCGCAGCTACAGCAGCCACATCAACCAGCGCAGCTACATCAGCCAACGCAGCTAGTGCAACCAGTGCAGCCACAACAGCCACAGCAGTCACTGCAGCCAGAGAAACCACAGCAGCCATGCAGCCACAACAACCAACGCTGCCACAGCAGCCAACGCAGCCACAACAGCCACAACCGCCAGAGCCTCTAACGCAGCCACAACAGTCAGCGCAGCCACAACAGCCACAACAGCCACAGCAACCAGCGCAGCTACAGCAGCCACATCAACCAACGCAGCTACATCAGCCAACGCAGCTAGTGCAACCAGTGCAGCCACAACAGCCACAGCAGTCACTGCAGCCAGAGAAACCACAGCAGCCATGCAGCCACAACAACCAACGCTGCCACAGCAGCCAACGCAGCCACAACAGCCACAACCGCCAGAGCCTCTAACGCAGCCACAACAGCCAGCGCAGCCACAACAGCCACAACAGCCACAGCAACCAGCGCAGCTACAGCAGCCACATCAACCAGCGCAGCTACATCAGCCAACGCAGCTAGTGCAACCAGTGCAGCCACAACAGCCACAGCAGTCACTGCAGCCAGAGAAACCACAGCAGCCATGCAGCCACAACAACCAACGCTGCCACAGCAGCCAACGCAGCCACAACAGCCACAACCGCCAGAGCCTCTAACGCAGCCACAACAGTCAGCGCAGCCACAACAGCCACAACAGCCACAGCAACCAGCGCAGCTACAGCAGCCACATCAACCAACGCAGCTACATCAGCCAACGCAGCTAGTGCAACCAGTGCAGCCACAACAGCCACAGCAGTCACTGCAGCCAGAGAAACCACAGCAGCCATGCAGCCACAACAACCAACGCTGCCACAGCAGCCAACGCAGCCACAACAGCCACAACCGCCAGAGCCTCTAACGCAGCCACAACAGCCAGCGCAGCCACAACAGCCACAACAGCCACAGCAACCAGCGCAGCTACAGCAGCCACATCAACCAGCGCAGCTACATCAGCCAACGCAGCTGGTGCAACCAGTGCAGCCACAACAGCCACAGCAGTCACTGCAGCCAGAGAAACCACAGCAGCCATGCAGCCACAACAACCAACGCTGCCACAGCAGCCAACGCAGCCACAACAGCCACAACCGCCAGAGCCTCTAACGCAGCCACAACAGTCAGCGCAGCCACAACAGCCAGCGCAGCCACAACAGCCACGCCAGTCGCAGTCACCAGCGCAGCAACATCAGACACAGCCGATATTACACCCTAGCAAAGATGTGTCACCTTGGGGCATTCGGCCTCTTCCGAAAGTGCAAAGACCTGTAGGTAACAGGAGTCGCAAGAAAATGTCCTCCTGCGTAATTACCGATTCCCAGTAAAGGCTGCTCTTGAGACCAAGGAGAAAGAACAATACGAGAAAGAACAGAAAAAGAAACTAAAACTTGAACAGAGACGGGCAAAGAACAGTCAACGGGAGAGGGACCCAGATGAAAAGAAAAACAGAAAGAGGCAGAAGCGCGAAGAGACGACAAACCAGACTAGACGTTCAAGCAAAGAAAATAACGAAAAACCGCATTCGTCCAGCACGAAAAGGGTGGTGTGCCCCGTGTGTTACACGGAATATGGAGAGCCGCCGTTTGAGGATTGGATAGCGTGTGCAGAGTGTGAGCAATGGTGGCACGAATCATGCTCAAATTATGAAGGTGTTGGCCAATATAGATGTGATTATTGTTAAACTGCACCTGGCCTAAAGGTTGCGACATTTTCTTCTAGTTATAGTGCCACGCACTATAGGTTTAACATTCAATTTTAAACTTACAGCTACAGGTTAACACTACGTTACATGGATTTTATGTTTAGCAAGATGTTTTTTTTTTTATTTTTTATTATACCAAATTTAACCTAGCATAGGCCCAGATTTTATCCAAACGTGCAGTCAAATGTATATTTTTCTTGTCGTTCAGATTAGAAATGTAATGTGGTTAATGTAATCTTTTGTATGCTGTCCACCTCGTCAATTTGCTCCATGGTGGTTGTCAACTTGCCCCAGGGGTGGGGCAAGGTGGCGAGTTTGCAGACCTTTTTTTTTTTTTTTTCAATAGCTAAAATAAACATTGAAACTTTTATATTGTGATCGTTGATGTCTAAGATAACGAAGTTTAATTTGGTGTAGGAATTGTAATTAAAAAAATGTAATATTGACGTTCAGCTCTAAAAAAGCCTTAACATCGTTGACTTGCCCCACCTTCCCCTATTTATTTATCCCTATGACAAATATGACACCGTTTTTAATAACACAGCAGATTTACTAGATCCGGTTGTTCCCAGCACTCAGCAACATTATGTTAACTATCTAGGCTGTATATATTGTAATTACAATGTTATGATCTTATGAGGTCTCAGTCAACTAGTCAGCCCGTTTACAAAACAAACTACTACAGTTTAACCAGCATAGTGTAAATATGACATTGCCACGTCTAAACAACTGACTCAGCCGCCTGGTCGATAAGACAGCCCGCTGATGCACGTAGTCGCAGTCACGGCCACCGCGATACAAATATCTCAAATACAGCCGACCTTTGCTCTATAGCGACCATTGATCGCATTATCTGTCTATAATAAACAACTGCTGAATCGGCAGTCATGAAGGTGATGTGACGGTCACGGTGGGACTTTGGCAAAGTTATTTAGATTTGATCCTACACTGTGAAAAAATACGACTTCCACAGGCCGAATAAAATGGCAATTTCCTCCGTAATCAGGATTTGTGTACCAAATCTATGTTCGCATTTAGCTGTTAAATATGTCATTTTATTAATAAAAGGACTGGATGAAAATATTACATTATTATTATTATATGCATTATTAAGTTCTAGTTAAATCACGACACAGTAATCTGCGTAATTTTATAAACTGCGACTGCCATATTGTTTGTCTTCGTCGGGCTTGTATTATTTTTTTAAACTATTTTATTCAGGTAACGCTACACATTGTCATTAACTTTGCCCACGTTTGATATGTGACTTTTCGTTGTAAACTTGTCTTCTGAGCTTAACCAGAATTAAGATATTGTCAAGTTACATGTAAAACATGAAAGTGTGATTATCATAACATGTATATAAATACGTATTCAGGTAAAGTAGTTAGGTTAATATTGGTAAACAATGGAACCTTCCAGCAAAACCATAAATGCGGAAATATAGGTATATAACAGAGTAGACAGGTTGCAAGTGAATTCAATATTATTGTGTTAACAGTTATTTTATTAGTATGATAAACACTTGAGCTGAATATTGCTATTATATGACTCAGTAGATTAATATGAGAAGTACATAGTTCCGGATATGACAAGGGTTTAAATTGATCTGATGCTTGCATGAATCCGTCACGTCCGCATGTCGGTCACGGTCTGCTACATACTAGATCATGTGTTTGCTTGGTTTGATAAATTGATATGTACATTACCTATACCTTATGACAGCACACTGTCAGTTGTGTGTGCCAATACTGAATGTTTGTCATATGTTTATGGGTTATCTCAGAAAGTCGATGTCTGATATCAGACGAAATTACGTCTGGCCTCAGTCCCCCCCCCCGCCCCCTCCCTTCAAACGAAAGTGTGTAAACATTGATATGGTGATACCAATACATGAACAGTATCAGACCGAAGTATAAAATATCGAAGTCTGACGCCAGACGAACTGATTTTTTCTCAGCTGATTTGGTCAACTTCCATTTCCCCATGGCTGAATATATCGACGTCCCTTCTCCCCTACAGTTCCCATGCGCTTGCTTTCCAGACATAAACTACGCCTAAAACAAACCATGTTCCACTTATCGCTAGAGTGAACTGTCACAAAGTCAGCCCGTAAATCTCCCCTACATAAATAATTTGCAGGCGACCCCATTGAATACCACATCGTGGGTCTTGAAAACGTGTCTACGTTTTATCTACTCTGGATGTAGTTCGTGTTCCGGCAGTACATCCAGCTGTCACCCCTAAACCTATTTGAAATGCATAATGTTGTCAAGTTATATAGTTCACAATGACTCTGGGTAAAGGTGTTGAATAGAAATGTAGCACAATTGAAAGCGTGTCCAAAAGATGCACGTCAACGCACTTGAATGCAAATGTTTCAATCAATTAAAATGCTAGGGCCGTTTTGTAGAATTGCAATCAAAGGCAAATGCAAGATGTTCTGGGATCGTATTCATATGCAAATATTTGGGAAGTGTATTTGTAATTGCATTTGACAAATAATCGTTGTTCGTTTCAATAATACTGGTTTTATATAAATTTTTCGTTACATTTTGTAAATAACAAAAGGAATTGACAATAATTCCATGATATGTTGAGTATTCTGCTCCGTGTGTGCTCGCATGCGTGTGCGCGCGCGCGTGTGTGTGCGTGCGTACGTGCGTGTGTGGGAGCGGAGCATATGTTCATGCAAGCGGCCGTGCTTATATGCGTGTGCATATACATGTGCAATGACGTATGCGTGTGCGTGTGCGTGTGCGTGTGCGTGCGTACGTACGTGCGTGTATGTGATATGTGTGTGAATGTGTGCTTGTGTGTGTGCGTGTGCACGTATGCGCGTGCGTGGATGCGTGCATGTGTCAGCATGCGTGCGTACGTACGGGTGTCACAGCACGATAGACCCACGAATTGTCGTTACGAGTGACTATTTGTCTACAAAAAGAACACAGACCATCGAAGTCCGTACACCATCGACACTGAAGTCCGTGCGTGGTTCGTACGGTTGTGCACTTTATGCTGCACCCGATGACCGGACATTAATGGCGATTTCCAGGAACTGACTGTCTGATGTGGTGGAACGGATGGGTCGAGACAGTCAGCTTGGTTGTTCCCCGCACATTGCAACATCCCGGCAGCTGTCTATCGGCTCGTCGTCCCACGTCGTGCAAAATGTTCACAAGAACTTTATTCATGTTTTTGCTCATGCGTATATGTAATAATACACTCATACACAAATGCAGATGTGTGCACGTGCGCACGTGCAGACATGCGTGCGCACATACAAACGCGTTGTTTGCACTTTGTACGTACATGTATGCACACTCACACACAGGCGCGCACACGCACGCACGAACACACATGCGTACACATACGCACGCGCGCGCGCGCACGCACGCACATACATACACACAACACCTAAAAGAATGCACAATTATGCTTGCTTATGTATAGCAGATACCACAATGTATGAACGGAACGGAAAAACCTTGTCAAAAAAGTAAGCTTTGGTTTGAATAAAATCTTAAAACTATCTTTAAAAACAAAAAAAATTCCAGGCTAATATTAAGATATATTATGCTA
Organism: Paraescarpia echinospica; assembly: GCA_020002185.1. NCBI lineage: Eukaryota > Metazoa > Annelida > Polychaeta > Sabellida > Siboglinidae > Paraescarpia > Paraescarpia echinospica. The sequence goes on along the minus strand of CM034534.1, from coordinate 59,745,324 downwards.
CGTGCGATTACTATTCGACTTATTGATATCGATAAATGTGTTCTTGCCGTAAACGTTACTAACAAATAGCATGAAAACACCTCAACAGAACACCATTATACTCTTGTCACCGGTCGCGTGTCTTCAAGGCGGAACTGTTGCAATTGACACGCGTATTTGCAATTTACGACGCCTCTCGACCAATGCAGGCGAGACCTCGCGACGTCACGGTGACACATCATTCGCACTGCCGCACGAGGAATGCAATAAAGTCGACGCTATCTGCCTGTCGGTGTGTGGGGGGCTACGCTCGCTTTAATCCTTGCGACAACTCGGCGGACGGAACTCGCAACTCGCCCCCATCAATGCGTGGTCGCTCAAGTGTGTGACAGTCGCCTTAGGAGTGTCATAGTTGAACGCTTATCGTATTGGCGACATCTATTTTGTTCGTGCGCGTCGCACCCAGAAACGGAACTCATGGAAGTCGCGTGGCTTGTCTTACGACAAATTGTTGTCGTTTTGTGCCTATTGAAAGGTAAGTCAAGTTTTAGCTATCGGTATATATGCGATGGTTAAACGTCGCTATTTGCTGAGTTCGTAGAGGCGACGCATTGTATACACAGGACGCGTTATCGTTGGTATGCACCTCTCAGCAATAAATCGCTCTAGATCCCGGTTCAGTTGTCGCTAAGTACCGGCCTGACGCTAAGCAAAATCGGCAGACGTCCACAATTAGCTTCACCTGACTCTGAAACAAATACTTTATACATACATACCACACTATATTCGTTTAAATCGCTATTTTAAACTTGAAATTCCATAAAAGCCATATAAATCCGCATAGCATATTTTATTAATGCATTGGTTAATAGGTGAATATAATTTGTGTTCTGATAAAGCCGTCTATCTAGTTTACAAAAATTACATTTGTCAGATATCTGCCTAGCATCAACAGTAATAATATGTCTTCAACTGCTGCAAGTTTGTTGTCGGCGTTTACACTTGTGCGACGAACATAAACAAAATGGCACCAACTTTATCATGACTTTTTCGATTTGCACCAAATCCATATTTAAACGATATGCTGCCGTATTCATAAACATCCGTATCATATATGATATAGGAGATGACCGTCTCATTGTATTTAATTTTTTTTAATGTCTTACTGAAACAACATCCTTAACGTCCCTTTGATAACAGAGTAATGAGTCTTACCGATTTAATGCTGGGAGATAATTCACACCCTTCATACATAAATTAAGTAATTGAAAATTAGTATTATCAGACACAATCCGGCAGAAACCCCTCAACTATACAGGGGTTGCTATATTGCAATTCAGCAAAAATTGTAGGTGAAGGACAGCATGCGTCATTTGATCGTTGTGATTTCGGCTACTAGAGGGAGGAACGATAACGCTCTAAAAGGTTGATAAATAGTCTAAATAAAGATAACAAGTAGTTCAAAGACTGTTAAGCCTGTTTACTGTCAAAACCGCTCCGCGATCGTCACCGTGAGACATATTCTTCCTCGACGGAAAAGTTTTGAAGTATGTTCTTCTCACAGATGCTCAATTGTGTATCGTCCAATATTGTCCAATGTTTGGAACCCTCCTTCATAACTAGTATTTTGTTTACGTACCGGTACAAATCTCCATTTCGCGGAATTGTTTCGAATACTATAACTATACAGCAATTTACATCGCATAAAAGTTAGATGCACCCGACGTTAATGAGGGAAGCACGAATCTTAATTGTATCACTTACCAATATGTGATAATTTTGCACCACATAAAACAAGGCAACATGTCCTTTATAATTCAAAAATAAACAACCACTGAAACATGTGCCGCGATCCATCTGAAGACAAAGCCAACACCCCGGTAGCGGTAAAATACATAACGTGGTCAGTAAGCAAATAGAGTCAGTAAACAAATCACATTCCCATGGTTTTCACATAACAGCGTGTCCAATCGTGTAAATATCCACTGTAACTCTCCGCTTACAGCGACCTGTCGACCTTTGGCCCAGATGCGCACACCGATACCGACGTTTCAAGTACTGCGCAACTACACGATACCTTGCCCTAGTTCTGTGCAGTCACGTGGCCTGAAGCGTTCACTCAAGCGTGTCGAGTTG
>CM034534.1:59710709-59738209 GCA_020002185.1 Paraescarpia echinospica | reverse complement strand
GCAGTTGGAAGTCTTTTATGGAGTTTCAAAAACGCACATCCAAAAAAACAGACAGGCTACGGGCCTGTTCTCTGCTACTGTATGATGTTAAAGTGATAATTATGACAGTGTATGTGGTGATGATAATGATGATGATGACAATAATGAATGACCATGACCACTCTTACCCCAGGAGCGCACACGTCGATCGACTACTGCATCAATCGCGGAAGTACGACGCCAGGTGGCGCCTACCTACACCTGTGTACCACGTGTGCAGCGACGACAACGCTGCAGACCAATCACTGGCCACGGGTCATCAACGAGGCGACCTGCGGACGAGATAACTCCGGCTGTCTACATGCCGATGGAATAGGTCAGCAGGTGGCTTAGCTGAAATGGTCTTAATATAATATCACTAGTCGAGTTACCCGGCGTTGCCCGGAGACAAAGGGAGTTATGTGTATGTGACCATCGAGATCCCCGCCGCCCCGGACGAATTTCTAAAACAATCTACAAACCACCCCGGTGGGTCCGCTAGGTCGCACACATAATTTCAGCCCCATACATGCAAACCTGACGTAGACAAGTGCCATGTTAAACTTGTGACCCCCCCAAGATCATCACCCCCACGAACGAATTTCGAAATATCTCAATCTACGAACCACTCTAATGAGCCCGCTAGATCATAAAAAAAATTTCAGCCCCATACGTGCAAAACTAACAGAGATATGCCTCTACAGACAGACAGACAGACAGACAGACAGACAGACAGACAGACAGACAGACAGACAGACAGACAGACAGACAGACAGACAGACAGACAGACAGATATACATACATACATACATACATACATACATACATACATACATACAGACAGACAGACAGAAAGACAGATAGACAGGCAGACAGGCAGACAGACAAACAGGCAGACAGGCAGACAGACAATCAGACAGAGAACCGTATTGTTTCATAATAAATTATACAGATGTATTTGTTTAACTTGTCTTATTATTGTACTTCTATTTTATAATGTCCGCCCGAGCCTACACACTGGCTGGTCCCGGATGTTTGGCGCTTTGCAAATGTTGTAATAATAATAATATTAATACTAATTATAAATCATTTTATTTAACTTGTTTTAGCACACGGGCGATGCGAGGAGGTGGTCATTCCGATGAACTTACTGCGTAAGAAGATAGGTCATTGCGTGCTGGCCACGCGGGGAAACGAACACGTGATCGTCGATGACTGGGAGATTTACACCCAGCCAATCCGCGTCGGCTGTAAATGCACCGTTGACGCTTCGTCTTTCTTTGCCGACTTCGTTTAGAGACGCTACAGCATTAATATTATTTATTATTATTATTATTTTAGAACTGTATGCGCTAGTAATAAAATATTAACATTTCGCCGATGTATTGTTTGTTTCCTTGCATGGTAAAAAAGTAAGTTCTTATCCAGCGCAGTAGGTATCCAGTCCTCACGACTGCTCGAAGCGATTTACACTTTAGTCCTTGGCAGACCTGTTCAATCGAACACCATCTCGATTACTCTTGAAAGCATCCATGGTCAAACATGTTATATTTAGAATTTAATGAGCGGGGCGATGGTCGACGTGTTAGAGAGCCGTACAATTGATCAAGGGAACCGGATTTCAACTCCTGGCACCGACCGCCGTTCCGAACCGTGATCAAGTTCGTTTATCTCCTTGTCTCTGTCTCTGTCCTTCGGAAGAGACACTAAAACCATTGTTCCCTTCAATCTAGCGTTTATGCCATGAAGTAAAATATCCCACGGAGGGAGTAATTATGTAACCTGTCGTGGCCTCACAGAGCGGTAGTCTCTGTTTCTAACCCACTGGATCTTGCTCCCAGCGGCCGGAGTTGCTTCCCGATCAGGCGTGTCAGAAACCGAGAAGCACAGATAATTCAGTGTATGCAAAACAGTTTTGTCGTTGGCTCCCACATTGGTCAATATCACTGTACAGATAGCAACTTAATGTTTTATCTACTGGCTTGCGGTCATGAAAAAAACACTTTCAACGTACACGTCCATGGCGTGCTTCGTATAAACATGGTTTAATCATGTCTACGAAATCCCCGTCTAGGGTTCTGTATGTAAATGTCCTCTTTAGTACCAGTGTGCGGTGCGGTGGTTGGTACGTGGATACCATACATCAACGTTGATGTGCCAGGTCAACCTTTTTATAAAGTCAATGTCCTCGTTTGTTTTTGGAATAGACGTGACCACATTACAATTCGCCCACAGACTATGTTGGCAACCGAAATATGTCGCTGACGTGATAGTTCCTATCACGGTCCTTGTTTCTAGAATTGTTCAGGTTTTAGTATGAAATAATACATAAATAAAAAAGAAAACGAAAACTGTACTAGGCTTAAATAAACCATTATTCTCAACATCGCTCTGTCAACTGTTAGGCTGCAGTTAATGGTTAAAATAGAGAGAGGTTTGACCCCTGGTATACCACGTTTATGTTTGGGGGGCATAGACGCTTGTTGTTTTGGCTCTATATGTCTGGTTCGTTTGTTCTGGTTGTGTGTGTGTGAATAGAAATATCGTTTTTATTTAACAACACTGCTTTCTTTTTGTGTTTGGAAACGGTAAATAAACGTTGACAGATCAACGTTTTATTAGAGTAATTCTTTACGAGGCAAGGACTATAATGGTCCCCGGGTAGCTGGGCAGGTAATTAGCTTTTTAACTAATCATGATATATTAACAGGACTTTTATTCTTAGTTGTTATCCGATTTACTGCCATAGTCCACAACCGTCCTCTTCATTTCGTCCTAAGTGGATATTTTATGGCTTAGTTGTGCCAATGCAAAACTCATCAACAAGTATTCAACATGTTTTAATATGTATCTTACATTGTACATAGTAAATATATAGATATAAAACATTATTCGCAACTCGTCGCTCTAAATTCAAATTCGATAACGATCCTTCACAATGCATACAAATGTGCGCTCCGTTACAAGTGCATACGAGTACAATATAAATTTAGCACCGCTGACATATTACACACCTTACTGAGTGTGTATGCATGTAAATATTTTAAAAGGTCATTACAAAAAATGTACATTAAAAAACCTTTCGCTTGAACTTTTCTGCTAAACGATGGATAAGTATGCGGAAGAAAGTTTAATACTTACAAGGCTATAAATGTAAACATTTCTTCCGTCACACTAACATGCTGAACTGTGCAACTTTCCGATGCACATCCAAGCTTATCGTAATGCGACACAATTACATAAAATGCACGAAATTTAATATGTACATAAGCACATTAATCGTTACCCAAAATAGAACAATGCTGCATATATTTTGTCACCTGGTAAGCTATATTGCGTCACCACTAACGTAACGTACGTCTCACGATGTCTCAACCGTGGCGCATTAATAAGTATAACAATAATAAACTCGTACATATCAGAGTAGTTCAATGTCACCATACCTCATTATCATATGATGGTGCATCATATATAAGTTGTATAACTTATGTGATACTAACTGGAAGGAATTCGAAACAATATCAATTCTAAATATACCAATAATACTAGTCTAAGATATGTCAATAACACACATGTTTGAAAATGTAAGGTTTCAAATGGTTGTCGTGGTGTCTGCTGTGTTAACAACTTAATCTTCAAGAGAATCTAAATCTTTGGAATCGTATGTCCTAACAAATGGGTCTAATTATTTTGCTTGACACTAGGTTGATGTAGCTGATGAAACACGTGTAAACACTACTGTCAACCGGGTTCCAACAGAGGTAGAGATCAAAATATTCAAACACTGTAACTCAGCTAAAGGCTTGGATTGTATGTACATATTTACACAATCATACAACGATAAACTCAGTCCGAGTCGCTGTCCAGTTGAATTCCGTACTTCCTCATGGCTTTCATGAAGACGTCATCGTCGTCGTCCTCCTCTTTGTCTGTACTCGCTAGCGAGTCAAGGTCCGTCTTTTCTTTGGCCGGTTTCGTTAACGGAAGTGAACGTCTGTGATTGTTTACTGGTTTATTGACCTCGTTTTCGATTTCGGTTGTTCTCTTCAGTTTCGATGTCCGCTTCTTTTTCTGTTGCGTCGACGTTTCTCCGCTTGTGTGATCGCTATCCTTTCCAGTGGCTCTCTGAACCTCATTTTGCGGAGACGCAACGTCCCGCCTGTAGCTCGGCTTTTGTGTTTTGTTTCGGCGTTTCAGACCGGCCGAATTAGACGGCGATGACAGCTTGACATCAGCCGCAATAGTCACGTGTTTCGGCTTACCCGTTACACCGTTAGTGTGCTGCTTTATGATTGGCTGATGTTGCCTTTGGTCCTGTTTTGCTTCCGGTGTAGGCAGTTTTTTGCGCGCCACTCTCCTCAATCGTTGTTCGCCCGAGCTGGGGTCTGCGGAGTGTGGTGTGTCTGTCTGTCTTGTCTTCTCCCGTTGTTGTCTTCGGATCTTCATGCCTTGGGGTGTGTTTGTGCCAGCTTTTGGTGGAGGTCTGTCGTTAATCCAAGCCACGTGTGCTGCACCATTCGCCGACACAGGAGGCTCTTCCCGGGCTTTCTCTGCAAGCGACACACAACTGACATCTATCGTACTTTCAGTGTACTCTCGTTCTCGTTGCCGCGCCAGCCTTTCCTGCATGTCTAGCTGATGTGCTCGTTCACGTTCGCGTTCTTGCTCACGTTCAAGTTCTCGTTCACGTTCTCGCTCGAGTTCACGTTCCCGTTCCTGTTCGCGATCCCGCTCTCGTTCACGTTCCCGTTCTCTTTCCCGCTCTCGTTCACGTTGCTGCTCACCTTCTCGTTCACGCTCTCGCTCACGTTCACGTTCTCGTTCCCGTTGCTTTTCATCGCCACTTGTTCGTTCTGGTTCTCGCAACTTGTCGGTGCTTTCTCTGCTAAGGGTTTCGGCCGTTTCTGCCCCGAGTCTACGCGATTCACTCTCGCTGCTATGCGTATTACCTGCGATGTCAGTTGCTTTTTGCTCGTGTTCTCGTTCTGCGTCAAATTCCCTTTCTCGCTCTCGTTCTAACTGTTGTTCTGATTCAATTTTTTGCTGTCGTTCTCGTTCGCGTTCTTCCTCACGTTTTCTCTCTCGCTCGCGTTGTTGTTCATGCTCAAGTTCACGCTCTTTCTCTCGTTCGCGTTCTCGTTCACGTTCTCGATCCCGTGAAATCTGTCGTTCTCTTTCTACTTCTCTTCCTTCTTCCCTTCCTTCTTCCCGCCCCTCAAGTAGCTCCGTCTCCAACTCACGGAGCTTGCCAGTATCCCTTGTCAAGCTCTGTCCAGCCTGATCGGAGCGGCTCTGATCACCGGGTTCACCGCTGTCTCTCTTCTTTCGCTTCGTTCCCTCCACGTTTCCTTTAGCGTTAGTGGCCTTCGCTTTAGGTGGCCTTGACTGTTCTGTACTGGCGGCTGGCATTTCGCTTTTGTTACGACCTTTTGTCTTCGGAACAGATTCATGTGGGCGTTTTTCGTGTACATCAGGAAGCTGCTGAGACCTTTTTGTTCGACTCCGTGTTGCACCGTCTCCGCCGTCGTTGTCCTCTGGCGCCGTAACTAGGGACGGGAACACGGAAACAGGCGGTTTTGGGTTCACCGGCAAAATTAGCAACTTAGCTTTGTTCTCAACATCCTGCGATGTAATTGTCCTTCGGTTCTTAAAAAGTGAATCGACGCGTAAGTTCGGTTTCAGTTTCGGTTTCGCTACCTCCGTCACCATCCTCCTTGGTTTGGCAGCGGGCCTCGCTGGTTGCCGTGTTAGTTGTGGTACTCTGGTTAGCCGTGGTGATTTTACATCTTCCGTATCTTCCCACGACATGTCTGAAACATATATTGGATAGGTGTTATTGCATAGCACAATCGACGCCGTAGATAACATGTCAACGCCAAAGATAGGTGTTTTTATATGGCGGTATCCTGTCCCAAGGACTTCTCAAAACGCTTTACACATCATCCATCCTCTGGCAGACCTATTAATTCGAACACCATCTACGCTTTTCCAAGAAATGTTCAGCCACGCCACATTTACTGCGCGAAGAATACTTTTTGCATATTTCCACTAAAACAGCTATTTTACCTCAGGCAATCGGGATTAAACGAAAATGCCTACGCTGCAAAATAGCAGCGAGCGGCTTCGAAACCTGGTTAACTCAATTGAAAGTCCAGGTTTGTATCAACTACCCTGCCGGGCCCCACGTCTAATACAATCGCTTTTCAAACATTTCTTTGTTGTCATTGTGAAAACCTCCGAGTAGTGGTTGTGTGATCCCCGTAGGGGCCATAACAATCCAAGGTGCTCCCCCTAATACTCAAAGACATTGAACACCTCGGAACCCTCAGCATTATCCCCGCAATGTAATAGCAGCCAACGTCTTTTCACTCGGAAGAGAGCTTAGATGCGTTAAAAATATGTGCAACTGACAATTTTTTATGTTGCCCTGCTAAAATAGGAGCTTGAAATCCCAGCCACACATCAATTTATAATGAAGTCTTGCATGAATAAATATAATATACGTGTGGTGCCACCTATCAGAGGAACTAATACTAAAACGGCGCTCCTGACGTCTTGATTTACCTATGGGGAATGCTAGTCTTGTCAATATAATTACGGGTTGGGCTAGATCTGTGCAAATTCTTACCAGAGTCGCTGTCTTCGTCTAGCGAGGATTCGTCGTGGTCTCCCAGCATTCTCCCGGCGTCCGCCATCACGTCGTTAATAGCCACGTACTTCATTTTCTTCCGCCCTGTCAAACAGAAAAACATTCGTGAACACCGTCAGTAAAACATGTGTGATTGTATGAAATCAGAATCTAGACGGCATCGTGTTATTACGTTGAGCGGCATACGCAGGAAATACAAACATACAGTATATGCTTATGCTTTCTGGTTCATTTTGAAATCAGCTGTTGGCGTAACTACGCATGTGCATGCGCGACATTGTGGGACATGAGTTTGTGCAAAAAAGCATTAAAACCACTAGCGAAAACGCCCGTTACCTGACGGGATGCCTTGGGAGATGCCAGTCGTGATATCAGTATTTGCCAAATGTTAGAATACACACTCATCGTTACATAAATACCATAACGCGCTGGCGTTGTTTGTTCAAAATGACGGTTTGTTCAAGATGGAGAGAATGTGAAGTTCACGTCCATCGTTAGGCCCATATTGTAGAATAGCATAATAATATTCGTATTGCTATGCTATGTGCATGGGTGTAGACAGGTGTAGACATAGGCATAATTGTGTCAGAGTCTACTCAATGTTGCCAAGTCTATGACGAACGGGCCGATTTCGTGAATTTTTTTTTTAAATAAATGGCTATTCCGTTCTATTGTATGCGGTCGTAGAGTAATCCCTGAACGTATGGCGTTAGAGGTTCAAGCCGTTTAAGAGGAAAACGTTAACTTACACGCACACGCACACGCACACGCACACACACGCTAGCTCGATTATAAGTAGATGCACCGACCTTTGGTGTCGTCGCCTTTCATGATGACCGTATCTATGCCGTCCATCTTTGGCGGCTTAGTCTTCCGGACATGCGGAAGTCGCGCATCAAACAGAACTTTGAACTTTGCCAAGTTCCGGTGTCGCAGTTCGCCAGGCGGCGGATTCGGATCCACCTTCTTACCGCGGCTGCGCAACTTTCGCGCCTGTTCCGGCACGTCGTTGATGCCTTCCGGTAGGCCGAACTGATGCCGGGTCTTCCACTCGTGTGTGAGTGCTTTTGACGTCACGTACTGAGTGCGGAACCGCCGAACCTACAGAAGGAGGGGCATTCTGTTACGGATAACTAACATCTTTGCCGCCCGACTCAACATACCGACCCTATGACTATGTCCTGTCGCCTCTTTCTGTGACAATTCGCTTCTTTGGTCCATTGCATGACCTCTGACCCGAATCGAATTGGCGATAATAAACAAAGACAGTTATTTCGTGTTTTTTACATACAAAAGTACGTATTTGCTTTACGAATAAAGTAAAGAAAGAAATACGGAAATTGTAGGTAGAATGGTTAGTGACTCCTCACTAGATGGCGCTACTGTGATCGGATTTAAAACTACAGTAAACTCCTCCTGAGAAAAAAAACTAAAGCAACCCGAATCAGACGAACGTACCAACCGTAAACATTGGAGAGCGAGCAAAATAAAATATAGATATTAGTATGAAAGGTTTATCCTAAGACGAATTAGATTCCCTGATGTTAACGATGCTATGTCTGTTCCTCGAGCATTTAGCAATTAATTATATATTGTTCTTAATATTTCAGCACACGTGTTGAAGGCATACTACCCTCCAAAGTGCATGTAATAACGCCGTCGCGTTGTTTGCAATTTCAATTTTTTCGCCAGCTAAAACAACTAAATCCGGGTCGAACGTAGGCGAGGCGATGTTTTACTCTCTGTTCTATCCGGGTTACGTTTGGCTGCTCCAGATGGTCGTTTTCATGATTACACCAGAAAGTGAAAGGTCTCCTCAACGATTTGCTTACCTCGATCAGAAAAAGTACATTTAACGTTGTTCATATTGTGGTTTTTTCTAAATGTCAAAAACAAATTAATAGTTACATCATGACTCTGTTGTTAACCACTGAAAACGACACAAAATGCGCTGGTGCACAGCCGCCCGCACGTACACACGCACCTGTTCCTCGTCGAACCTCTCCCGCACGTGCTTCAGCTGCCTGGATTGCTCCAATTTTGCCCGTTCCTTCTTGCTGTCCTTTGCTCGCTCCTCCTCCGCCTGGAGGCGCCACTGTTCCAGCTGCAGCCGCTGCAGTTTACGCATGAACTGGTTCAGTCGATCCTTGCGCGCTTTCTCGTCATCGTACACGTTGTGAATCGCCTGATACATCTCCGTCTCCCGGAGATTTAGGACCACTTCCTTCTTCTGTCGCGGTGGGACATTCTGTCTCGGACTCATATAAGGGGTATTGGTAATAGTCGCCGCCGTAGATTTCTGCTTCTTCGTCAGCTTTACAGGTTTCGTCAAAATGGATTTCGACTTGGCAATAGTGTACTCGCGGATATACAGGTCGGTCGCGTCCTTGACCGTGAAAGGCTGGCTAGGTAGCTTCGTCGGTTTCGTCTCGGACGACGCGAGAGGGATATCGACTGCCGTTGTCGTTGTCGCTGTCTTCTTCCGTCGAACCCTCTCCCGAGTCTGTTCCCGTCTGGGCGGGGGGACGACGACGTAGTTGAGACGCCGTCTCAGTCTCTTGCGGGCGTCCTCCTCCACCTTGTCCAAGACGGCTCCCTTGGATCGCGTCTTCGTTGGCTCGCGCCCGGGAGAATGCGGCGTCTCTTCCTTCTTCCGCTCCGGGGCAATGGGATTTTTAACACGCGGAACTCGCTCCTCGATCTTCTCCGTGGGCTTGGTTTCCCGGCTTCGTCCAGGGGACACGTGGACCGGGTTCATTGTTTTTGTTCCGTTCATTGTCAGTTTAGTTTGCGCCGGTTTCGCGGCTTCCGACGTGGGTTCTCGCTTACTCGGTTCTTTATTCCGTGGTGACGTCACCCCGTTCCGAGCGACATTTTTCGCTTTTGATGTCGTAGGTTTCTTGGGTGCCGGCTTTCTTGTTGATTGCAGGGTAGGTGTTTGCTTGGGAGAAGATGGCGTTCCTTTCTGAGCCCGATTCGTGGCTTTGGCAGCGTCTCCCGAAACTTCTTCCTTCGCAGGCTTTCCACGTTCTGGTGATGATGCGGGCGCTTCCCTTTTCTCGGGAGACGTCGTCCCGTTTTGTTCGGAGACAGAGAACCCGAATCTGCCCAGTCTTTCCTCCTTCAAAAGGGGATCCTTGTCCTTATTCTTCTTACCTCTGGAAAACATCGCAACAGTTTGTACAATGTAGATATAAAATGTGTGTGTGTGTGTGTGTGTGTGTGTGTGTGTGTGTGTGCGTGCGTGTGTGTGTGTGTGTGTATTGTGTGTGTGTGTGTGCATGCGTGAGCATGTGTGCGTGCATGCGTGCATGTATGTGCATGTCTGTGCGTGTGCGTGTGCGTGTGTGTGTATGTGTGTACGTTCGTGTGTAGTGTAACTAGTTATGTTATAAGAATGTACGGGTGCGTGTACGTGTATGTGTGTACGTTCATGTGTAGTGTAACTAGTTATGTTACTATGCGTGTTTGTGTGTGTGTGCGTGTGTGTGTGTGTGTGTTTGTGTGTGTGTGTATGTATGTGTGTGCGTGCGTGCGTGCGTGCGTGCGTGTGTTTGCATATATATGAGTGTAATGTAACCATGTGTGTGTACCTATGTGTGCGCGTGCGCACGTGTGTGCATACTACTTAACTCAATAAACACACACACACACACGCGCGCGCGCGCACACACACATACACATCTAACTATAATAGTATTATAACTACGATTATCTTACATGCTTTTTCATGATTTTAACTCACAGTTATAGAAATACATTTAGCATTTATATCCCCAATTTTTTAAGTTGCACTCACAACTAGGACATTACATACCTAAGTCACGTCTGCTTACCGTTTCTCTCCGGCTGTGATGAAGTTTATTCGGGCCCCAGCCCAATCTGAGGCGAACTTTGGCGGCTCCTTCGGCTCAACGCGGGCTTGTTTTGCCGGCTTACTGGCCGCCACTGCAAACAGTCAGTTCACGCTCGAATTACTTACTCATCACAGCAGCTCAGTGACAACACGGGCACACAACGCCTGCTCAGTACCTCTCCTAGACCATACAGTTAGATGAGTATCTTGCTGCAAACTGGTGGATTAGAGTTGAACGAACATTATTTGCGCCGTAATTGCCTCATGGCTGAATACTTTCCGGAGAAGCCTACCAGAGTTCAAATCAACATGTCTGCCAGAGGGTGAAAAGAAAGGTGCTTTGCGGAGTCCTGGAAACTGGATATTATATCACATTACATCTTACCTTTTATCTTGTCATCCTGAAATAGTCGGTTATCTCACTATATCAATGTTCAAAACTACAGACAAAGTATTGATACGTCTTGATTCAATCACATACTCTGTCGTCTAGAGAAAATCGACACGACGACTACCCTTACATACAAGACTCAGACTGTGCCAACACGATCGTGCGCTGGATACCCACTGGCTAAAGTAAATATTTACTGCCATGGAAACGCATAAAACACACATGTGTTTTGAAAAGAATAATTTTACGACGATTGTGTCAGCGAGAGAGAGCGATAGTTAACCTATGCACTGCTTGGAGACCGTGACGCAGCGGCACACAGCGGAACGCCGAATGTCGGTAGTTTATCAATCGGCGTTAAAAGGCGACGACAGCCAGGGAAGAGAGCAAACACGTCGCCACTGACTGTACCGTTGCTTATTCTCACGATAATCGACCGACTCTCAGAGACCTGAATGGCATTCAGATCTACTGAAGAAACACGGGTCAAACAGGTTGCGCAGAAATTGAGTGGCGAAACAGCGTCAACTTGTGGACTTTTCGTAAGCAGATATCCACCGCTCTATAAAGACATTTGCGCTGATGTCACTCAAGACCATCGATGTCGCAGGTAGTACTCGTATATAAACGTCAACGTAGTCCTTAAGTCGTGACTTCTTTTGCGCCTACATCATCGGAAACCAGCTCAGAGGCGCATCGATACAAAAGGGTTTGTCAATCCCATTACTCGGAATCACCCTCTGAAGCCAGGGATGGTCACATTGTTAGCAGGAATTTCGCTGAATTGATCGTACTTTGTCCTACTTACCATCTCAGTTACGGGTACCAGGCGCGTGAGCCCGATATCGCGGAACAGAAAATGCCGTTTTAATGTTGAAAGCAACAGGTCGAAAATGCCAAAGAGCAAAGTTTAAAAAACTTTGCTCGGACCTACGGACTACGTTATGCTTCATGTACGAGCAGTACCGGCAACGTCGACGTTCTTGTCTGACATCAACGAAAATGCCTTTATGAAAGGTAAGTTCTTGTATAGCCCAGTATCCAGTCCTTTGGACTGCTCAACACGCTTTTTCACAATACTTCTTGGCAGACTTGTTCAAACTAACACCATATCGATTCCAAGTGGAAAGCATTCAGCCACGCTACATTTAATGCGCGAAGGCTATTCGTACACAAATAACTGCCAGTGTCTACAGCCAGGTACTCATACAGCTGAGTGAACTGGACTAACGTAGAGTGAACGAATTTGCCCGAGGTTCGAAACGGCAGCACAGGATTCGAACACGGAATCTCTCGATTGAGAGTCGGATGCTCTATCCACTGCGCCATGGCGCTCCATTTGAGAAGTAATAGATCGTGACAGGACCTGTCGATTATGAGGAGACCGAGCAACGATACACTCACCAACAATTCAGTTCCTTCCATCTTTCCTTCCTCCTTCCAATTCTGTAACCTTTAACGCCGTTTGATAAACTAGAGACAACCGGCCGTCAACTACTTTATTGATATGTCACGACTTCAAAGCATTGCACATGCATGTGATTTTTCTTACACAACCGTTGAAAAAGTATTCTTTTCAGAACACTTGTGTTTTATTCATTGTCGTTCAAATGTTAAACAACACAAATTAATTGTAAACGGCTGGGGTAATCGCAAGTTCCAGATTTTGCTGTTTAAAAAAACAGCAAAATCGCCTTCTTTCCGCGATCAAAATCAATATTGGGACGATTTAGCGAATTTCATGCTAAAGATATTACAACTTCTGGCTTGATATGATGATGATGATGTCGGGCATCGCAGCAGGAATGATCGATTTAGTACACCTTCCAATAAGGTGGCATGTGACCTTCACACTAGGCCTGGGAGTGTGTAGTACCTGGCTTAATAGTCCGTCGTCCGGGACGCTGTGGCGACGAGTCATCATCTTGTCTGTGGCCGTGACCTTTCACCAACGTGTTGATCTTGGGCAGCGGTCCGCCGCCATCTTGTTTCTTCCGTCTGCCGGGAGCCGATTGCGCCGGACGTGGTTCCGGTTGAATGGCTGCAACGGAACGCATCAGTGATCAACGTCTGTACAGGGAACCTCGTTACACCGGTCGGCAAAAATCCGATCTCAGCATTCGGACAACATTTCACAGGAACGGAATTTCAAAATGAAAAGATCGGGCACAAAATAACAACGTTATTCAAAAAACTTGACATTCCAATCCTGAAATCCCAACCACCCACAACTATCTTATCTTCTAATCTCCTTTCTGACCACGACCTCATAATACACACACACGCTTATTTCTAGTTGTAACGCCGCCTACTGGTTAGTTGTGGAACTTCATGAAATAAACAAGTAATTACATAGGTAACAACTAGCTGACACCGACCCTTAGAACAACAAAACAAAGACAACTGTTATCATCATTAAATTATTATGATCTTAAATTCGTAATAGTGGCGCCTACAGAGGAATATCTCACAATGCAATGTATTCACTGATTAATACATTGCCAATGGCCCGTGTCAGAGGTTAATGGTCTAATATAGCGAATGAACAAAGCAAGAGGCGAGTGGACCTCGGCGCGTCGGATGAGATACACGTACAGTGAATCAAAGTTAGCGTAATATTTAACATATAAATAAGTCGTTGGTAGTTGTATATATAATATTGAAATGTCAAACATGATTCAATTGTCCAGTAAACGAATTAACACGAACATTTTCACAGGGAATAAACGTGACCTGACTAATGATGTTGCCTCGTAAACAGGATCGAGATGTGGTCAGAAAAGGTGGCGAATTGCATTGAGATTGGTCAGACGTGTGTTACGAGCGCCGCAACAAATTGTGTTTTGTCCGGTTGTATGCATGCGCTGAATATCAAGATTGATCTTTGCGCAGGCGAGTAAGTGAATCTTCATATCTGTGAAGGAATTCACAATATGTATAACCAGACACGTCATTCCTATATTTAAGTTGGGAGATCGTTTTCAATTTTCTAATTATAGACCTATATCTCTCTTATCCCAATTTTCAGAAATACTTGAAAAAAATATTCAACAAAACGCTAAAGTCTTTCATTGAAACACAACGCATGTTGACAGACGGGCAGGATGGCTTCAGTAGTAATCATTTAACCTCACTGGCTTAAACAGAATTTTTCGAAAAGGTTACTTCCGCAATCGATCAATGCCAAAGTACGATTGGTGTCTTTGTCGACCTAACAAAAGCGTTTGGCACTGTTGACCACAACGCATTACTAAGTAAATTGCAATGCTGCAGAATAAGGGGTCTGGCTCTTGACTGGATAAAAAGTCAACATGTTGAAAGAGAGGTACGCCACCTGTCCCTGTTGTCGTGCTTCTCGCAGTTTCGGGAGAAGCTGTTTTAATTTGTCGACAACTCTCTGCGAGTAATCCTCGTTGACCATTAGTCCTTTCTGTCTAGTTTGTATCGCGGCTTGCAGCACAGGTTCTTTGTTGTTGTACTTTTCGAACTTCACAATCACTGTTCTTGTTTTGGCAGCACCAGTCCCCCGAATGCGATGGACCTGTTCGATATCGATATTTCCGGTCATTTCCCACGGGATGTTGAGTTCTTTCGTCAGCTTCACACGAACAGCTTCTTCCGTCTGTACACATGTCTCGCTAGAGATTTCGGAAATTCCATCGAAACGTACGTTAGATCTTCTTGATTGATTCTCCAGGTGGTCGATTTTGTCAGAAAGTTTCATCAGACTTGTAGTTATTTGTTCAGCTCTGCGACTTCACATTGTATGTATTCAAGGATTGCTCGTTCACTTTGAGTACGAACAATGTCGGACACGAACTTGTCGAATCGGCTATTCGTCGATTCCATGAAAGCCTGAAAGCAGGACTGGAAAGTGTTCTTTTGTACTTCTAGCATCTTGAGGAACATCCTTTCCTGGCGGGCCAGCGCATCTGTTATATTGGTTGGTTGCTGCTGGTCCTCAGCAGGAGGGTCAGTGCTGGACATGGAGGCGGCACAGTCACCTTCCCCATTGCGAGAGAGCAGCACGTTGAGTGTTGTGTCCGGCACTCACTCAGGCGTGACTGGAGCGTCGGCGTGGCGTGGGCGATAATGCAGTAATTCATGGGCCGTAGGAATCGTCCTCCTTTTCTCACCACGAACGCTTACCAAACAAAATGTAAACTGTCCGACCTTTTGTACTATAGCATTACCTGCACATTGAACAGCAGCAGCAGCAGACCATACTATAGCATTACCTGCACATTGAACAGCAGCAGCAGCACACCATACTATAGCATTACCTGCACATTGAACAGCAGCAGCAGCAGACCATACTATAGCATTACCTGCACATTGAACGGCAGCAGCAGCAGACCATACTATAGCATTACCTGCACATTGAACAGCAGCAGCAGCACACCATACTATAGCATTACCTGCACATTGAACAGCAGCAGCAGCAGACCATACTATAGCATTACCTGCACATTGAACAGCAGCAGCAGCAGACCATACTATAGCATTACCTGCACATTGAACAGCAGCAGCAGCAGACCATACTATAGCATTACCTGCACATTGAACAGCAGCAGCAGCAGACCATACTATAGCATTACCTGCACATTGAACAGCAGCAGCAGCAGACCATACTATAGCATTACCTGCACATTGAACAGCAGCAGCAGCAGACCATACTATAGCATTACCTGCACATTGAACAGCAGCAGCAGCAGACCATACTATGGCATTACCTGCACATTGAACAGCAGCAGCAGCAGACCATACTATAGCATTACCTGCACATTGAACAGCAACAGCAGCACATCATACTATAGCATTACCTGCACATTGAACAGCAGCAGCAGCAGACCATATTATAGCATTACCTGCACATTGAACAGCAGCAGCAGCAGCAGCAGCAGCAGCAGCACACCATTGTTAGCTCGTTCAACGTGAATGTTGGACAACAGCCAGCTGATGGGTTTCCTAATTTATAACGAAACCTCAGTTACATCCACGATGATTCTCATGTTGGACATACGTCCGACCAATAATTGACGACATGTATTATGGAGAAACGAAATATCGATGTTGCGCATGGTCAGCGGTTCTTAACCCCTGGGTTGCAATACACAATTGGGTCGTCATGCCGTTTCGAGTAGGTCGCCAAAAGTATGCAGTGCTACGTAATTATTCGAACTTTAATTTATTGCTCCGCTTGCTTTTATCCAAATACATACACGAACAAGTTATGCCAAATACTACTTAAATATCACACAGCGTTTCAAATTCACGCTACGCGTATCGTGAATTGAACGTGTCGCTTGCATCTAGTGTGAACATGTCGTTGCTTTGTTTGTTGCCATAGAAAATGCATCATGCTCACACTGGATAAAAATCGGTGCTGTTTTCGGTATACTTCATGTCGAATCCTTCAAAGTACACTTTCTCAGAAAAATATTCTTTAGTGAGCATATGCAAGCGTCTGTCAGACAGTTTGCCTCTTAGTATCGCCATTAGGACTATAAAGTAAATTAGTGTAATATCCTTCAAACATTGTCAAAATCATACGAAGTTCCCGACTCCATCCGCAATCTGTCTTTTCCAGTTGCAAGAGGTAACGTGACTTCTTTTACTCAACAAACGTATGAACGGCGCTGGTTTTGTGATTTCTAGCTGCATACTCAGCAAGCACATTTAATAAATGCTCTCATTTTATTCATTTGTTTACATTATGTATATATATATATATATATATATATAATATATATATATATTTGTATTATTTATTTTATCGTGTATCACAATGTAGCTTTTTGAAGGCAAGATCGCCAAGAATATTCCATGACGGAAAAAAGAACAAACAAAGGTTAAGACCTCTGCTCTTCGTGTTAACTTTAGGTCGTTCACATGAGATAAACATCAATGACATACTTCTAGCCGTAGTCTAGAGCAACGCGATGACGTGCCTCTACAAGTCCAGAGAGTGATTGACAGAACACAGCATACCCTGGGCCACTAATTATTGCGTGTATTGTCTACGTTACTGTTACACAAGCGTCACGCTAATATTGGGGCAAGGTCGAATGATAAAAACACGTATAGTTATAGTTTGAAATAGCAATGCCCATTCCATGAAATGTATACATATCTAATATGTGGACGTGCATGCACGTCCACACACGTACGCGCTCACATGCACTCATGCCACATATACGAACAGACACACTCATAACATGCACACACACACTCACACACAAACACACGCTCACACACACACGCGCACACACTCACACACACACACACACACACACTCACACACACGTACACACACACACACACACACACTCACACACACACACACACACACACACACACACACAGACATACACACACACAAACACACACACACACACACACACATTTGTGCTTCTGATATCATGGTGAACTCGTCTGTCCCAAAACAACCACTTCAGCACAGTATACATAGGCTGGAATCGAGATCCATGCTATCCATATTGTAGCGGTCCGAACAACCGACTAACCTCCTTCTAAGAAAACGAACTCGCTGTGCCGACGTCCCAGATTCATTCTCTTCCTGCGATGACGTCACAACATTGTAGACAGCGTGTTACTGGTCGTTCAAGCGAACAGTTGACGTCTTTACGCTGTCACAGTGATGTGAGACGTTTCGAAGTCACCTCACAGCGTAGGTAGGTAGGTAGACTTTATTTGCGTGAACATCTCGTCACGAACGTGTTCGTTCATTAAAGTTCTCGGTTGGAATGCTACACAAAACCTGGTTGCTAGCCCGCTGATTTGCAATGCAAGTAACTGTCGTCGGATCGGATTGCGTATTAAAGTTCACTCCGTCCGGACGACGGAGCCGTTGGACCGTGTACCTTTTGTATGGGTATTAGGCCTCGTGATAGACACAATTCTACAAATTCCCGAGCTCGCTTATGGAAACTCGCAGCGGTCGGTAGCAATTATCAAGAGATATGTTGCGCTGGTCCATTGCTCGCGCGAAGCCAGTCAGGGACATATCATTGTGTTTGCACTGTTTCCTCTTTCGACTCGTTAACCATTCTTAGGCGATTAATCAGCAACGTCTCAGTAGACACTGATGCCGAGGTAACATTATGTTAGAACTGTGAAATTATTTTTACCGAACAAATATCACGGTTGAAGAAGAACACATGCACTGTAAATAATCCGTTGGATGCGTGCATGTGATTATACGAAATGCAATGAATGGGTATTAAGATAATTGGAACATACAAAAAACATACAATAGTAAGCCCGTATGTTGGGAGGATGCGACGGGGGCGTGCGCATCCCAACCCCTCCTCCGCTGAGGCAACAGCATTCCGCTTGAAGGTAATTAGATCCTCGTGGAGGGAACTAGTTCTGTTTGATTTTATATTTTCCCGTATAAAAATTAACTGAGTCCTGGAAATGTGTTGATCGGCATCGCAAAACAACTTCAACAGCACCCGCTCTCTACACCGCAATAATATCCAACCTTACCCTCCCCCCTACCGTCACAACAAAACATATGCAATACACCGACCTAAATCTAAAGTAAAAACTATAACAACATCGACATTTGATAGAGGAGACATGTTTCCTCTGTCGCAGTTGAAGCAGCACAAGACCAAACAAAATGGAAACAGGAGCATTTGGCCAGTGCTGCTCGGCCAGACCGCGCAATACGCTCGAGGAGGAGGGGTTGTGCACGTTGGATTTGAGTGTCCGTGTGGCTAATACCTTTCAGATATGGGTCACACAATTCCACAGCGTTGCTTAGCTAGAAACAGAACAGGCCAGTTGTGAACGAATTTGTCCAAACATTTTGCTCTGATCTGAATACATTGATCACGCTGCGGCTGCAGGGGTCAGGACACAGACGAAAAAGTGCAGTTTATTTTTGAGAAATGATTTTTTTAAACAAAATTCACCTGCTCTGACATAAGTGCATTTGATTAGTCAGATTTCCCGGTGTGATTGTAGACGCTGTTGACAGTAAAATGGTGCATTGGTAGCTGATTGTACTAAGCGGAAGGGTATTTGGCAGCAATTTGGCCAGTTGACCTTTTAGCCGGATTACTGCCTGCATCCATTCGTAAATATTGACGGGTGTCACGAATTTGTCCAAACATACAGGCATTTTACGAGAGCTAGAAATATTATATTTTGACTAAACTCGACCAGCATGTCAATGAGATGATAATAACAGCAAGTGAGAAGTTTAAGAAACTTTGTGGGTCACGTTTTCTTATAATCACACAAAACGGGAGAATATTCCCGCAGAAAAGAAACGTGTATTGTCGAGAACAACGGGTGTAGATCCAAATCCAGCGTGCCAGGAGAATGTATTTTGCAAATGTATCATGCGAAATATTTCCCGATACCTACATAGTTGCAACGTCACATAAACTCGACGTTTGTCACTTCGCCACTCTTCTTCCTTACGCAAATTATAATGTTTACATGACTCCTGCAATTGATTGGTTCAGCTAATAAGTCGACTCGACCATAATAGCCATTGTATGACATGATTAAATCATACAGGTACGCGCTACTGCAGACTACGCATGTATACGTTAGTGTCTAATATTTATAGGAACGAGAGTTTACATCTCGTTGACTGTGAAGTAGTTCCACGGACTGACATGTCTCTCTCCGTCAGTAAAATAACCTAGTAGACCTACTTCCGCGCCCACTGTCTGGCGTCTCCATGACGACAGTATAAACAATGGCGGTCGCTACTCGTTTGGACCTGGTATCGGCCGCAATATGTCGAACTGACGGGCTAGCGGTGTCGTTGTTTATAACACCAAAATTCAATTAGAGTTACGACGAAACGGAAAGGAGATCTGATGTGCGCAGGCGCTTTATATGCACACGGGTTTATATTAATAACGGAGAGTGATATAGACCACACGTTTTAATAATACGTGGTTGACTGCTTGCAACGACCCGGTTTTGTTCCCATACAATTCTATGCGTGATGAATAACTTTAGATATTGTTTGAAATCACGCCCGTAGTAAAGCAGAAAAGCGTCAAAGGCACGAAATAGACACTTTTGTATTAGTATTAGTTGAGTTTGTGAATACCTACAGTGAAACTTCGTTATTAAAATCACCCTCGGAGCTGAGCCAAAATAATTTGAATGGCCGCATTGCCTGAATTCTGATGTGGCTTTAGTATCCAGGTCACCGTAAAGCGAGTTTTGACTGCGCATAAAAATAATAAATCCTCTACAATTTGGGTATTAAGAGTTACTACTTTTTCTAGTACACCTCACGTAACAGGAATTTAGCAGATAATTGGACATATATTAATGTAACAGCTGTGTTACGGAACGGAAACTACACCTGCTGAGCTCCCTACAGTATGCTGTATGCATTCATGGAATCTTATTGCCGTAGTTGTTAAGAACTGTGGCTGATGTATAGCGCAATGCTGGTTTTATTAGCGGATATTTAAAGGTGCTGGAATTATCAATAGGTGTCGATTCATTGGCTGACTTGATGTAGTACGATTATATCAAATGCAAATAGGCCTGTTTAAAATTTCTGATACTACCCAAGTGATGAGTTATTATATAATTCAACTTCTAATTATTGCATATCTAATTAAGAAGAAGAAAATTAGTTCACATACTTAATTTCCTTTTTTCAATGGACTCGATAACAGTTCGCATATAATCATCACCAGAAAACACATTTTGTCATACGGAAAAAAAACTCGGGGTTAAGCAACTAGAATAGCTAACAAAACGAATCCTTTGCAACTACAATCAAGGCTACCATGCCAATAGTCTACCACAATCAAGGCTACCATGCCAGTAGTCTACTACAATCAAGGCTACCATGCCAGTAGTCTATTACAATCAAGGTTACCATGCTAATAGTCTACTACAATCAAGGCTACCATGCCAATAGTCTACTACAATCAAGGCTACCATGCCAGTAGTCTACTACAATCAAGGCTACCATGCCAGTAGTCTACTACAATCAAGGCTACCATGCCAATAGTCTACTACAATCAAGGCTACCATGCCAATAGTCTACTACAATCAAGGCTACCATGCCAGTAGTCTACTACAATCAAGGCTACCATGCCAGTAGTCTACTACAATCAAGGCTACCATGCCAATAGTCTACTACAATCAAGGCTACCATGCCAATAGTCTACTACAATCAAGGCTACCATGCCAGTAGTCTACTACAATCAAGGCTACCATGCCAGTAGTCTACTACAATCAAGGCTACCATGCCAATAGTCTACTACAATCAAGGCTACCATGCCAATAGTCTACTACAATCAAGGCTACCATGCCAGTAGTCTACTACAATCAAGGCTACCATGCCAGTAGTCTACTACAATCAAGGCTACCATGCCAATAGTCTACTACAATCAAGGCTACCATGCCAATAGTCTACTACAATCAAGGCTACCATGCCAATAGTCTACTACAATCAAGGCTGCCATGCCAATAGTCTACTACAATCAAGGCTACCATGCCAGTAGTCTACTACAATCAAGGCTACCATGCCAGTAGTCTATTACAATCAAGGTTACCATGCTAATAGTCTACTACAGAAACGTATTGAACACGGAGAACCTGTAATTCGTGGGCGGCGCCATGCTGGTAGATAATCTGACGCCACAAACTCTTCCACGAGGTGCCATTTGTGTGGCCTTCGGTAACATGTATCTAGTACTAATTGCCACCTTAGGCTCATGTCAAGTAAAGGAAAAGACAACCTCATTTCAAACAGTTTACCCCTATAAAGCTAATCAGTGGCGTGTGCGGTTTTTTATTTTTTGGTGGTATTTTGTTTTATTAATACCCTTCCAATTCATGGCAGTATGGAAAACACTAATGTGAATTTAGAATGCGTATTCCATGTACCTTCGTTTTCAATCTAAGATGGCGCGAGTATGGGATACGTCAATTACCGACTTTGTCCCTCTTACGTATCCTAAATACACCGCGTAAATGCTTCACTCGTGTGTCGATCAGTTGTCTCAAGAGCGCTGATAAGACACGAGTTTTATATGACCGGACAGGGACAACTAATACACTATATATATCCCATATTTTCTGGGATGAAATTCGTATTTTTGACTTAAAATTACGTGAAAGTTCGTATAAATCGGCATCATGTTTTCCATCGGTTAACCGGTGTCACGGGCTGAGCGTTGATCCGTGCCAGGAATATGCGTTGCGGCAAGTGTGAATGTGGTAGAATGTACTATGTAGAATGACGGTCAGCTGTGTAAAATATGTTCTTATATACACGGTATTCAGTCCTTGTGACTGCTCAAAGCGCTTTGCACTTCATCCCAGGACACATGTTCACTCGAACACCATCTTGACTACTCTCGGAACCATTCAGCCCATCTGCGGTTAATGCGAAAAGACTATCCGTATACAAATATACAGCATCCTTTACACAGATACTCATTAATACACATGGGTGAACTGCATGAAAGAACTTGTCCAAGGTTCGAGGCGACAATAAGTGGCACTGAACCCAGAATATTTTCGTTGAGTGTCCGAAGCTTTAAACACTACGCCGCCGTGTCGCTCTGTGCGATGCCACTGCAGCGCTAACGACAACAAACAGCCATCTATCTGGCAACACAACCTTCCGAGAATGTGAATTCTTCGTAGAATCCCACGCGTGGTCGCCAACACAAAAGAAGAACGCTAACTTGTTCGAGATCCACATATATACCACGAGTCGACCTAATGCTAATTGAGTAAACTGTGTAATTACACCGCCTCCTCGCTTGTCGGTTATCTTGTTTCTCGTAGTGTTATCTATCTAAAATGGCATTGCGACCTTTGCTCAAACACAATTGTACATGTTGATCTGTCTACATTTTCAATGGAACTCATTTCGAGCATGTATTATTCTATTCCATGGTTAATTAGGCGTTAACGCATGCAAATAGGCATTGCTCCCACTCAATGTTCCCAGGTCAGTACACCATGCCAGTGATCTAAAGTACGTCGTCAATCATGTTAAAGACTTACTAGACGTAGGAGAAAGCGGGCATAAATGCTACCTACTAAACATATGTGATGTAAAAATATAAACAACGACGCCGGACCAATACCGTAGGGCCGCTATACCTGTTTCGACATATCCAATACAACATTTACGTAACCCCTGTTAATTACCCCACACCCCGCATGCAACATTCGCGTCTTGCAGCTTTCCGTCTAAACAATAATTGTAATTATGAACGTCCACCTCGGTTACGTGTTGATTGATTGCTGCTGGCACGTAGCAACTAAATCAGCCGGTCAATCAGAGTTCACAATGACCCTTCATGCTCACATGTAGGACACACAACCAGCACATATCAGAACAACTGTGTCACGCACGTAGTCGCCTACTTCTTGACATTAATGTAACCGCTGCCCGATCAATCATGTGTGACTCGCTACCACGGAATGGATATCGTCGCACAAACACTCACTTTTAGATGCAGGCCAGAAATTAAGACACGGGATCGACTACACTGTAATTTATTTGAGGATCTAACTGCTGCTAAGAAATTAATATATAAACAATATAATCTGTAAATATAGTTTACCGTCTGTAAGCACTCGAAATTTGCTTTTGAAGTATATAGAGTACCTTCATCTGAATAATTATGCCTTTATAGCATTATTTCTCATAACAACGTTTTTGTAAATACCAGAATAAAATAATAACAGTGAACAGTGGCGAGAGTTGGGGCTGGATATTTCAAAATAAGAAAGCATCATATGAATCCATGGAATTGACCTTTTATATTAATTATTTATTTACATATTTATCACATTTTAATGCAATTTCTAGTGAATTTTTAACAAGTATTTTTACGTTTGTTATTATAAGGAAATTTTAATTATATATGTATATATTTATTTATATATTTTATTTATTTATATATTTTATTTATTTAATTTATTTATATATCTATTGACTCTACGTCTACAAACGAACTGTGATGGTACATTTGTTGTGTGGAATGGTACAAGCGAAACAAAACGCGAACCACATCACGTCTGTCACGCGAAAGTGCGCATAATAATAAATAATAATATATATATATGTGTGTGTGTGTGTCTGTCACGCGAAAGTGCGCATAATAATAAATAATAATATATATATATGTGTGTGTGTGTGTCTGTCACGCGAAAGTGCGCATAATAATAAATAATAATATATATATGTGTGTGTGTGTGTGTGTGTGTGTGTGTGTGTGTGTGTGTGTGTGTGTGTGTGTGTGTGTGTGTGTGTGTGTGTGTGTGTGTGTGTGTGTGTGTGTGCTGCCATCTACTATACCATTCCGCAGCGAACAACGGCCAAGCTGGAGTAGGCTTTCTCGTAAACAAGAAATGGAAAGACAATATAGTGACGCTAATGTCGTTCTCGTCTCGTTACACGAGGAGTTAAAAGAACTACTGATGACAGCACTCACCTTGGCAATGGCTGCTCTCAATGTCACACGGGAAAGGTCGGCTTGACGACTATGTAATGAAAAGACTGACTTGTTGAATGGGACCTCATAAGACAACCATATTCTAGTAACAACAACAAATATTATGCCCTTATACAGACCAGTCAATCCATAAAACCTTACCGAGAGTTGGGGGAAAACCAGAAAACCAGGTTATCTGCCTTGTATGTACACCAACTGCTTGACCCTAGACATGTATGCACGTAATTCTTACCTTCCTTTGTGCCAGTGGCCGGCAAAGAATGCGTCCCGTTCTCTTGGTAGCCCTGCCGAAACTCAAAGCCTTTGCCTTGTTGTGGCGTTGCTAAAGCGTAAGTCTGCCCTGGCCCTGCAGGGGGTAAACTCCCCGTGTGCGTACCGTTTGGAATTCGTTTTGGTGAACTACAAAACAACAGAATCGTGGTCATTGGAAAGGGTGTATGTAATTAGTGTCGGTTAGTTCATTGGGCCGTGAAGCAATCCACGTTGCCATATGGGGAGTGCACTTCCATGAAACAATTAATTTCACAATTGAGTCACATTTCCTTTTCTACAAGAACAAAGTCAGTCAACTGGAGCGTGTTTTAATCGCATGTATCGTAACGTTCTTGTCGGCGAAAGTAAAAGAGAAATGACTCTTGGGTTAACGGAAGATTATCCAGAGCAGATTATGCCGAACAGTCACTGTAGTTTGTTTTAAATCAGCGGCAAGACAGGAATACTGACTAGTGTACGCGACCAGTTAGGAACTAATAAATTGTTGTAGTTTCCATGGTCCTTTATAAAATATCACAACATAGTGTATACCAAATGACCATTTTATTATTGCAATATTAGTATGTACTAAACGAAATACAGTTTTGCTCAACAATTGCTATAACGTGGCATTGGTACACAAGGAAATAGCACATAATACATGTAATTTGAAAAACTGTTGTATCGCATTAATGACATATCACAAAACGTCACGCGATCCGTAGCACAATATATAACTATTTTATATCGCTCCAACGACGTGTCAGAAGGTACCAGAATAATTCTCATCGTGTTCATCCTCTTTTATAGAACACAAACAACGCCTGTTCTCCAAGAATAATATTCAGGATAATTATATAATATTTGTCATTGGATTCTTTGGTGTATCTTCTATACAATAGGTGTATATTTCGTATGGCTTTTTATGGGCATTTTTTAATGAGCACTGTTTGGAAATATTAACTGACAAAGCGTACATGCGTTGTATTCTATCCAAACCCACTCATGTACAGCATATCATGTTTCACACATTTAATTTAAAGTTAGTTATACCCATATTGTGCTGAATTCAATTATTTCAAAAATAAATACAACAAATACAAGAAACGGAATAAAATGGGTACATGCAAAAACGTAGGCGCACCCATATGTTGGTGATTTTGTACACGCATTGCGTGGACTCAGAGTTCATTTCATAAACAAATTGCATGGGGTCTATTAAGTAGTCTGTGGTATCAAGCACACCACACAATGCCGCTAATCATAGTATTTTGTCTCGCAAATTATTGTGTCGATCTTTAGAATCTGCGAGTTTAATTATCTTGCCGATGTTTAGAATCTGCGAGTTTATAATTCTTGGTAACATAAATCAATCTTTAGCATTGACGGGCACTATGTTACTCTTTTTGTGCATTTTATGATTGATGGCCCGGCGTAACAATCTACCCCGCGGGGGGAGTAGGACTAACTTGTTTTAAGTTACAACACTTTATTTTTTAATCGAAAGCCACAACAAAACAGCTAATGTTGCCGATTTGAATTATAATTGAATTGGAACGGAATAAAAATTAATTGAATTGAATTTGAATTGATCCGTTTTGTGAACACATTGGATTGGATTGAATTTGAATTGATCCTATGTGTCCGCTTGAGTGTACTCAGTCCCATTAATACAAATAACATAATTCTCGACTTCTAGATATATAATTTATAATATGCACTCCAAACAACGGGAGGAAATGACTGACTGATGATCCATCGTCTGTGATACCCACCTCGTTGAACTGTTCAGTAAGTCGGTCAGTGTCGTTGTCGTCGTTGACGAGGCTGTGGCCGTATATGCCCTCCGCATACCTCCCGGTCCCAACCATTCCCGTGTGTAACCCGGACCATCCCGGGATTCCCCGCGCGACGGACCCGTTCCCGGGGGCCAAACCTCCGCCATGTCCTCGGCTACAGGCAATATTCTCCTTTTAAGTCGTCCCTCTCCCAGTGGAAAATTATCCCGATGTGTATCCAATGTTCCGGTGTTTCTCTAACCAGAATGTTTCTAGATATAAAATCCATATAAACAGGGATCCTCAAGATGACACTGCATCTGCTGATATGTTATCCGAGACACATGTGTTTGGTTCACATTCAACACCCAACCAATGGCAAATATTTCTCCGCTCGTGTTACATGTTAGAGTGTGACGCAGTACGGTAACACATCAAACACACATCGACGTTAATCACGTAGTCCAGGTGTTATGTTAGATGAAATAACATATAATGGAATCGCGCTCCACAGAATCAACTAATATCGACACTAGTCTACTAGTCGGAAAACTGTTACGTGCCAAGAAACACCTCGTTAGGCGCCAGCCAAGACATTTGATCCAGCGCTAATTACTTGCTTTGGCGATTCAGAGACTTTCCATGCCGTGGTATAAATGAGTCTGTTTAGTAACGTTTCACGGCAATGTTACACAAACCAAATTTACGTCCCTACCCAAAGGATATAGCGCGATACTTCACTGTACTGTCTTCACAAACCGTGCCCGCGTAAGTCTGGTAACACCAATATTATATGTATCCAATTACATCGTGCCAGAATATTTACAGATAGTAAATCCAGGGATGACAATCCAAAAACAGGGATGTTCAAGATGATTCTGCGTCAGCTGACATGTTTATCCGAGACTTGTGTGTTCAGTTCGTATTCAACATCCGACCAATCGCCAATATTTCTCCGTTCGTAGCCACCGGACAACGTATCCAATATAAACTCCGATTACTACTCTTTCGACTTATCGCTAAGCATCGCTGAATTTTGTCCTACATAATCGTCGTC
>CM034534.1:59513209-59705709 GCA_020002185.1 Paraescarpia echinospica | reverse complement strand
GGGTCATGGCAAGTGATGGTCTATACTAGTTCACGTAGGGACAAATAATGCAGATAGGGAGGGAACAACTGGGATAGTACTGAAGTACAGACATTTAGTGAGAAAGTTAAAGAAGAATTGAACAGATTATTCTCTCAGGAATTTTTTGCCAGTAATGGGAGGAAGTGGGCCAACATATAGAAACTGCAAGAGGATGGCGATCAACGCACAAGTTGAGCAGATTTGTGAAGAAGAGGGGGTGGGATTCGTTGATTTATGTGGATATTTTGTTGGGAGGGAAGATATGTACACGAGAGATGGCCTTCATCTAAATGGAAGCTGAAACTTGAGGCATAGATAAAGACAGCACAAATAAACAGCAAGGAACAGCCTGGAAAACATTTCTGAAGCTGGATATAAATACGTTTGTTTAAATGCAAGGAGCATATTAAACAAAAAAATAAACTAAACATTATGGTAGAAGATATTGACCCTCGCATAATAGGTATAACCGAATCATGGGCCGCCACCGATATATCAGATGACGAATTGAGACTGACAGGCTATGTAATGTTTAGGAAAGATAGAATAGGAAGAAGGAGAGGTGAATTTGTTTTATATGTTAAAGAATATATTCAGGCTAATGACATAGTTTTGTTCTGACAGTTTGAATTAGTTGACAATGTCAAGATATATGAGCTACTGGAGAGTAGTGATCACAACCAGAGACATTTTACCATCAATGTAAAATTAGAAATGAATAATAAAATGAAGTACAGGAGAAACTTCCACAAAGGAATATATAAGGACACGAGGAAATATTTAGTAAAGATAGACTGGAATAACGCACTGAAGAATAAACAGCAATAGAATGCTGGAATATCTTAAAGAGTGAAATTGAGTGCATCGTCGATACATTTTTCCCTTGAAAGGGAAGTTTTTGAAATACTGAATGGTTCTGAAAATATTGATAGAAATATTTTTTCTCAGTTAAGAAATGTAGAAGGACTTAGAGGACATTAGTAAAGGAGCAGTGTAGATTAGATATAAGAAAGTTCTCATTTTCGCAAAGGACAGTAAATGAATGGAACATATTATCTGCTGATTGTGTGGGTGCTAGTAGCATGAATATGTTTAAAAATAAAATCGACATATACAAGAGAAGGGCGGGATGCACGTAATTAAACAGGGTTGGACTATCGATAGGCCAACACGATTCCTTGTCCACCTGCCATCTAGAATTAATCCTCTGATTGGCAATCTTGTTAAATCTATTTACAAACACATTCCGAATGTATTCTCACCTATAAGCCTTCCCCGTCGTCCGGCGTCTAACGCTCTTTAGCTTCGGTAACTTCTTCACACTGGACCGCTTCCCAAGAAGATTCTTCACACTGACAGCTGTCGTAACAGTAACCGTTTTGCTCGCCAACATGTCTGCCAGATGTCTTCAGCACCTCACCGTTATCCGTGTGCCTATATGTAACGAGTCGCCTGCATGCTACTCTTTCAAACTGTTTTCAGTTGCATCTTTTGTATCATTTTCTGCACGCCTTCCGTAATGGTATACCCCGGGGCAGTCGAACGGCTGCCATTTGTTTCCCGGTGGTTAGACACGGGTTGAATATGTTCCACCAGTGTTTGCAACTGAAGACATTGTCGTCTGCCAAACTGTCTCAGGCTAGCGAGTGTGTGTTTTGTTGACACAAAGCTGTTACTATCCGGTTGGAGTGGTGTATCGTTCGTGGATCTGGTCGTGTCTAGATTGATTATATGTAACCGCAGAGATTAACACAATCAAACATAACGGTTATATCGATGTAAATAACAGCACCGTTAGTGGGAGGGCATAACGACCTGGACTGTCGGTGTCTTCAATGGTATATTGGTGAGACGTGTCTAGGCTTGGCTTGTGTGAGTGTTGTGTGTGCGTGCGTATGTGTGTGTGCGTGTCGCGCGTGCGTGAGTGTGTGCCGTGGCGTGTGTGCGTGTGTATGTGTGTGCCTATGTGACTGTGTGCATGTGTGCGCGTGTGTGCGTGCATGTGTCGTGTGTGTGTGTTTGTTTGTGTGTGTATATGTGTGTGTGTGTGTGTGCGTGTGCGAGTGCGTGTGCGTGTGTGTGTGTCTGTGTCTGTGTGTCTGTGTCTGAGGGCCAATGTGCTTGTGCGAGTGGGCGTGTGCACGTGTATGCGCGCGTGTCCGCGTGTGCACATGTGCACGCATGCACGCTTACACATATTTAAGGAACACACAAATACCTTTAGAAAATTCGAATACGTTTGAAAATACTATTCGAATACATATAAAGCTATTCGAATATAAGAGTTTTCTATAATAATATATCTCACCATTATACAATAACATTATTCGAATATGAATTGACTATGGGGATGGCAGTAGTTTATGTACCTAAAGTACCTGGTTGAACCGACTGTAGACCGACCCACACAGAGGCTGTACACATTAGTATTCATGTCGTGACATATGAACATAATATACTGAGAGTCAAATTAAATGTAGCATTACATACTGCCATATCACGGTCATTGTTGTACCATGCCGTGTACAGTTCGTAGTAAATGGGTGTGTTTTTGTTTCTTGGTAGATTGGTTTCCAAAGACATTGTAGGACTCTGACCATTTATGTTATCGGCTGGAGACAGACGTTTGCATATTTGGTCTGGATACGTAAAGGAAATATTTATCAAACACAATTCGATTATATGATGATTGCTTTGATCGAATACCATGGGGACGTCAGGTACAGAAAACGAATTAAAAAATTACGTATGGTTACAATATACTGCCCGGATAACACGATCCAAATACCATTCATCCTAGCCGGTTATAGATATTAAGCTTCTTGACAACACATCCTCTTCATCATCACTCGTCATATCCTCTCCATACAACTCTCCCTCACCTCCAACCTCTCTCCTTGATTACATTCCCGCATACATCCTGTCTCCCACTAAGCTCCACAGTTGCACGTCATATGTCTCGAACCGACCCTCTTTCCTGCCCTCTTCCAACTGGTACATGTCTCAAAATGTATTCCCCTCTGTGTGTGCAGCTCCCGTCCCCTTCGCCATATTCGCATCTGTCTACACATCTTGCGCAAATCTCTTCCGTACGTGAATGAAAAACATATCAATAAGTACACGCACGCACGCATGCACACACACACACACAAACAAACAAACAACCGTCCGTTGCAGTAGCAATTGTAGTCGTCATGGTCCTCTGACATATAACTGTTTCTTTTCGTCACGCTTGACAGACTATTCGGAACGGTTGTAACTGCAGTACATTGATGGGTCGGATATTTGCCCTTCACGGGTAATAGAAGTCTAACCCAGCAGCTTCGTATTCAGATTGTCCGTTTGTCTTAGGCGCCTACTTCCTTTTTGCTAGGCTTAGTTAGTTTTTCATTGGTGGCAATGTTGGTGATTTCAGTATTATATGCAACACATTAAACACACATTTCTTCAGGTATTCAATATACAAGACGCTCCTTGTTAAATGTCACACAAAAACCAGATCCTTCGTACAGATGAAGTATGCCTTCCTTGACACGATCACACAGCCTGTATAGTGCTGCCAAACAGCAACATGAACATATTAGTTTATTTATGTACATTATAGATATTCATTGTAGTCCTTAACTTTGACAATGTCCCTCTTCAAAAAACGTATTAAGGTAACACAATAACTCAGAAATGAAGCACCGTCTCACAATGGTCTGACCTTCACGCGTATGCCGTGAAACGGGAAGTAAACTAATAATACGTCGCCATATATATCCAGGCGCCGCTGTATGAACGTACATATACGTAGGGCCCTGCCTACCTGTTCGTAAAATTAGCATGTGTACGTATAGCCCCTTGCTAACATATAACAAGTCCTGGGGTCGTGATACATGTGTCAAACGCTCCTTGGCCTAGCGACCAATCACGAGCGCGCTGGGCGAGGTTTAAAAGCGCCTGTTAGTTTTTCATAAGTGAATCGCAATGACGCGGACCGCTACTGAAGCCGACTGTCCCGACCTCTCACGGATACTGCAGAACTATGTGCATTAACGTCCGATGCAATGAATAATGGATTGCGTAATATTGCTGTTTAAGAACACGTTTAAATGCGAGACAAGGCACAGCCGTTCGTTTGCCGCGTCTCCGTAATTCAAATATAATAAAATGATGTTATTACCATCCCACCTAACCTATTTGGTCATCAAAAAACACAACTATTTACAAAAATGTGTCTGAAAATTTGTTGCAGCCGCGTCGGCATACCTTCAGCTTAGTATAACCTCAAAGGGGCACATTTCCAAGGGACAAGGGGGGCACGCGTGGGCTCATTATAAAAGGTCTGCGGGCACGTTAAATTCCTAAGGTCGATGGGGGCACGTACCCCCCTGGCCCTCCTGGATCCGCCTATGGTGATAGCAACATTTGGCAGAGTTCGAAAGCACCTGTCCATATAGAGAAGGGAGGGCATGAATCAAGGATGGAAGGGGAGGACGGAGAGAGAGAGAAAAAGGATGGGAGGGAGGGATGTCAGAAATAGCAAGGGAAGGACGGACGGGGGGCAACGGTAGGAATCAACAAATAAAGCGGAAAACAACAGCTACAAGCGTTGGTGGGTTTAATGCATTTTATAAAATACGTACAAATGCGAGACAAAGCACAGCCGTGAAATCAATACAAATTCATAGAGTATTATTTCAACATACAATAGATTGCATATATTACATTAAACACTGTTTTGATACAGCTAGATTGCATGAGATAACTCTAATTTGCTTCATGGTATTTTGGTGTTCGTTTAAAATAATTTTCATGGGTTTAGTTTGTATATTCTTAAACGTATTTGGTATTATTATAAACTATAGAAATTGCAACAACATACGTCATGGACAGAAAGGGCTATTTTGTAGCCGCATAATACAATACATGCAGATATAATCTGAACTTCACAGAACTCAGATAAATATCGGCAAGAGATAATAGGCGATTGGCCTTGGCCGACTTATGTCATCAAAGAATGTTTTCGTGCGCGAAGCTGGACCAGTAACACAATACCATGCCTTGCGACGCCGAGCAAGAATATAGCACCATCGAAACAGCGTTTATAGTAACATTTCACCGTCTAAACTTTTCGTACACATTTACTTGTATCCTCGACTATAACAAGTATTGTCATATCTCACGGAGCAACGTAAGCCACATGCATCATTAACTATCTAATTAACAGCAACATTGCCGGTTCAACATGAAACATCAAATGTGGCCGGGGCTAATATCGTCCATACTTGTTTTCCTTAATATCTACAAGAAAAAAACAAAGACACCATTAGTAATAAATAAAACATCATACAATTAATTTTACATTACATAATATTGAAACTTGACAATTGAAACTAACAAAACTGTTCTCATTACGCCACGATTTCAACTGGCGCCGTATTGCAAAGATAATTAGGCCTAGTTAATGTGCAGTGAACCCTTTCATTTAGTAAGTAGTCAAAATGTTGACTTGCTAAGCTTGTATGTACTATACCTGTACTGTATAGCACAGCATATATTAAAAACATTAATTTAGTTTTACAATAATGCATAAAATAAAATTTTATTTTGTAACAACAACAAACACCAACATAAACGAATACACAAAACAATCGTTTTAAAATGTAATGTTGTGTTGCATGCATTGAACAAACCAATCGCATATACAGACATAAAATAAAGGCTGGTTGATACAATACACCATAGCTTCTGAAATTTTCACCGGAAACAGACGACCACCACGTCACACTGACCTTGCTCGGTGATGACCTTGAGTCGCGCGCTGGCCTTGGCAACACCGATGTCGTTCTCGGCGATGCACGTGAAGTCTCCCTCGTGTTCCTTCTTCATATCAATCACCTGCAGCCAGCCCGTCACCTGCCACTTCTCCGGCCCACCTCGCATGTTCACCGACAGGTGCAGGTCGTCATCTGCACGTAAGAAATAACAGTGATGCGGTATATTAGTTGTTTAATTAATAATTTTGTCACCCATGTAATCATGTATGTTTTCGGTTAAACAATATTTATATTACACGGGGACTAACATTAGCTAAGTAATATTACTTTTAATATTTAAAAATATGTATAATTATGTACTTCTGTATTACAAATTATCTTGTCAATATAATAAGTAATAGTGTATGGTTTGTCATTGGGACAAAAATACTCTTTTTCTGGTTTCCAGTGTTGATTAACGCATAGTGTTTAAATAAATCACTGCACAAGACGGCCTTAGAAATTACAGGGTCGCCATGAGGAAACGTGGAGAAGGCCCGCGTAACCATAGTTATGTGAAAGTGTGCGGCGTGACATGCGATGCCACCGCCAGGCAGGCTGCAGACTGGCAGCAGTGGCGCTCTCTTGTGGAAGCGAAGGCACAAATAAGACTGGCTGAGTGAGTCAGCGAGTGAATGATTGATGATGACCTTGCAGTTATTTTGCACGTAGCCTATTCGGAATGTGTATCAGTCTGTCAGAGTCAGTATTCTTGAATTACGTACACATA
Source organism: Paraescarpia echinospica (assembly GCA_020002185.1). Classification (NCBI taxonomy): domain Eukaryota; kingdom Metazoa; phylum Annelida; class Polychaeta; order Sabellida; family Siboglinidae; genus Paraescarpia; species Paraescarpia echinospica. Next base: position 59,699,157 of record CM034534.1, on the reverse strand, counting down.
ACTGGGAGACTGACAATGCCATTGTTGGTGACGACAAGTGCCCATTTGTTAAATCTTGTTAAATCTTGTTGACATATTGCCTAATCAGATGAGTAACCTAACAGTTTCAAACAAAAACGAACTGTAACGAATTTGCATATTTTAATTATATTCTGGTAAACTCCCAATATTTATTAAGCATATTTTAATTTCATACAATTGTTGAATGTGTTTATGTAGAACGTTATACTAGAACACAATTACTTGTTTGGTTTGGTTTGAAATTACGTGACGTTATTCAAGTGCCCATTTGAAACTAAATAACAAGGTGTCAACAACACCATTGACGTTGCCGCGCTACCAATCATTTGCATCATTTCGCCAACCGTCCATTTTAAACGTATCATCAAGTTGTGGCAGAGGTGAATGATCAGTTTGAGCATATGCGCAGAGGTAGCAAACTACCGCGATATACCGGACGTGGACTGCGATATATCGGGATACTCACTGGGCAGGAAAACGGTCTTGCCATCAACCCTAGTCCACATCCACTCGATAGTGGGGATGGGGTATCCACGCGCCTCACATGACATGGCGATGCTGCTTCCCGTCAGGTTCTTCATGTTCTCCGGCGGCGTCACGATGACGGGAGCTGGAACGAGAAGCGGATGACGTCACATAAGGAACACATGTATTTTAGTTTCCAGTATCTCTCTGCTAGAAAGCACACACGCCAAGTTACAATAACCGATATGTCACGTCGTACGGGTGTCCCTTATAAATACAATGTGGATTTATGGAATGTTCAGAGGAATATGGCAGTGTCCCACCTCAATACGTTTGTAAAGATCGACAAGTGTAAATGTTGTGATAAAGTACTTATTGTCTTGTTTTTGTCAGTGAATTCGATAACTTGCATCTGTCGAAGAGTACATAGTATTACATATTCATGGTTTTGCGCAGATTTCTTACAACACGCAACGGATTTTTTTTGATCTGCGTGTATTTAGTGTAGTGTGGCAGATGGCGATACTCGAATGAAATCGAAATGTTTATAGGCCGGTTAACCAAAGAAAAACAGAATAGTTATACAGATTGCATGCCAAAAAATCGGATCTCAACCAGAACAAAATGTGGTCTGTCTGCAATAATACAATATGAAAACTTCTAGTTCGTCGCAATCTTCGGAGTCCGAAGTTTACTACCAACCCATACAAAACAATGCATGCGATGACGGCGTCACGATGTAAATAAACAGTTCCGTTGTAGTCGCATACACGTCCAATTAGGAAACATAACTACACCGTTATATTGGAAACAGCACAATGAATGCGTGTGCATTAATGCATGCAATTCAACTAAGCTAAGTGAATGTCCTTGTCAAGTCTACGTATAAGCCATGGTGCACAATAGGAATATAATCACAACAGGAGATGTTACGTTGAGTGTAAAGTAAAGGTCATGTTTGAAAGCCATATAAACTGCTAATGTTTCCTACTCTGATAAGACATGATTTTCGCTCCTGCTATTCTTCATGTAACAATTTTCCGATCAGAGTTTCAGCCACGTGTGTGTGTCCCAGACCCGGTTACTTTAACCGTTGCGATATTTGCAATGCACCGCCATTTTTACTTGGGAATTGTATTTACATTTCAAGATACTATAATAACAAGGTCTTGGAATTGGAAAACGGTTGTTGCTTTCGACTAAACACTAATACCTACATTTGCATGTAAACACATATAATAATAAATCAACCGCTTACTCTTATTTATTTATTCTTATTACACTAATACTTAAATAACACTAATAAATTTACATTCATATGCCGGCAGAGTGCGCTTTTAATGGTTGCAGCAAGACATGCCAAATATATGGACGTTTTGAGCATTCAGTGTTGACTAGTTCATGTTTTCATGCTGCGATGTCGTTTGTTGTCAACACTTTCAGCCAGATGAAAGAAAGTGTGTTAATCTCCAGATAAAGAACTGATCTGTTTATAAGTGTCATATTGTGTCTGGAATGATCTGTCTGGAATTTTGAGCAACACCTGGTCTTGAGATTAAATACAAAAAGGCCATCGTATCGGATTAAGACAACACCCACACAGCCATTATAAAGACGTTCTCGGGTCGCGCTTCGTTGCATTACAGAAATAGATAATTGTATGTTAGCCGAGTGCGCGCGAATTCAGTGCAACGCATGTTGTGATAGGCTTGTAGTCACGGTGTCAAAGACAGTGCGTGGGCACTGGGATGAGACCACAACTAATTATTGTCATTGGCAGACGAATCCTAAATGTGGTTTGTGGTCTAGTGTACAGCAACACCGACAAACTGCATTGTTGCAGGATGCTGCACTGATCTAACTTGCACGTGCAGTGCAAACCAACAGGAGCTGATTAAATTCCTTGTTCAAAGTAGTCAGCTTTAAAACTATGCAATGATTAAAGGTATTCCAAGAAGTCGGGTGAAATGGGTGGGTGGATCACTTGGCGCGTATGGAGGCGGACTGACTACCACATAGAGCTGCGGGGTGAAACAGCGATACAGCAAGGGAAGAGGCAGACCACAACAAAGATGGGAAGACTGCCTTAGAGGGGTTGTGAGAAACGCGCAAGAGGATGACACAAGACTGGGAAGGAAAGGGGAGTCGAAAGGGGTAAAATCCGGGTGTTGGAGCCCTGCATGAAGTATCCTCACTCTTTGATATGGGAAACACGGTGATGATTCTTTGAAGAAAATAGCATATTTATCGTGAACACAGCCTAAATAAAACAGCTAGGTCGGTGAACACAGAAACAAGTGTAACTTAATTCGATACTCTACATTGTACTCAAAGCACAACAGCAGTTTGTCTCGACGTATTCAAATAACCAAACTGTGATCCAGTCACCCAGTTCACAGCCTGGCGAAACAAACAACCGAAGCAATGTTTACCATAATTAGCTGAGCCCAAGTGTCAGATGAAACCATAGCGCCAACAGCTGGAGCGGATCAGCTCAGTACTTGCTGATCCACATATGTTAGACGGCTACATATCAAGTTAGCCACTATGACGTATCGTTCCCTTTTTACACAACATCCATCCTATTTGGTTAATCTCTCTTTCACAATTTTGTTTTGTTCCTAAAACTACGCTTAACTTTAGTAAAAGTGTGTTTTCTCTGTAGCTGCATCCAACATCTGGAGTAAACTCCCTATCACTCTAAAAATCACCTGAAACCATAGCCACTTTTCGTAAACAATTCAAGACTCGTTTGAAATCATATCCCTACCCTAAACTATTGACGGTACCTCCCTCTAATTTAACGGTGACTCTTGCGCGTCCATGTTCACGATTTTGCCTTATGATTTGTATGTGCTGAGCACCTCTGAATTTAGATTCTTGAGGATACGGGCGTTACAGAAGTTTATTATTTTATATATTAGTATTATTATTATTATTGTTTCGCTGCATTGAAACCAAGACTAAAACTCCAGTCAGGCAGCAATTGAAAACTTTGCACAAATTCTGTTTTAATAAAAAAATTGCATACTTCAGTGTTTTCTTGTCACAAAGCAGCTGTAGCGTCTCTGATCAATTAAATCCTACACTTGTGTTATCAAAAATATGAACATGGAAGAAGTCGCTCATGGTTTGTGGCCAAAATAAGCCGGAAATTGCCTTCATACATATTAGGGGGTCCTTCCATCACTGACGAGTGCCTACGCTGTCAAACAGTCTCGCTTAACCGACTCTCGCCTGGCTGCGTGACTTCGCCAGGAAAATAGTCTGGCTCAGAATCGCGTTTTGAATGCTCTCTGCCAGTTAGCACGTCTATCCCCCAGAATGTTTATATATATTATGTATGTTTTTGATAACGAAATGAAATTACGAAATAGTGCCCGAAATAGTATTGTACAAAATAAAACGAATCTTAAACTAAATGAACACAAACAAAAGTTTCGAGTACTCTGTGGGATTCGAACCGAGGACCCTAAACATAGTTCTCGACACACACATCGATTGCACTTTGTTTAGTTAAAGTTGTCCTTGTTTGGTATTTATACCATACGTATTCACACTTAGTCTTTTGTTTCTGATCGACTAAGCAAGACAACGTCAATACGAAATTTTTGACAGCCATGAGAGCTGCCACCTAGTGAATATGCATGTGATTAAAATGCATTAAACTACGAAAACAAGTTTAATGTCGGTTTATTTTGTGTGTGACATGTTTCAATATAAGTTTAATGTTGAATAGTTATTATAGGATAGTATTATCTAATAAAAATGTATCCTTATTTAATTTGTTATTTCATACTTGGCCTGACAGCCAATCATCGTCTCTACCCGAATCTGGGTTAAAGCCCCCTACTGGTAACACTGGCAGGGCTTTAATATTGCAGGCCGTAGGAGGAGCAAAAAAAGCTGCCACCCCACGGCGCCTGGGTAATCGAGGCTACGTCAAACAGTAACTAGATATGTAAACCTATGCGCAGCAAAAGTGTTGCAGTCTGCGAATGTGCCCCTTGCCTACCTTCTAAAAAAAATCACAGTTCGGGTACAGTCTAAAAATCACATGCACTTAATTCGTGTACCCTGAAGGCGGAAGTGAAACAATGACCTATCCCTAGAAGACACTTACCTGACTTGCACGGTCCCTTGTTGGCGATAGTGATCTTCTGCCTCTTGACGATGGCGGCCGCCATCAGCTGGCACAGATTCTCGTAGTCGACGCCGTCAGAGCCGCACAGCTCGCCCTCCACCGTACAGTAGCACATCGCCTCGGCCGGCTCGCCTGCCTGTGGAACCAAGACACGTCTGACGTAACCAATGCTTTATCAATGTGTAGCCAGGTTGTTGTCCAAAGTAACAACGCCACAATGGTGGGACAGGGGTGACTTGATATCGCCGCTACGTTCACAGTAACCAGAAAGAATAATGTTTGTAAACTTTACTAGAAGATGTGATGTTATTGATGAGCAGTACATACCTATAGTAGGCCATACACGTCTACATTGGTGGTAAATATCATAGTTGGTATGGCACTCGTATTAGCGCCGACGGTAGTAGCAGTTTGGATTATAATATAGCAGTCACAATATTAGTTATATTAATATTAGTTTACATGGAGATTGCAAAAAATTGACAACAAACTGTATATGCGTGCGTGCTTCTTTGTGTATTTATGCGCATGCGAAACAGGCTTACACTATTAATAATATTCACTAATAATAATCGTTTCCTTTACACTGACAGGGTGGTATGTGTGTTTTTATTGACAAGCGGTTGTGGACCGCAATTTTCTGGGAAATGGCAGTCCATGTGTTTTTGATGAGGCGGCGAAGAAAATTTGAGAACATCTATGCTATTGCGGTCTCTATGGCGATAATCCTAAGTGGGTCAGCGGATGTGGACACTCCTAGCGCCATACTGGCAATGTCTGGCGCTAGGAGTGACTCAGTCGGACATAGGGTTTATTTGGGGTCAGGACACTGTTAGACTTCCGAAAAAATGCAGTATATTTTTGGGAAATGTTTTGTTTACAATATTCACCTGCTCTGGCATAAGTGCATTTGAGTAGTCAGATTTCTAGATGTGATCGTAGAAGCTGTTGACAGTAAAATGGTGTATTTTTAGCTGATTTTACTAAGCGGAAGGGTATTTAGCAGCAATTTGGCTAGTTGGCCCTTTAGCCGGATTACTGCCTGTATCCATTTGTAAATATTGACGGGTGTCATACATACATGCATTTTGTAAGAGCTAGAAATATTGGATTATGACTAAACTCGACCAGCATGTCAATGAGATGCTGATTACGGCAGGTAAGAAGTTTAATACATTTTCTAGGTCATGTTTTCTTACAATCAGACAAAACGTTAACATGACCGCCAATAGGAAAACTATCAGTGTGCTGATCCCTTAACAAACGGAAGAGATCAAACTTGATAGTGTGAATCATTCTGGGTTATGTCTACGCATCTCTTATGTATTACACTGAAAATGATCCTACATCGGGATAACATCAATTTTACACTTTAATAAGTTCACGTGGGAGGGTAGAGACAGGTTACATATTTATCTCATGGGTAATAACTATTTTAACTACTGTAATTTCCCCTGCAAGAATTTTAAGTCTTTAGTTTTGGGTTCCTCATCATAAAGTAATTATGTTCTATGACTACGTGCGTGTGCTTGCGCAAACGCGTGATGTGTGTGTGTGTGTGTGTGTGTGTGTGTGTGTGTGTGTGTGTGTGTGTGTGTGTGTGTGTGTGTGTGTGTGTGTGTGTGTGTGTGTGTGCGTGCGTGCGTGTGAGTATGTGTATGTGTGTATTTATGTATGTATGTGTGTACGTGTGTATATTTATGTATGTATGTGTGTGTATGTGCGTGTGCGTGCGTGCGTGCGTGCACGTACGTACGTGTGCCGTGCGTATGTGCGTGCGTATGTGTCTATATTATATCAACATTCCCGCCTCCCCACCCTGCGGCTACGGAAGAACCTCAGACATACCTCTAGATCATCCCTGACACGACACTCCAGCTTGTCCCCGCATTCTCCCAGCTCGCCATCCTGGACCAATTCGGGATGGTCACACAGCTCGAACTCCGCCTTGGCGCACACGTAGCAACAATCGCAACGATCCTTCATGACGCCCGCCACACAACCGATCGGCCTGACGCATGCATCGCGGTCGCAAGTCGTGCAGTCGGCGGGCACATCCGACTTCCTCTGCCTCCAGTTCTGGGCGAACACCGCCGTTAATCCGCACAGCAGAATCACCGCTAACTCCACCTTCAGTGCCATCTTGTCGACCGAGATCTCCTCGCCGTTGGCCCGGGTAAATTCCTCGACGAACTGGGACGATCGTGAGACACGGGGGTGTTTTCGAATCACTGCTTTGTGCCCGAACTCAGAGATTAACCACCGACGGCGCAGACGTGGCAACCCGGGTCAACGCCTGGCACTGGGATGTCGACTGATGGTGGGGGAAGGGTTGGAGAAAACGTCCCATATCCACACAAAATGAAGGGAAACATTTTTGTTTGTGAAAACCATGCGATCTTATAACCGACCAACACACGACTTACCTAAGTAGGAAAATTTTCGCAGTAAAAATATGAAAATGAACAAGGCCAGGAGAGCAATGTTTCCCGCTGCGGAAGTCGACTCGCCCGCCGACCCCATTTCTTAGGAGTAAGAGTTGATGTGAGCTGGGGTAAGACCACATTAAAATTTTACATAGGCGACCATTATAACGTTTCCTTCATTTCCTGCTAAATTTGACGAACAATTTTCTTGAAAATTTCACAGCATATTTAAACTCCATTGACACAAGTGCTGTGGAAAACTCGTAAAATTCTCATACCTCAGTTTTCAGAAAAATCCACCCAAACCTGACACCCCTCAATTTCGCCCCAATCTGGTGACGGATTTTTAAATATTGGTGCGTTCTGCAAAATAGCCACTGTGGGAATACCCGAGCGACTAGCGTATGTTTATTGCTACCTTGTGAAAGATCTGATGTAGTAGTACATTCAGTATTCACTGGACTGACATGTGCCATGCCAAAGTGCTCGAACAAAATTCACACATGACACTTAATGTGGTCTTACCCCAGCTCCCTCCGCGGAGAGAGAGAGAGAGAGAGAGAGAGGAGTCGCCCTGGGATAGGATTACGCACTGGGCACCTACGACGACAGACGGGAGGGAACGACTCAAAATAACGTCTCACCAAACGGGGCGCGGAGGCGCTTGTACGATAATATGTGTTGATCACTGAGACAGCCCCGAGAGGGGGCGAACTTGGTATTTTATTATGTGATTCTACCGCTGGCACCTACACATTCAACGAGTAGCTTATAATATAACTTTAAAAAAATTATTGATATAAAAATACAAATATTTTAAACATAGCTTTGTAAATGTTCATTCATATCCGACGATGATATAATTCCAACAGTGTTGAACAATAAAAGAATAGGCCTGCAGAGTATGTGTATGTGTTGGGGGTGCGTGCGTGCGTGCGTGCGTGCGTGCGTGCGTACGTGGGTGCGTGCGTGTGTGTGTATGGATGGCACATATGCAAAAAAACTACTAACATAATTTCCATACGTTTTGAACTGTCGAGAAAATGTTTAGCCCATGTGTGGTATAAATCATTAATCAAAATCAAACGCAAACAAAATTCTAGTCACCAGTCATTTCGATAACCAAAACATGCAAACACACATCATGCAGCGGTGTTGTTCAAGAACGTCAGCGGGGGTGGTAGTCAGCGAACCCCACACGAGGGGGTACGAAGTGCGCCATAATTATGTTGGGGGTCATAACTTCGAAACAGGTCTAGCGTCGGGAGTCCATGGCCACAGTCAACGTAAAACAATTCGAGGACATTCGTGTCAAACATCTCTGGCACGTACAGTCGAACCTAGTTTTGCAGTCACCTCGGTAATAAGGTCACTTCATAATTAAGGTCTCCCTAGGACAATCCCAAAATGTTCCATAACAGCAAAAAGTACAGGAAAGTAGTTCCGCTAATACGGTCACCTCGCTGTTCGGGTCACTTTCGCCCAGTCCCTAAGGTGGCCGTCACCGTGAGGTTGTGTAGGCTATTATGCTGAGCCTATGAGCAAACATTTGCACGCGTCTTTGTAATTTATACGATGACAAAATGTGGGAATATAAGCCTAGGCCTACTCGGTGGCACATTCAGAGGAGGCCATTGTCTTCCCTTGGTCTTGGGTTAAGATTTCTTTCTGTTGCGCCACCACGTGCCACGGGATAACACGCCAAATTGATCTGTGACTAAGCGTCGCTCCTTCAGACTCCCACGTTCCGAGATCCTCAATAAGCCACTCTCAGTAGCCAGTGATAGGGTCATAGTGAGGGCTTCTCGGAATTGTTTAATTAATAATAATATGAACCAGCCGTGAATACGGGAAGGGAAGCGCCTTCAAAACTATAGTTTTCCCCATAGTTTCTGACGTTGTTATGATGAACTCAAATGTTAAATTTGTTTTCCTTTGTCTAAAATACGCATGTGCGCCTCGCATCCACATACAAACAAGCAAATAATGGATTTGCCTCTGGGAACGCATAACACACATAGATCGACATATAAGACGAAATTTTACTATAATATAGAAACGTCTAAAGCATTACGTGGAAAAGTAGAACAAACAGCTTGAAGATATTGTTATGCTGTCCAGGCCCGTAGCTAGGCGGGTTCACGGGGTTCACGCCCCCGGGAGTCTGAATTGGTAAAATGTGAACCCCCCATTGTGAAAAGCAGACAACGGGCCTGCTGTCACCAACACAATAATCTCTGGTCGTGAAAACAAACCTGAGCAGGCTTGTGTAGTTATATAATTAGAATGATAATTATTATGGTTCTTGGCAACAGTCATGCAGCAGTCATAATATACAACAACACAGTGTAAAAGGAACGAAGAATCGGGCGTTGTAGAAAGCCGGGTCGACAGACAAAAGACTGATGACTCGCACACAGTTACGAGTTCACACACACGCCCGCACAAAGTAAAGGTAAGTTCTTATAAAGCGCCGTATCAACACACACACACACACACACACACACACACACACACACACACACACACACACACACACACACACACACACACACACACACACACACACACACACACACGTACTCACGCACATCGCAGATGGCACGCACGCACGCGCGCACCACACACAGAAATACACAACCGCGCGCGCATAACATATAAACATATAAAGAGTGGAAGAGGCAATGCAAAATATCCGGCAGTTTCACATGTGCGGCAACCATTAATTTTGCTAGTTTGACGGATCTGATTGATGATGAATCAACCAATTAAATTTCACTTACCGCGTCTTCTCAACTTCAGCTCTGTGTGCGCTGCTGGCCACGATACTGACGGTCCCTTGGATCACTGCGGGCAATTTCGTCCACCGCGTGTCGCTGCGATCAGTGGCCGCCATCTTGATCATGTTGGTCAATCAATCACCAACATATCCTGTCGTAACATCCAATTCTCGCGTAAGATGTGACAGTGTAACCAGAATGTTACGTACGGGTTGTCATGTTGGTTACGGACTAACCAGTCATCCGTGACTGCTCAAGCATCTCTCCAAACGACACACAAGAATAAAATAAAACATAAGACATCAGCGTCGTATTTCTTAATCAGAACAATGAATCATTGTGGGGTGTCATCATACACCCGGGTTGAAGAATCCCATATGATGTTCACGGCAGCAAACATCACTCTATTTACACTCGAGTAAATAGCACGAATAACAGGATATGTTGCTTATATCGTTGTTTTGACTGGGATTCGATCAGCTGTTGTCTGTGTTGTCTTCTGAAACAACCAAAAGGAAACATTAATCGTGCATTGAAATAGCAATAATTCGGAGTAATGGCAATGTTTTCTAGTTCTCTAGTGAGTACTGGACGACCGCAGCAAATACGCCAGTGGTATGTGTCGATCTATATGCTAACTAACTCGACAATAGTTGACAAAAATCTCGCCAGAGGTATATGATCCGCCTGCAAATACATTAAAAACACATGGCACTGGTTATTAAAAAGTATCACACGATGTACAAGTTATTCTGTCACGTTAAAAATGTTACGGAGTTTATATTCAATTCATAGCCGACCATTGATGATAGGAAGTGGCATTAATATGATCATACATACTTGCGGAGTAGCATCAATAATTAGGCCGTAAGCCGCGGCCAGTTATTTATGCTACTCCACCAGCCGTCGATGAATATTAAACGTTGCAAATCACAAATGTTGCATTATATATTCATTCGCACAGAACGTGTTGCCTATGTGTAATAAATAGCTCACGCTCCTAGACGTATTTAGGATACTGGAAATGGTCAAAGGATGCCCCAGCTTACTCATATATTATTTTGTTCTTGCTAAAATATAATTGCCAACAGGTTATATAACGGGATAATTTTTGAATCCTAAAGGGTCACAATGGTTGCAAGAGAGAATGGCCATGGTGTCATGCTCCCTCTCATATGCCATTGCTCACATTCTCGACTGCATGACGCGACGCGAATATAAGTTATGATTATTAAATATTGCCGGTGTTCCCGTCTGGCATATCTCTTTGAACTGAAATATGAACATTAATTGAAACGCCTCTGTTCAAGGACCTTTCTTGTGCTTCTATAGCGCTGATGACATCGTTATCGTCGCATAATTAACATATCCGTCAACTATAATCATGTGTCATGTTTACAATCTTAAACATACCTACACATTGACATGTTTTGCTTTCAGACAACGCGCGGCCGTGCCACTTGAAGAACCCACTTGGCGAAATCAATTAACCTACGTTTCATTTGCATAAACATCAGGTGCCGCGGTGTTAACGACAAAGCTGCATGCGCGTGATAAACTTTCGCTAACAAACTATGCAATTTAAAGGCGGTTGCGGCCGATTAGATCGAGTAATCCGAGGTCACGTCAGAGCTGTTTAGGCACGTTGTCAAGACGGAGAGAAAGACACCATGTGTATTTGACGAATGGAAAACGAAGAACGATCGACCACACCAAAGACCATAGGCCTATATGGTTCACCATTGGGGATATGTAAGATATTATACAACTATTGCAAAGTGTTTAATACCAGTGCGATAACACCATAACTACTGCCATTGTATCACGATAGTACTACAGTCATTTGCAAAAGGTTAAGACCAGGCACGATTTTTTGAAGAAATTTGACAAAACTATGATTTTTTGGCCTTCACATAGCATTATATCAGTTTATTTCGCCAAATAAACGTAGTACAACATAATATGAAACTTTATGTCGTCCAAAAGTGTCAATGTCTCTACTTTTCAATATTTAATGTGGCCTCCTTTGCTGTCAATGACCGCCTGGATGCGACGTGGCATGCTAGAAACCAGAGATTCGCAGTACTCCTGGGTGATTTCGGTGACCCAAACGTCCTTGATAGCTTGTTTCAAGTTTTGAGCGCTTGATGGTTGTTTGTCTGCCACCTTATCCTTCATTATAGTCCACATGTTCTCAATGGGATTTAGATCTGGGCTGTTCCCAGGCCATTCCAGCACCGAGATTTTGTTCTTCTTGAGGAAATCAGTGGCTACCTTGGATCGGTGACAAGGAGCGCCATCTTGCATGAAAATCATACATTTGTGGATGTCCATATGCAGTTTCAGTTTCTCCTTCAGCAACTCCACGTACCTATGTCGATTCATAGTGGTGTTAGGTGGAATAAAATACAGACCAGAAGGGCCAAAACGTGACATGGCACCCCAAATCATCTGACTCGGCGGGTGTTTCATTGTGACTGCTGTATATTTCTTATCAAATCGCTTACCTACTGGCCGCCTAACGTGCCTCTTGCGAGGTATAAACTGTTGCATGGTCGATTCATCTGAGAACAACACTTTCTTCCACTGCGTGAGAGTCCAGTGGCGATGTCGTCTGGCAAAGTCCAGTCTCCTTTTTTTCATCACAGGTGTCAGTCGTGGCTTCCAGGCCGGCCTGCGGGACTTGAGCCCAAATTCCTTGCTGAGACGTCTCGAAACAGTACTGATACTTATTTCCGTACCTTTTAAGCGTAAAGCAGCCCGAATTTTCTTGCATGAGCTCATTGGCGAGCACGTCACGATGCGTCTCATTGCGTGGTCATCCCTGAGCGTGGTTTTCCGTGGACGACCACTCCTTTTACTGTCACGAAAAGTGCCATCAGTATTGAATTTGACTATGGCGTTGTGCACGGCTGTCTTGGAATAACATAATTTAGCACTAATGTCTCTTTCCGTATATCCTTCTCCATGTAGAGTCACTATTTGTGCCCTTAGAACCTCTGTCAAAGACGATTTTTGCCCATTTCAGGGATGAAGACAAAACTGAAAAATACCTAATCGATACTGACAGCAGCAGACAAATGACCTGGAAGTAATGACTAGGCGTATTGCTTCAAGACCCAAATATAGGATGATGCAATCCAGACATTATCTGATGCAATCTGATGCCATACCATAAAATGCTTAAAAATCGTGCCTGGTCTTAAACTTTTGCAAATGACTGTACTACTACTAGGTCTATATAAGATTTGGTTTGGGACAGTTTCCCTGACTATAAGCTATTACACGACAGGTAATGTTCCTAATTTATGGCATGCAAGTCTGTGTACCGTGACGTGTTGTAAATAAAATACCACTACTACTACTACTACTACTACTACTACTACTACTACTACTACTACTACTGCAACTGCTGCTGTTGCTGCTGCTGCTGCTGCTACTATTACTACTATTATTACTACTACTACTACTACTACTACTACTACTACTACTAGTACTACTACTACTACTACTACTACTACTACTAGTAGTAGTAGTACTACTACTACTACTACTACTACTGCTACTACTACTACCAGTAGTAGTACTATTACTACTACTACTACTACTACTACTATTACTACTACTACTACTACTACTACTACTACTACTACTACTACTATTATTATTATTACTACTACTACTACTACTTCTACTACTACTACTACTGTTACTACTACTACTACTGTTACTACTACTACTACTACTACTACTACTACTATTAATACTACTACTACTATTAATACTACTACTACTACTACTACTACTACTACTACTACTACTACTACTACTACTACTACTACTACTACGAGCTTGAATAATTTGGTTCGTTCCCGTTCGATTCAGTTCACTAAGTTGCATAAATGAATATATCAGCCAATGACGGAGATATGCTATCGATTAGTCTTCGTGCAGTAATTGTAGCGTGGCTGAAACTTCCCCGAAAATTCGAGTTGGTGCTGAAAGGAACAAGTTTGCCAGGTTCGAAGTGGTAAGCGCTTTTCGTTGCACCAAATTCACCATATTATATAATAAATTTACCTTTCCTCCGAAATGAACTGAGAATCCAAAGTTCAATATAAGCAGATTAAAGTTCATTGCCCGGGAACGTTGCTCCATATATTAATAATAATAAATATGTATTGCCGTCGAAGATCCTCTAAATATTTGTCATGCAAGCATATGCTTCAAAGAGCACGCAGTAAGTCTGAATTCATCAGTTCATACTCTGGATGTATGCGGCCCTTGTTTATATTGTGGCACATGATGCTAGCGCTGGCAAATCCTATTTCGGTATTTGCTCTCCTTGGAGCAGTGTACTCACCACGGAGATAAGAATAATAACGGTTCACAAGGGGAGTAATCGACACCTGAAAACTCAACAAATAAACGCCTGCCTTAAGGACATTATCCGAACAATTGCACTTGGCAACAACTGCCGCGCTTAAACGGTGGCCTTTGTCTGAAATTGGTATAGCAAAGAGGGCGCGTAGGGATTATTTTATTCTTAGAACTACCTTATATACACAAATGACTGCGCAGCGTCGATGTCATATCCGAGAAGATTAATGTATCTCAAATAGTCGTACCCGGCACACAACAAGAACTTGTAATTCGGTGACGCAAATTTGATGTATCTTAACACTAATCACTTGTGATACTGCCAAAACTCTTTAGAGGTGGCCTTGATATTCATACACATTATGTTGCTATTTGTACAGAACAAGGTTTCGCTTGCAGAGCAAATAAACGACGTGTTTATATCGGTATACTAAGAAATTGTGTCGCTCGATTAAATACCAATCGAAACACTTTTATATGTCGATTATTATATACAAATAGTCAACATCACATTTTTGTAGGAAAATATTGAATTTGCGGGGAATATGCGTACGTGTATACGTACATGCATACGTACATGCAAGCGTACAAACGCATATACATAAATGCATGCGCATACACGTACACACATGTACACGTATACTTTCATATTATACATAATACACATCATGCAATCCCACGAATAATTGACATTAGCTATTCTAGTGTTAGCATAAATTATTTAAAAACACAAACTACAAGTTATGATAAAATGCAATGCTAGTTTTACTAATCTACTTATAATCGAGCGTGCATATATGTGCGTATATATGTGTGTGTGTATATATGTGCGTATGCGAGTAAGTCAACGTTTTCCTCTTAGATGGCTTGAACCTCGAGCGCCAACCTTTCAGGGACTGATCTACGACCCCCTAGAATACGACGCAAGACCTACCTACATATTTAAAACAAATACCCATATATGTCAAGATCCTCATCGTTTACGGGGTAAATCAACTGTTCGGAACATAAAACGTAATGGACGCGTAATATGAAAAAAACGTAACTTTAACAATCGTGGCACGTGTGCATAGCAAATACTTCGGGAAAACAGCCCCTGCGTCATGAACTTTGCAACATGAAGTAGGCGCGGACACGGTATGCTTTTGTCTACCCTCATGACAATAACGTAGCAATACGACAATTCTACACTATCGTGACTAGGACTTGTCGATGGACATGAACTTCACATTCTCTCCGACCTTCGTCAGTTTGAACATACAACGAGTATCTGCGAGCGCCTTATGGTGTGTAACGATGCTGTGTGTTTTCTAATATTTGGTAGATTTTATTATCACGACTGTCAACGACCAAGGCATCCCGTCAGGTGACGGGCATTTTTGCTAGCATCACCAATTGTATCACAGTCGTGGATTTGTGTATTGCTGTAAAAATTGCGCCATGCAGCAATATTGTATATCCAAATAGCAACTTTAATACCAAACGACTTTCCTAATACGGTTAATATATTACCAGGTATCAAATATAACTGCTAAAATTACTAATATTGTTCATTGTAAACGTCAATACAATACAATGTAATATATAATGTTAATAAATAAAGTGGGACATTATGTCGATGCAAAAGGAATTTGGCATACAAGTTCAAAATGATCATGACATTAAAAACAATATATCCACGTCGATTGCATCGGAATAACGCATTTGGCTGGAACAATATCGTGTCGCTTAACACGGATTTTAAAAGTATCCTTGATGCATAACATCTGATATCTTGAGACAATCGCCTGATGCAACGTATAAACGGTATAAGTATACCCAAAGCGTAGGCCTAAAGACAAAAGCTAAACTTACGACTGGGACAAACAAGTGATGCACGCCGTGTAATCAGGCATGTACGAACCTATTTTGACTTTAAACCATCACAATACACCGATATCGCGTCTACTGCTGCGAAGTGCCCTCATTAATTAAACCATGTTACGCCTTAGGGTCTACATTATGTGGTAAGACGTGCGATTAGTTCGCCGAGCAGGACGGTGCAAATGTATCAGGATTCGTTGAAGAGATGCGCGATTTTGCCTTTCTTGTTGACACCACGGTGATTCTCACTGTGTCAATCAATGGACGTGAGCATCTCAACAAATATTTCCAGTTCGCCGAGATAACCGTACCACAACTGCACTGACTATACGCCCACTTCCCGACACTTCAGAAAACAACCCAGCAAGTCCAGACACGCCTGTTGCGTTCAATGAGCCGCTGAATGGGAGTATAGTGACCGAAGCAATGATCTCATGGATCTCAGAGGCGTGTTTATCTTGTTTTCTAACCGGTCCATGCTGAAGTAGAAGACGCTCCTTGACCTTGCGGTAATGCTTATCGAAATACAATGCTCTTTTTCAGTGGCGTATCTAGGATTTCGGAAAACGGAACAAAAGATGGGAGCCCAAGCTTAATCACTCATTTATTTCCATGCGAAAAATGTAGTGGCACTAAATATTTCATAAAAACAATCTCAAAAAATATTCCAGTGCCCTCTACTGAATACGCCACTGATTCTGTTGTGTTGAAAGCGAACGAAAAAGAATTTCCGCTAAAAAACGGAAGGACATTCAGATGGCTGACTGGCTTACAGGAACGAGTCTGTCGTGTATTGAGACGTGAAGACGCAACAACTACACATGAACAAGAACACCAGCAGTAAAGTCAGGCTGGTTATGCTAGTAGCATGCTACGAACAGACTTAATGATTATACGTGCGAACAGTAAACTCCAACTGTTCTTTACTAATACAGTTTGACTTTTAGTAATAATAAATTGTAGTCGTTGAAGTGCCATCCAACTTAATACATTTGACCAACTATATCTGTCGCACTACTTTGTTACAGTACAAGATACTAATTTTAACTCAGTTACATTTAATCACGCCTATTGTTATTGATTTGTTGTTATTAATGCATTAGTCCATTACCATGACATTCGCCTAAATATAAGATATGTAACAATACAATACAGTCTAAGCTAATCCTCAACCGATACATTAACGATCGCCTCAAAAATATTCAGATGGCCGTTGACTTATCCAAAATCACTAATTTGGCTCTCCATTCAAATAGGTGGCCTACTCTTGGGTTAAATGGTCACCACTGGTCTGGTTCCGCTCCACCAGAGATATAATTGTCTGTATTGGTCATTCTTATAGAAAGGACAACAAATGCACACTACTGAGTCAGTAATGCATCTAATTAATGTATTGTCCCACTCTCTAGTTCCCCTTTGTATTACAGTTTGGAACATGGTGAATATTGGGGAGGCTTAAAGGCTCACAACAACTTTTCCACTGCCCCTCTTGAGGTTTACCAAAAACTCCTACGGTACCCTCCTTGAGACTCATAAAAAACTTCCAATTGCATCCGCCTTGCCGAAGTATTGTGGGATATATGTAACATATATCCCACCCCCACATAAAACATATTTTGGAGCTCAGCCCCCAGGCCTCCCTCCCCTGGTTCAGACGCCTTTGCTATCATTCGCAATGCCTCGGTCGTGTCTGTGTTGACAAGAGACAATCTTCACTTGCCAAGGAACCATCTGAACCACCCAACAAAACTACCCGCTCCAACTCGGGTCTTCCTTCTGTCTCGTAGAATACTGACGGATTCATATGTTTGATGATGTAATTGCTGGAGTGTATCTACCTAGCTAACTAAGTAACTAACTAACTAGCTAACTAACTAACTGATTGACTGACTGAATAACTAACTAAGTAACCAACCAACCAGCAGTGTCTTTTGTGGGGTACGATAACGTAGTGTTTAGAACATAGGATTCTCAATCGAAATAATCTCCGTTCGAATCTTCTTATTGCCGTTTCGAAGAATATGCAAATTATTTCACACCACCAATGTCCCGTTCACTCAGCTGTATAAATGAATACCTTGCTACAGACAGTGGTGGATATATGTGAAATAATTATTTGTGGGGTAATTACATTGTGACTTAATGCTTCCCGTATACATCGAGATGGTGTTCAAATGTACAGGTCTTTCAGGGTTGAAGTAAAGCGTTTTCAGCAGTTCTAAAGGCTGGATACCACGCAGTGTAACAACTCAACGTCTTCTTTACGTAAATTAAACATACATGTAAGAACATAGAACTCTTCCTAACACATTTTGCCCTTCCCGGCGTCCCTTTCCCAACGTCCTCCCTTCACTCTTCCCTACCTGTTTCCCGACACAGCGATGGTTTTCGGTCACACGACCTATCGACGTCTTAACATGCCAGCTGCAACAAGACAGCAATAGTCTACCTGCAGACATGGTCGTTTAAGTAAGAACACTCGGTGGTGCCACGCTTCAGTGACCACTGACACGTCACGGTTGGTTGAATACTCAGCACTCTGGGCTTAATGACGATAGCGTTTCACTTACAGCAGAGATGTCAAGTTGCACGAAGTCTAAGGGCGACCTGGACCATGACAACTCCGCCCGCCATTTATGCCGCAAGAGGCGTATCGTGGCGAAGTGTGTGTGTGTGTGTGTGTGTGTGTGTGTGTGTGTGTGTGTGTGTGTGTGAGTGTGTGTGTGTGTGTGTGTGTGTGTGTGTGTGTGTGTGTGTGTGTGTGTGTGTGTGTGTGTGTGTGTGTGTGTGTGTGTGTGTGTGTGTGTGTGTGTGCTGCCATCTACTATACCATTCCGCAGCGAACAACGGCCAAGCTGGAGTAGGCTTTCTCGTAAACAAGAAATGGAAAGACAATATAGTGAGGGTTAACCCCATGAGCCCCAGAGTAGCAGAACTTGTTCTATGCATAACAAGTCTCTACAAGCTGAAGATAGTACAAGTATATGCACCAACAACATCTTACTCGGAAGAAGACACATACAACTTCTACAACGACATGGATGTGACCTTAGAAAAGCCAACCCACTACATGGGAGACTTAATGCGCAAATAGGGAAACGAACAAACATTTCGGAAACGGCAACAGACAAATGTGGCCTAGCTGTGAAAAACGAATGAGGCGACACCTTGGTAGAATGGGCAACATCAAGAAAGTACAAAATCATGAATACCATGTTCCAGAAGAAAGCAGGGAGGAGATGGACATGGAAAAGCCCAAATGGAGAAACGAAGAACGAAATTGACTACACCCTGACAAACAAGCCAGACACGGTCACTGATGTAACTGTCATCAACCAAGTCAACATTGGAAGTGACCACAGAATGGTAATGAGCAACATCAAACTGGACGTCAAGGCTGAAAGGAAGAAGTTGGTAAACAAGAGACCACCGAGTGTAGATACCACACAGATCGGAAGAAAAAAGATCGAATTCCAACTCGAACTGCGAAATCGATTCGAAACACTACATGAACTAGACGACATCGACACCATGAGCAAAACAAAGTAAAAAGAAATATGCAAGACCATCAAAAAGAAAGCGAAGGAGGACATCAGAAAGTACAAACAAGAGATCATACGAGAAACGATTATGTTATCAAAGAGCCCGAAGAAAGCAAGAAGAACCCAGGCACTAGGCCGAGACAGACTGATTACACTTCTAGACAAGCAGGGTAGAGAAATACAAGACCAATATATGATCATGGAACGAATAGAGGAATTATACACCGAGCTATATGATAGTGAACAGAGTACCATAATTCATACCGACCCGAAAGAGGTACCACAGATAACACCATGGGAGATGGAAGCAGGGCTAAGAGATGTGAAGAATGGGAAGACAGCAGGCAACGACCATGTGAACATTGAAACATTAAAAGCAGGAGAAGATATAATCTCGAAGACACTGGCTAAACTGTATACTAAATGCTTATCAGAAAGACGAATACCCACCGCTTGGAAGAACGCAAAGATGGTGATAATCTTCAAGAAGGGGAATAAGAAAGACTTAAAGAACTACAGACCGATATGTATATTATCAAACATCTACAAATTACTCACAAAGATACTAACGAATAGACTAGAGAAGACACTGGACAAAAACCAACCACGAGAGCAAGAAGGATTCAGAAACAGGTACTCAACAACAGACCACATACACGTCGTAAACCAACTGAAAGAGAAGTGCCGAGAATATAATATCCCGCTCTGCATCGCTATCATCGACTACGAGAAGGATTTCGACTCGGTGCAAACTCAAGCAATACTGACCTACCTTCAAGAACAGGGGATAGAAGATGTGTACATCGATCTCCTGAAAGACATATACACCAACAGCTCAGTGACAGTCCACCTACACAAAAAGAGCAACAAGATCAACATCAAGAGAGGAGTACGACAGGGTGACACCATAATCGTCCAAGCTGTTAACGGCAACACTCGAAAGCTTATTCCGAAGACTGATCTGGGAAACCAGAGGCTTGATTGTAGACGGAGAATATATCAGCCATCTTCGCTTCGCCGACGACATACTCATATGCGCTACTACACCGCAAGAACTACAAAACATGCTACAGGAGCCAGCTGATGAAAGTGAAAAACAAGGTCTCAAGATGAACATCTCGAAGACAAAAGTGATGCTAGAAAATGACAAACCAATATATATCAACACGACGCAGATGGAGGACTTTGAAAGCTACGTCTAACTGGGACAGCAATACTGTATCAGAGACAAAAACCAAGACAAGGAGATTCAAAAAAGGATCACTGCCGGCTGGACAGCATTCGCCAAACACCGCGAAATCTTCAAGGGTAACTTTGGAACCTGCTTGAAGAGACAAGTCTTCAACTCATGCGTACTTCCAGCGATGACATACGGCGCGGAAACATGGGCACTCACCACCCAGGCAAAGAACAAGCTAGCAGCCGCACAAACAAAGATGGAAAGAAGTATATTAAACATCACATATCAGGAGAGAAAAACAAACATCTGGTTAAGGCAGAAGACAAAGGTCATAGACGTGATAGAACAAATCAGAAAACAGAAGTGGACCTGGGCAGGGCACATCAGCAGACTACGACATAACCGATGGACATCGCGTATCACAACTTGGATACCTTACGAAGGGAAACGATCTAGAGGAAGACCGGCGAGTCGGTGGAGAGACGAACTAGACGAGTACTGGAAGGGCACCATCTAGCAGAGGATAGCAGAAAACAGGCAGATTTGGAAATGACATGCTGAGGCCTTTGCCCAACCACGGGATACTACGGCTGAACAATGTTGATGATGATGATCTGTTGACTGCTGGTCTTTATCCGTTCCATTAGTCTTGCAAGTCGTGTTGCCTAAGCTGTCGACGGATTCGTATCTTCAAGAGAAGAAAACAGTGTCGATCTATTTCGCCTTGTCGGTCTTTCTGTTGTCCTCTTATTAATTCAGTCTATGACAAGGTTGGAGAAGAGCAATGCCTGAACACACTTGCCTGATTTCTGATTTTACCATGGATGTTTCTTATAACTATTGGTTGGTGTATGTGTAATACTCACAAAACTCACCAAAGATTGGTTCACAATATATAAGGGGTTTTCATGAAATGTGCGTTGTACTTCTAAAGGTTGCCACTCTGGATGTTAATGAAAGTTTTTTTCAAAGTCTATAACGTGTATGCACAAGACTCTCTGCCGCTCATTCTGCTCAGTATTTCTTATGAGAAAGAGTGCGCAAACAAGGCAGGTACGTCCTCATATTTTTTCGGATCATCCTTGTTCAGTTCTTTGCTTTGTGTCAACTGCTGTCGAGAGTCGTTTGATGATGCTTCTGCAGAAGACCTTGCTGTAGACATGTAGTATGGTAGTGCGTCGCCAGAGATTACAGTCAGTGATGTCTCCTTTCTCAGGGATTTTTACCATGGTACCTTTGCACCAATCATTGGGAATGCTCTTTTCCGTCCATATTTTCATGAATAGTCAAAATGAAAATACAATTTAAAACGTTATAGCAACAATTTACTAATTCTAGACATAAAGAAAAACAATGAAAAGTACATAAAATATAACAACAATTTACCATTAAAATTTAAACAGTTATAGAGGCGTATCAATTGGGAAATGCTTACATTTGTAAACATCCTTTCCGAGAAGTGCTGACACAGTGTTTTAAAGCTCTTTACACTGTTCGCATTTTGTATACGTTCCAGGGTAATGACCCATAGTTTGAACATGGATATTTGCGCAAGCATATTTGTGATGATGGTGTACACGTTCTTTGGTATGCATACACCTGTAAGATAAGATTTGGCTAACACGTGCATGGAGAAGTGTTTAATTACAATTCCCCAATAACCAACAGGGTGGCTCTTGTGTTAGTGGCATGCACCATGCCTTAATATGGTTCTTCTTCTTCTTCCATAAATGACCATCGGTCAAGCAGTTGACCATTATTGTCATAATTATTTAACAAGATTTAACAAGATTGCCATCCAGAGAATTAACGTTAGATGGCAGGTGGACAAGGAAGCCCTTTGGCTTATCAAGAGTCCAACCTTTTTATTTACATATATCCAGCCCTTCTGAAGTATGAGCCGATTTTATTTTTAAACATATTCACACTACTAGCACCCACACAATCATCAGATAATATGTTCCATTCATTCACAGTTCTTTGTGAAAATGAGAACTTTCTTACGTCTAATCTACACTGCTCCTTTACTGATGTAACTTCATGTCCTCTAGTCTTTCTATCTTTCTTAACTAAAAAAAAACATATTTCTATCAATATTTTCATAACCATTCAATATTTTAAACACTTCTATCTGATCTCCTCTCAATCTCCTGCTCTCTAGTGTTGTTAAACCACATTTTTTTAGACGTTTTTCATAACTAAGATCCCTCAGTTTTGGTATCATTTTAGTCGCTCGATCTCCTTTGTACTCTTTCTAGCATATCTATGTCCTTCTTGCGGTATGGCCTCCACGCTTGTATATAATATTATAAATGAGGCCTAACTATTGTTTTGTACAGCAGTATTATTAGTTCTTTTTCTTTATATGCTATATTTCGCCTAATCAATCCAAGGATTTGATTTCCTTTTGAAGCTGCAATTCCACACTGCTCTGAAACCTTCATGTCAGCACTAATTGTCAGCCCTAAGTCTTTTTCTTTTACAGTAGTACTTAGTACAGTCCCCCCATTGTATATTCTACATATTCGTTCCCATGTCCTGTGTGAAGGCATTTCCATTTCCCAAAATTGAACAACATTTGCCACTTTTCAGACCAGTTGATCAACCTGTCAAGACCATCTTGTAAATGCTGTCTATCTCCATCACTTTTAATCCTTCTAAACACGTTTGTATTATCTGCAAATTTCAACACATTGCTAGCTATATCATCGTCCAAATCGTTTATATATATTAAGAATAATATAGGTCCCAGTACTGATCCCTGTGGAACCCCACTCAAAACTGATTTCTAGTTTGAAGCCTCCCCAATTTCCAGTTTTAAGCCTCCCCATTATATGGATTTTAGAAATGAGACCACCGCTCAGTGAGTCCACGACAGTTTTTTCCATTTCCCTGTGTGTGGTCTTTTACTTCCCCCGGCGTAGACACCAGGTAGAAGGGATCAACGGTTTTTAGTGTCTCTTCCGAAAGACACGAGCAACGTGATCGGGTGAACGAAATTGCCAAAGTTTCGACACAGCGGCAGGCACCAGGGTTCGAACCCCGGTTCCTCCGAACGAAAGTCCAGCACTCTTACTGCGGGTTTCCATGACCATACATTTATTTATATGTTGTTGTTAATGTGATCTAAAAGTCAGAAAGACGAATAAATAACTCTGATCTTCTTGCATTGTTGCTCTAGAGTACAAGATTTTATGGAACACTTGCGCCACTCCGCGGACTATGTGTGAATTATTGGAATATTAGGACGGACAAATAGGAACTGTTTTGATAAGAAACGTCAACTCAACCGTTAGCTTGGATTTTGCATTCTTTCTTGTAACTTTTTAAACAACGTTCATTGACTTGATTCTCCAAGTTATCAATCCACACGGAACTTCAGCTAAACCGAGGGGCCTAGTCGGTTATAATCTTGCGCTTGGTCACTTCCGCCCGCTGAAAGAATGTCCGGGCGATATTACGGGTCGTCTACGCAATTTTAGAGAAGTGATGTTTTGATGTGCTCGCCGCGTCAAACGTCACACGACCGTCTGTGCGTGGGGACGACAATTGCTGTGGCCGAACAGCCGTCTTCGGGTTATAATGTCATGGCGTGCAACAACGATCCAGGTAGCGGACGTCCTGCTGCGTGTGCCACCTCTGGTTGTGCTCGACTCCCTGTTTGACGGCTCTCTGGCGTACTGGCTGACTCAGTGGGCATGGCCATGGGTACCTTTGCCCTTGTACCTACCATACCGACTGCTCAGCGAAGAGTTAGCTCAAGTGTTTTTCATAGCACTAGGAATATTCGGTAAGTGATCGTTAGGAAAGATAGAATAGGAAGAATGGGAGGTGGAGTTATTTTATATATTAAAGAATCTATCCAGGCTTATGAAATAAAATTAGAAAGAGAAGCAGATTGGAAAGAAGCTGTTTGGTGTAACGTAGTTACAGGAAACTCGACATTAAAGGTTGGGTTAGTTTATCAAAGTCCAAACATAAGTATAGAAGAAAATGATGAAAAAGTACAAAACGCTATAAGGGAAGTGAGCAAACGGGATTGTATTATAATGGGGGATTTTAACCATGGACATACACAATGGAAATCTCTACAGAGTTAAGAGAGTAAGGACCACAACATTTTAGTACAAGATAGTTTCCTTTCTGAACATGTGCTTGAACCAACCAGGGGAGAAAATGTGTTAGACAGTTCTGTCATCACAGAATGAATTAGTTGACATTGTCAAGATATGTGTGCCATTTAGGAGTAGTGATCACAACCAGATACATTTTACCATCAAAGTAAAATCAGAAAGGAATAATAAAAAGCAATACAGGAGACATTTCTACAAAGGAAGATATATAAGGACATTTAACAAAGATAGACTGGAATAACACTTAAGAATAAGAGAGCAACAGAATGCTGGAATATCTTAAGGAGAGAAATTGTGTGCATTGTCGATAAATTTGTTCCATTGAAAAAAACAAGTGAAACGGTCCATGAAGAAACACTTATTGAAAGAAGCCATTAGAAAAAGTAAACTTACAAACAAATTATGTGGAAATCATATAGACGCACTGGAAATTATGAAGACTACAACATTTATAAAGAAGCACTTAACCAAGCTACAACTGAAATTAGACATTCAGATAGAAGCTATGAACAAAAATTAGCTTGTAATATCAAACATGACCACAAGAGTTTTTAAGCATATGTTCGGAACAAACAGAAAGTTCAGGATGAGGTCAGTCATCTAGAAGGTAGTGCTGGAAATGTAATATCAGAGGGATCCTTAATGGCAGAAGACCTGAATGAGTACTTTAGATTGGTGTTGACCAGGGAAAATATTAGTTCACTGTCAGTGCCAGAGGCTAAATTAAAGGGGGGTGGAATCAGAATATTTGGGATAATTAATTGTAACCCCAGAAATGGTAGCTAAGAAAATAAGAGCAATGAAGGATAATAAGTCACCTGGATTCCACCCGTACTACTATTGGAAATTGTAGAACAAATTAGCATACTGCTTGCAACAGTTTTCAACTTGTCATTAAACAAGGGAGTGGTTCCTTTAGAAAGGAAAGAAGCAAACATTATACCATTATTTAAAAAGGGTTCGAGAAACAAGTCAGAGAACTACAGACAAGTGAGTTTAACATCAGTGATTTGCAAATTATTAGAAAGACCAATTAAAGATCACATGGTGGATTTTCTTGTTAAACATAACTTGATAAACACATCTCAACATGGGTTTCTAAAAGCGAGGTCATGCTTAACAAATATGTTGTGTTTTTTGGAAGATATCACTAAGTGGGTAGACAAGGGATCACCAGTAGATATTATCTACTTAGATTTTCAGAAAGCTTTCAACAAAGTGCCACATCAAAGATTGCTGTTTAAACTTTAGGCCCATGATACATAGGGGATAGTATAATTAACTGGATAGAAAAATGGCTGATTGACAGAAGACAACGGGTAGTTGTTGATGGGGAGGCTTCAAACTGGAAATCGGTTTTGAGTGGGGTACCACAGGGATCAGTAATGGGACCTATATTATTATTAATATATATCAACGATTTGGACGATGACATAACAACTATTAACAAGTAAGGTGTTGAAATTTGCAGATGATACACAACAGTTTTTAGAAGGATTAAACGTGAGGGAGATAGAGAGCATTTACAAGATGATCTTGACAGGTTGATCAAATGGTCTAAAAATAGCAGATGTTGTTCAATTTTGGGAAATGTAAATGCCTCCACACAGGACATGGGAGGGAAGATGTACAATGTACAATGGGGGTACTGTACTAAATACAGAGTAAAAGAAAAAGACTTAGGGTTAACAATTAGTGCTGATATAAAGGTTTCAGAGCAGTGTGGAATTGCAGGTTCAAAGGGAAATCAAATCCTTGGATTAATTAGGCGAAATATAGCGTATAACGAAAAAGAACTAATAATACTGCTGTACAAAACAATAGTTAGGCCTCATTTATGATATTGTACACACAAACGTGGAGGACATATTACAAGAAAGACATAGATATGCTAGAAAAAGTACACAGGAGAGCAACTCAAATGATACCAAAAACTGAGAGATCTTAGTTACGAAATACGCCTAAAAGAATGTGGTTTGACAGCACTAGAATGAATGGTTATAAAAATAGTGATATAAATATTTTGTTCTCAGTTAAAAAAGATAGAAAGACTAGAGGACATGAAGTTACATTAGTAAAGGAGCAGTGTAGATTAGATGTAAGAAAGTTCTCATTTTCACAAAGGATTGTAAATGACTGGAACAGATTACAGTGTCTGCTGATTATAAGGGTTGGACTCTCGATAAACCAAAAGGCTTCCTTGTCCACCTGCCATCTAGAATTAAATCTTGTTTGGAGTTTTGTTAAACAGTTTACGTTATCTTGTTTACATAATGTGTTACTGCTAGTTTCACTTTCTGTTTAAAATCGGTCACTGAGTAATTTATCTATGAGTTTGTGTAAGTTGCACATTGATCTATATATTGGTTTAATCAAAATGGTGAGTAGCTCTTGTGACATAGCTACTCTGAACAGGGACTATCTAGACAAGAGTTGTAGATTCAAAATTCTGCTAATTTATACTATTTGGGATTTTTGCTCTGAATGGCAATCATGTTAAATATGATATCATGCAATTACTTGGAAGTTTGCACAGTTGTTTTTCAGAGTTATACATTATTTGCTCTAACTAGCCAAATATATATATATATATATATATGTACATATATATATATATATATGTACATATATACTTGGAATTTCCCATATATATATATATATGGGAAATTCCAAGTTAGGGTAAGTTGGAACTTTTTACCCAAAAAATAAATTACAAGTAGAGCAACATTTTTGATTGTATCACATAGAAGTATGTTTGTACTTTATAAAACCACATAAATAGTATTTGTTTCAATCCATTTGATATGCTTATTGCATCACCAAAGTTGACTTGTGAAAGAAACATTTTTGTCATCGCAGCATCTGTATTTCAAGTAAAGTTATGACACATGTATACTTTACTAGTAGAATGTCAAATTTGAAACAAGTGGCATGCTAGCAAGTATAGGGTTGCTTCTTTAAAATACTGCAAGAACAAACTTAACTTAATTTAACAAAATATTGTTTGTATAATATCAACTTTGCTATCACCTACTTTTGAGATATGCCAAATGCCATGCCCATAACAAAATACAAACAGTTGTGTTATCTTGAATTCTTGATGACACTAACTCACATTTCCTTGTCTTTTTGTATGCAGTGGTAACTTTATGAACAGTATCCAACTATGTGTAGATTAAAATTACAAAAAACGTAACATGTCTATTATTAGCCCGTTATGGACATAGCATCCGTTATAGACGTGGCATCCGTTGTGGACGTGACATCCGTTACAGACGTGGCATCCGTTATGGACGTGGCATCCGTTACAGACGTGGCATCCGTTACAGACGTGGCATACAATAATGCTGAGAGTGAGATGTCACGTCCATAATGACATCATTTTAAATTGTTTTTGTTTTACTCTGAAATTAATAATGTCACTTGATGATGCTGTGGCTTCACCCATAGATGATCTACCCTCCTTTTGTGACATGTCTGTGTAAAAAAGGTCTCACACGTTACACACCAACACTGTCCAACATGAATGTTGTGATATAAACCAGTATACAAGAACACTTAATTAACATCTTCTTGCATTGTTCAAGGTTTGTTACAGAAAATTACCCCTTTGAACTAAAACATGAAGTGCTGCCTGTGCACATAGAATCAAAACCCATTGTAAATTTTTATGTACAATGTGGTTGAGAACAGATCCAAACACCTGACTTCACTGACAGTTGTTTCCAATAGCATAGTTGATGACAAAACAACAACTCACGAAAGAACTGTCGAGATTGAAACAACTAAAGATTTGGTTAGATGGGCAAGCATTTTATTTCAAAAATGGATACATTGCCTATTATCTCTTTCTCATTATTGCATACACAATTCTGGTGTCTTGTGGTTTTTTTGGTCATCTCACATAGGAAGGGTCATTTTGACGGAGTTGGTGGCGTATTGAAACATGCTATTTGTATATGGTTTGCAGTCAACAAGTTGGGGGTTACAGATGTTAATTCATACATACAGGCATATATATAAAGTGTTGGGTGGACCCATCAGATAGATCACTTGCACCCAGCAATCAAATTGCCATACAACAATTGCCTAGTACACGTGTAACACCGGGTATTAAGACCAGCTGCCACATCAAGTGACTTGGTGGTGAGCTGCAGGTTTTCTTAAATCAATTGCTTCAAACGTGATACTTCATAGTAGTGTGCATATTTGGTAAAAATGTATTGACAATGCAGAATTACCTACTACCAGACTTAGTGATGGTGACAATGTCCACTGGCTAATAATATTGTTTCCTTGACAAACATTGGGGCAAAATTATCCATTGATGACAATGATGAATGGTCAGTAGACCGAAATGTCATGTACTACACTTGCAAGTGCAGCCTTTGCTTGACAAGTCAATTTTCTGAGATAAGTATGACTTCAGAGAAATATACATTTCCGACTGTTATAATATATAATTATAATATGGGAAATGTATTAAGGTGACACAATCAAAAATGTTGCTCTACTGGCAAAGATGTTAAACAAATTCATGTTTTTTTTAATTTTCCATTGATAATTAAAAAAATATTAGTGTCATTCAAATTTGTGTTGTTCATAGTTTTGTTATAATTTAATGAAGATTTGCATCTAATTTCCATAACACTTTCCTAACAACACTCAGCTGGTGTTAAATTATTAATTAAAATTTTAATTACTAGTTTTCTGAGTTTGTATGAAACTTACTATCAAATGTATGATCTAATTAAAAATATATTATCATTATTTAGCCAATATAGGCTGAATAAATACAGCATGTTATTGGACAATTTGCATGATGCCACATCCATAACAACAATGCCACATCCATAACGGACATACTAGTGCAGATAGCTCCAAAACTATTTATAATATAACCTAATCTAATCATACATTAATTATAAGTATTATCAGGCTTATTAAAAATTATTATTTAAAAAATCCATCATCTGTAATAGAGCATAGTTTTGCACTTATGTTTCACTGGGGATCAAAACAGGTTCTGAAGCATAGACTAATGCGGAGACCCATCACCCCGTCATTTGGACGGGCTGAGTCGGCCGGGAGTGGGTAAGAATTTGGACTGACAGGTACAAACCAGTCAACTATGTAATGACCTGAACTAGCCCTTTATACAGGGTTGGGTTCAATTACATTGATCAATTACGTGACTGGATAATTTTCAATTACAGTTACAATTATTTTGCATTTCAAATACAATTACAATTACCATCCCAAAATATATTCAGTTACAATTATAATTGTCAATTACTTGCTGCCCTCAAGCTTACTAGAAAATAATTCACCAGTAAAAGGATAGTGTTAGTGCACAGCCTTATTTAACTAAATTACAATTAGTACAGCTAACTGGTGTAGCACTGGACCACAGGCCTATCATTTGTTCTTGGCCTCCTACTTGACACTTGTCAACTGCTGAAGCCTGCTACTGCTAGAGCTAGTGCTTCAATGGATCAGCTCTATATGCCCTCCCCAATGGAAGAGAAGCCATGTTTTTATCTCTCTATCAGTGCTTCCAATGTGCCAAGTCAATAAGGCAAATAAAGACTAGTTGGCACTGTGCCTGTCCATGGGTGACTGATTGTTTGGAAAGACACTGCTAAATGCTTTATGCAACATGACTGTGTTAGGACAGTCCGCAGCTGTTATCTGCCCGTGTTCACCAGAAAGAGTCACTGTCTGACTGTAACACCCCCAAAAATGGGGAGTATGAGAGAGAAGGTGATTTAAGAAGGAAACAGCCTTGGTTTTCATAATAAAATAAAAAAACAGTTCTTGGAGTTTCACCCACAATTGGAGAAACTATGTGGGAAAGTAATTGAATTGTAATTAAACAATTAAGGCAATTACAATGGCCATTTACAATTATAATTACAATTACGACACACACAACATAAGTTACAATTACGGTATTTTACAATTACATCGTAATTGTAATTAATTACACAATTACGAATTACAATTATAATTGACCCCAACCCTGCCTTTATATACTGTGGACTGTGTGACAGGCGCTGCACATGCGGATTGTGTCAACTCGTCATTTGGACGAGTAACATTTCCGGGCACATGATACATGACGCTGTCATGACCGGCAAAAATATTATCCTGCATTAGTCCCTGTTCCGAAGCATGCCACATCCATAACGGTTTTTACTTAACAAAAAAAGACTAATTAATTTTTCCCAATATTAATTTATGTGCAGTATTGTACACAAGAAATCATATTAACATAATCCATCATTCAAAAGCATGTGATCTAAAATCTGTATACACTATTGAAATGAAAATGGTCAATTTTGTGTGCAAAATGCCACGTCCTTAATGCTGGGATTGCCACGTACAATGAATCATTATTTTGTAGACCCAGAACTGTTATTGATGCCATGTAGGCCTACTTATGTCAATACTTGTTCTTCTTTTGTAGCTTTCTTCGGTTCGCTGCTGGTGTTCTCGCTGTACACAGAGCGCCTTCTGAAACTCTACTACTACGCCATCTGCTACGTGATTCTGGACCTCTCCTGTTTCTGCAACTATATCTACATCGACCGCTATGGCAGCACTGCATTCAGATATACAACGTGGTCTGACATCACCGCCACTTGTCTCATCTTTTTAACCCAGGTAGCATTTGCGTGCTTGTATAATACGATGCGTGTTAAAGTTCCACAAAGTCCCGGTGGATTGTATGGCTTCTTTAAGAGCTATCAACTTATAACTCTCATGGTGATGCTACAACCGCTGGTGTTCCGTTTCGTGATGCTGCCACCGCGACCATTGATGATTGTCGTCATACTGTCGGCAGTCGTGACGGTGTGCGAGCTGTGGACGTACGTCCTTTGGCAGTTGCTGAAGAATCAGCCTTCGTTATTGTGGCGGGCGCAGTTTACAGTACAGAACCAGATTCAGGCACTTGGCTTACACACATTCATTGAACTACACTGGGCACGGTTACACATTCCCGCTGTGCTTCATGTTTTCTGGACGAAGCGATTCTGCTACCAACTCATCTACTTCGCTGTTCAGAAGGTGACAGAAAACATGACCGTTGAAGGGATGGCGCCACTTTACTTTACAATTCCCAATGCAGTCGATTCGCTGAAAGAAGCAATCATCGGAGGGTGTGACACAACGATCGCGTTAATGGGTATGACAAGTGTTGTGTCATCATTGACCGACCAACTAGGGGTGGTGGTTGCAATGTTCATCAAATCGGATGACCACGAAGCAGGCAACATGGGGACTATGTCGGCCATCTTGTTCTTTATCCTGGCATTGCAGACAGGACTAACAAGAATGGCGTCGGACCAGCGACTGTATCGGCTATACAAGAATGCCTGTCTCCTGGTGACTGCAATGTTAAGTTTCATACACGGAATGATCTATCCTCTATTGCTGAACTTGAGTGCGTCACGGAACACGTCTAAAAGTCAGCACGCTCGCGTTCTGTCTGCCTGTCTTTTCTTACTGGTCATCCCTAGCTTCTTCTTGTATTACCTGTGGAGTATACATGAGATGAGTACCTGGCTACTTGCGGTGAGTGCATTCTGCGTCGAGATAATCATAAAAGTCATCATATCTCTGCTGCTCTATCTTCTGTTCATGATCGACACATACATTGACACCTTATGGGAGCGACTGGATGACTATGTCTACTACGTCAAGTCGACAGGGAATACAATAGAGTTCCTCTTTGGGATATTCCTCTTTGGGAATGGCATGTGGATCATGCTGTTTGAGGCAGGCGGGACGATCAGGGCGGTGATGATGTGTATCCACGCGTACTTCAACATCTGGATGCAAGCGAAGGAGGGCTGGAAGGTGTTCATTCGTCGGCGAACAGCATCACACAAGATCAACGCATTGCCATTTGCGACAGCCGAACAGCTTCGGTGCCATAACGATGTGTGCACAATATGTTACCAGGCCTTACACACAGCACGCGTGACACGGTGTAAACATTTCTTCCATGGCATGTGTCTACGGAAGTGGCTGTACGTGCAAGAACGTTGCCCTGTGTGCCATGCGATCATCGTGCCAGCCTCTGACGATGACACCAATCATGGTGAAGGAACACAGCAAGAGAGACGTGTTGTCATTGACAACCATGCGGCTGATGAAAACAATATTGGTGATATGAATGTTGTTAATGACAACCTTGTTGCCAATGACAACGCTAATGATAACAGTGTTGCTGACAGCCAGCAGCAAGACTCGAGTGTTGCTAATGACAACAATACTGTTGCTAACGACAACAATGCTAGTGATATTCGGCTACGAGCCACAGCAGCTGTTGTCAGTGACAATGAAGACAATTCCAGTGATGCTGCCGTTGATGGAACTTATGCAGATCATGCGCACCAAGATTAGTTCAGAACTTGTTAAATATTGTACAGGATGGAATGATAATTTATTTATTGCACACAACATCACATATGATAATATATTTACTCAACCCCGATGTTGCAGCAGAATTGAACATGATCATAGGTAATTATCTGTCTCTGGAACTAACCGTGGTATCATAATCTAGTCAATGTATTAGGAAAAGTTTCTCTTTTGTTATATTGATAATTTCAAATTACACCAAACTTCCTTTAGCTGCATAGTACTGTATATGTATGCATGCATATAATGTATCATTATAGACATATATATATATGTATATATATGTATATATACCTAGTTGGCCAGGTCTGTTCATATCAATAAATAATTTTAAAAGGTTTCAAGGAACTACTAAAATATAATTTTGATTACTGTAAATACATGTACAAAATAAAAATGCACCAACTTATGATATGACGTTAAAGACTATAAGAAGGTTGTCATTTCTAATATGCCTAATAATCTTGGAGCAACCCTAGTTATGGCCCAATAAAACCTTTGCTGGTAAAAAAATTATGATGAACAAATATTACCTGGTAGTCAGTATTTTGTCAGAACAGTCAAACCAGGGGGTGCTGCTGATGACATCAGTCTCAGTAACCCCTAGTAGATAGCCTTGTGTAACTATTAAGAGAAGTGCGGCCAACAATATCACTAGCCGGCAAGTTCCAGAGGTCTTCAATTTAGCTACACGTTGCTCATGGAATATTTGGGAAGTAGATGTAGTTATTTAAATACACAATACCGCTCGGCGGCTCATGAGAATGGTCAAATGGATAATTATATACTTGAAGGCTTCGTCTTTTAATTGGAGCGCAAGTTAGACGGATGTCTGCACTGATCTCACGCTTGGGCCAATTGCAACCGGTGAAGTCAGTTACGAGTTTGATTCAGTTAACTTCCATACAATGCGTAGCAGATCTGCCAGGGGTAGTGTACACAATCACACCCCTGGGTCGCAAGGGTGCAATGCAGTCACCTCAGTAATACAACCACCTTGTGATTATGGTCACCACTGGACAGTTCCAAATTATTTCCGTAATGATACATAAGAAATTAGTTCTGCTAATACCATAATTTTGCCATTCAGGTCACTGGTCCACTCCTGAGGCTGGCCTTAATAGGAGGTTCCATGGTATTCATAGAATTATAGCTTTCAGATCCCCATTTTAATTCTATCCAACTAAGCCAACCATTTAAATAAAAACAAACAACATACTAAGAATTTATATTACTGGTATGTATTTATTATTAATGTCACACACCGTTTTACCAATTATTAACTAATAGGCACAGATGCATGCAGGACTAATGATGTAGTTTCAAACTTGTTTTGTCAATGGCACGAATAATGTGGCCATAACAACAAGGTTCAATCTGGTCACAACAGTGAGATTAATTAGGTAGCCATCTTCTTTCTTCTACATTTATTCTAACATACTGACTGCATAAATGTGTTTTAATGAGAAATTTGTTGTTGTTGAAATTTAAATGTTTTGGGAGAAAAACAGACTGTTTATATGGCACTGTTCCACTTTCGAAGGCCTCAAGTCTTACAATTACTAAGATGGAAATGTGCGCCATATTCAGGGATTTTATTGGCAGCTCGGTGACTTTTGTAAACACGTACAAAAGTTATTTCTTCTTCAATAAAATATATTTTGGCAGAATGTTACACTTTATACTGCATAACACGATTATGCACTAATAACACAGACAATCTGCCTTAGGTTAGAAACCCAGCAACCAAATCCTGAATTTGAAATCCTGTAGAGCATTACTTACACACCGACACAGGACCAACCTTTTGACAAAGATTACATTCGCTGATCAGTTGGGGTTAGTTTACATAACTTGGAACAAATGTAGGAAACATGCATATCATTGCACAATCACCAGATATCTGCTATGAAGTTTTAACCAATGGGGATTTTGAGAAAAATAAAAGCATGGATTCTGGGGTCGCAGATGAACTTCCTGAAAGTCAGCTGCCTGGAATGCAAAGTGTCTAGGAGCGGAAAAACAAACATGTCAGATCATTTACAAAACAGTCAATAATTCATTTCCACAGTAGACTCAAGTATCACACTCAAGTCACAGTGTCAAAAGTCACTGTTACTAAGAAATTGAACACACATAAAGAGATGTTTCATAATTAATCTTCACTGTGATATGTACATCAAAGTGTATCAATACAAACAGTCTGTTGCAACTGCTGGTAGAGTTGTGGCGTTTTGACTAATACATGTGCTGGTATTCATTTAAGAATGTATGTTACCTTAAGTAACTTGCACGTTGCAGTTGTGTAACATTATTTCCCGTGCTGTATTTGGAATGATGTGACTTTATTTCGCATTTAGATTGAATATGAACAGCTACTCAAGTTAAAGTGACATTGTCTGTTCTGTTATCTTGAATCATTCTCCCAAGACAGGGGTGGTAAAATAAATTATTAAATAGCAAGAATTTAGCTGAATCAGGAATGTGTGGTTTTCTCCGCCTGCTGCATGTTTACTATTTTAATGTTTTGTATACAATTTGAAGATTTTGTGGGTGCAACTTTTAAATTGCAAACACTGCTTCGTGCTTATTGAATGCAGTTTAGCAGGCAGTACACGTATAACTTATTTACACGTATACTTATAACATATTTATTCGGAATTACGAAAATAGCATATAACAAGTGAGGAACTGACAAGACCAGTTTAATGCCAGCCAATGCATTTATATCAACATTCCCATAAGACTATCAAAATCGTTGACCAGCAAAAATTGTTGAATGAAGACAACAATTTATAAGCAAACACTGTATTCTCAGTATTCAAACATAATTTCTTCACTATTTTTGCACCACCCCATTAAGATGTGTTAAGTGGGTTGTAATTGAAAGAAAGATGGAGAAGTGACGGCAAAATGCTGGTGACAAAGATATATGGAAACGTATGACAAATAAACCAATGTAGATACATTAAAAGTATCCACGCATATAAAGGGTACATTGAGATAGAATCTACTAACAGCTACTTGTCGTTATCTTTGAGTCCTTGTAGTACAAACGTTAGATGTTCGTTGATGATCTCGTTCAACTCTCGCGAGATGCTCATGAGGATACGGAAATTGCCCTTGTCGGCCAGGATGCCTGTAGGCATCGCCAGCACGTCCGCAAGGCTCTTGTGCACCTGACTGATCTTGTGAAAGTGTTCCGCATCAAGCGGTAACGGGGTCGCTTGACATGCTTCAGTGAAGTTCGACAACCAATTATAGTAGTCCTGACTTGCAAAGTCCGGCTGGTGCACATAATCAACAGCGCCATCTATGTGCAACAGTGGCGACACTTGGTTTTCGGGTTCGTTTGGTAGGTGGTCATGTGTTGTTGTCATGGTGACACAGTCGGGTGAGGTGTCCACTGATGGGACGATATCCATCTGCTGTTGCTTGACCAGTGGAGGTGATACAGAGACCATCTGGTCTGATTGGAGACCGTTATCATTGGTCAGCTCAGGACCTTCTTCAGATTGGACCATCATCAGCTGTTGTGAAGGACCGACATCATCTTGGGTCTGCTCCATCTCTGGCTGTTCTATCTGCTCCTCTCCCTCCCCCCACATTGACTGCACTACCATTGTCTTGCCTTCCCCCTCCAACATCTGCAACTCTCCCTCTCCACGTTCCTCCTGTGAGATCCCGATGTCCTCCCCAGCTCCATCCTGGTGACCTCCCGTCGGCTGATACTGGATCTCCAGAATCGGCTGATTGTCCTCGTCACGCATGATCTGGTACGCGACGTGAAGCATCTGCCCGTCACCACTGGCGCCATCTAGCTGGCTCTGAATCTGCTGCACCAATCGCTGCGTCTCCACAACCAACTGTCTTTGCTGCTCCTCCCCGTCTTCTGCGAGTTCGCTCAAGCGTGTCTGCGCAACGATTATGTGGTTCTCGTCTGCACCGTCCACCAGGGGTGCTTCTCCAGGCGTTGACCTTTGTACCACCATGGTCTCCTCTTGCCTCGCTGCCAGATGCTCCAACGTTGCTGTCTCGTCCACGTACTGAGGATTTTCCTGCAGCACTAATGTCTGCACCTGTCCACAGGTGGCGCTGTCGAGCTCGAACTGAAGCCCGGATAGCTGCCCCGATTTTGTGATGACGATGTCGCTTTTGTTCAGCATATGTTTTTTGTTAAGGTGCGCTTTCAGTTGTCCCGAACGTTTGAAGTTCTCTTTGCACAATTGACAGGTGTACGGCTTAAGGCCATTATGTTCCCGCAGGTGGCGCCGCCTGCTGGATGGGTCACTGAATGCGGCACCGCAAACGTCACATTTGTACGGCTTGTTTCCTGCAAACATCACAAATGGTGTCAACGGCAATGTTCATCCATGATACTTTCTTACTGAGTAAAACTGTCATCTCTGTTAGGCAGATAACATTTTATACATCTAAATAAATAAGACTAATTAAGGGTTTTCTCACTTCCATCACTATTATTATTAATCATTGTGATGTAATAAATAGTGATTCAAATATTATTTCTTTTACAGTTTTCACACTACTTAAGAAGAAAATCTGATATATGTTTTCTTCCACATAAATTTTTTTTACCCACAGCTCAATAATATAAGTTTGCTGTAACATTGTAATTTTTACATTATTTGTCATATTTAATACTTGTTATTACCATTAAGAAAAAATAAGACTACATCTACATTCAGAACCATTTGTTACAAAGAAACAAATTATATTCATCCTCAGTTTTAATTCATGTAAAATTATAAAACAAAATAAACTGAACGCTGAAAAAATTGCTTATATGAAAGCAATTAAATTTATTATAATAAATCAAACAAAATATAGAGATAAAAAAAGAACATATCATATAATTGTGACAGATTTGTTACTGATTGTGGTGCCAAATATTTAGTATTTGGCTAGTAGTAACATGACACTTTGCATGAGAAACTTACCAGAGTGCACTGTGTGATGTCGAATCAGGTC
This sequence comes from Paraescarpia echinospica, assembly GCA_020002185.1. NCBI lineage: Eukaryota > Metazoa > Annelida > Polychaeta > Sabellida > Siboglinidae > Paraescarpia > Paraescarpia echinospica. The sequence goes on along the minus strand of CM034534.1, from coordinate 59,660,804 downwards.
AGAATGATGAGCGAACTGCTTGTTACACGTCTTACATTTGAACGGTTTCTCGCCTGAAAAAGACGTCAGAGATATTACCAAAGACCCACTGTTGTTCTGGGATGGTTGAATGTATACATGTAACAGTACGGCTGCCAGACAGATTATACTGTTGTTCTGTGATGGTTGAATGTATACATGTAACGGTACGACTGCCAGACAGATTATACTGTTGTTCTGGGATGGTTGAATGTATACACGTAACGGTATGACTGCCAGACAGATTATACTGTTGTTCTGGGATGGTTGAATGTATACACGTAACGGTATGACTGCCAGACAAATTATACTGTTGTTCTGGGATGGTTGAATGTATACATGTAACGGTACGACTGCCAGACAAATGATACTGCTGTTCTGGGATGGTTGAATGTATACATGTAACGGTACGACTGCCAGACAAATGATACTGCTGTTCTGGGATGGTTGAATGTATACATGTAACGGTACGACTGCCAGACAAATGATACTGCTGTTCTGGGATGGTTGAATGTATACATGTAACGGTACGACTGCCAGACAAATGATACTGCTGTTCTGGGATGGTTGAATGTATACATGTAACGGTACGACTGCCAGACAAATGATACTGCTGTTCTGGGATGGTTGAATGTATACATGTAACGGTACGACTGCCAGACAAATGATACTGCTGTTCTGGGATGGTTGAATGTATACATGTAACGGTACGACTGCCAGACAAATGATACTGCTGTTCTGGGATGGTTGAATGTATACACGTAACGGTATGGCTGCCAGACAAATTATACTGTTGTTCTGGGATGGTTGAATGTATACACGTAACGGTATGACTGCCAGACAGTTTATACTGTTGTTCTGGGATGGTTGAATGTATACACGTAACGGTATGACTGCCAGACAAATTATACTGTTGTTCTGGGATGGTTGAATGTATACATGTAACGGTACGACTGCCAGACAAATGATACTGCTGTTCTGGGATTGTTGAATGTATACATGTAACGGTACGACTGCCAGACAAATGATACTGCTGTTCTGGGATGGATGAATGTATACATGTAACGGTACGACTGCCAGACAAATGATACTGCTGTTCTGGGATGGTTGAATGTATACATGTAACGGTACGACTGCCAGACAAATGATACTGCTGTTCTGGGATGGTTGAATGTATACACGTAACGGTATGACTGCCAGACAAATTATACTATTGTTCTGGGATGGTTGAATGTATACACGTAACGGTATGACTGCCAGACAAATTATACTATTGTTCTGGGATGGTTGAATGTATACACGTAACGGTATGGCTGCCAGACAAATTATACTGTTGTTATGGGATGGTTGAATGTATACACGTAACGGTATGGCTGCCAGACAAATTATACTGTTGTTATGGGATGGTTGAATGTATACACGTAACGGTATGACTGCCAGACAGATTATACTGTTGTTCTGGGATGGTTGAATGTATACACGTAACGGTATGACTGCCAGACAAATTATACTGTTGTTCTGGGATGGTTGAATGTATACATGTAACGGTACGACTGCCAGACAAATGATACTGCTGTTCTGGGATTGTTGAATGTATACATGTAACGGTACGACTGCCAGACAAATGATACTGCTGTTCTGGGATGGTTGAATGTATACATGTAACGGTACGACTGCCAGACAAATGATACTGCTGTTCTGGGATTGTTGAATGTATACACGTAACGGTATGACTGCCAGACAAATTATACTATTGTTCTGGGATGGTTGAATGTATACACGTAACGGTATGGCTGCCAGACAAATTATACTATTGTTCTGGGATGGTTGAATGTATACACGTAACGGTATGGCTGCCAGACAAATTATACTGTTGTTCTGGGATGGTTGAATGTACACACGTAACGGTATGGCTGCCAGACAGATTATACTATTGTTCTGGGATGGTTGAATGTATACATGTAACGGTATGGCTGCCAGACAAATTATACTACTGTTCTGGGATGGTTGAATGTATACACGTAACGGTATGGCTGCCAGACAAATTATACTGTTGTTATGGGATGGTTGAATGTATACATGTAACGGTATGACTGCCAGACAGATTATACTGTTGTTCTGGGATGGTTGAATGTATACACGTAACGGTTTGGCTGCCAGACAGATTATACTATTGTTCTGGGATGGTTGAATGTATACATGTAACGGTATGGCTGCCAGACAGATTATACTATTGTTCTGGGATGGTTGAATGTATACATGTAACGGTACAGCTGCCAGACAGATTATACTATTGTTCTGGGATGGTTGAATGTATACATGTAATGGTACAGCTGCCAGACAGATTATACTATTGTTCTGGGATGGTTGAATGTATACATGTAATGGTACGACTGCCAGACAGATTATACTGTTGTTCTGGGATGGTTGAATGTATACATGTAATGGTACAGCTGCCAGACAGATTATACCGTTGTTCTGGGATGGTTGAATGTATACATGTAACGGTATGGCTGCCAGACAGATTATACTATTGTTCTGGGATGGTTGAATGTATACATGTAATGGTACAGCTGCCAGACAGATTATACTGCTGTTCTTATTCTGCACACACGCAAAAATAGCTTTCTAGGTCATGTCCCATCAATTTTTTGATTTTGGCAGAAATGTTTACGTTATAATATCATCATTCAATGTCCAGTTAATTTGTTCTCAACATAAATAAGATACGTGCATTACGAATCCACCAAACAAGAAGCAATAGACACCATGATTCAAAAATACATTGTTACTCAAAACATATTTCAGTTTGCTTCAGTTTCAGCAAACACAAACACTGCTCAAGATATTTCAACAAATGGGATCTCGTTTTAAATTTCCTCATCTGTGGACTTCAAAAAAGTACAAAACTGCACAATTTTGGAATTCAATACCCATTCCACTGTCGTAGGTGACATTCTGTAATAGATTTTAATTACCTGGTAACCTTTTGAAATTACAATTTTATTCATACAAATCCGAATAACTAAACCACCAAGCAAACCTAGTTCAAATGCAAAACAAGTTTTTAGAAAAATACAAACTTGAATTAATTATTTTTACATTTTCTATTACGAAAATGCAATGGGCTCCTACTGTACATCCATTCATTGGAAAAACATAATCTGATACAAATTTCAAGTCGTATAAAGAAGAACCACATGTACAAGGAATTGCAGATATACGTGATTTAAACATTCTTCACGTAACCATGGTAACTTGCCTGTGTGTATACGCATGTGAGACTTGAGGTAGACCATCTGCGAGAATCTGCGGCCACAAACATTGCATGAGAATGGTGTTTCGTCGCTGTGGGTGATCATATGACGTCTGAGACAGCTAACCTGGCGGAACCAGCGATCACATACGTCGCACTTGTACGGCCGCGTGTCGGTGTGTCGCGCAATGTGTTCCTTCAGTGCAACATTGCTTGAGAATTTTTGTTCACAGATGTCACACGGAAATAGTTTCACACCTGAAAAACGAAATTGTTCTTGGGAAAAGGTGGACATCCAGATTTCAAGGTTTTTTTTCTAAAGTTGCCATTTCTTGAGAAGTTATGTTCACAGGTGTGGCACAGAAATTGTTTCATACCTGAATAATTTAACTTATTTTAAAAAGAGGTGGATGTCCTCATTATAAGATTCTGTGTCTTTTACATGTATCAGTTAGTCTTACATATTTTAATTTCTGCAGTTGATTATCGACTGTCAAATGTACACGAGTAATCTGCATACAAATGTAACTACAGGGGAATGTAAATATGTATTTAGTCTGTTCAAATCTTCAGATAACCCCTCAGAAATCTCAACAATAATTCCAATTCATGCATTGGCCTGTCGACGGCCAGTGCAGGGTTGTGTAATATATAAATTGTAATGTTTTATCAAATAACATAACTGCAGTATTTCTTGAAATGTAAATTACATTCAATATGGATGAAACATGGACAGTGCTTAAACAATGGATTGCAAGGGGTTGTTCACAAGTCAACATTTGTCTTTTCGTACAGAGCGTTCAAATAGGGGGAACGGGTAAAGGACTACATACTAATCAGGAAAATGTTGGTCGCATGTGATTGTAAGTAAATGTTTGTAAACATAATTGTTATAGTTGCTATTATTATGTCCTATGCATGTACTGTGACATGCCTACACATTACTTAATCTGAACAATTAGCAACATTTTAAAGTACTAATTCGGGGAGAGAGTGAGTGGTCAGATAATTAGCATGTCATCAACTGTGAATGACCCTTAAGCTTACTTTAATATGTACAACGTTTGTGCAAAGGAACACAAACTTACCCATATGAGAACTTACCCACATGAAAACTTACCCATATGAGAACTTACCCACAATAGAACTTATCCATATCAGAATTTACCCACACATGAACTTACCCATATGAGAACTTAAACACACGAGAACTTACCCATGTGAGAACTTATCCACACATGAACTTACACAGGTGAGAAATTATCCAGGTGAGACCTTACCCACATGAACATTTACTCACAGGAGAACTTACCCACATGACAATTTACTCACGGGAGAACTTACCCATACGAGAACTTCCATATGAGAACTTTTCCACACATGAACTTCCATATGAGAACTTTTCCACACATGAACTTACACAGGTGAGAAATTATCCAGGTGAGACCTTACCCACATGAACATTTACCCACATGTAAACTTACCCACATGAGAAGTTACCCAAATGAGAACTTACCCACAAGTGAACATACTGACACAACAATTTATCCATAGAGAACTTACCCACACGAGAACTTATCCACGTGTGAACTTATCCACGTGAGAACTTACCCACACAAGAACTTACCCACATAAGAACTTAGCCACATGAGAACTTACCCATATGTGAACCTAACCACGTGAGAACTTACCCATATGAGCCAACTTATGTCTCTTCAAGCTCTCGTTGCTGCAGAATGATTTGCCACACTCGGGAATTGAACACTTGAAGGGTTTCTCCCCTGTGTGTACCCGCAGGTGAACCTTCATGTTACCTGCCAATGCAGTACACAAACATAGGTTTACATAAATGGAGGTTGTCCGTTTGTTTTTAATGTTAAATTGTGATATGTTTTATAAGCTGTATATTATATTCTGACACAATTACCACCAAAATATCTGACCCGCCGCAACAAACAGAGTATTAAGTGGCACAGGCCTATTCTGCAAAAATAGCTGTCCCGGTCATGTTCCAGCAATTTTGTGATTTTGGAAGAAATTAATACCTTAGTCATCTTTCAAAGTTCAATTTATTTTTCTCAACAAATAATTAAAACTAATAAAATACATGCGTTTACAAACCAATGTATTACAAAAGAATAGTCAATATGAGTCAATGTGTCCTTGTTTCTCAAAATGTAACTTTTTAAATGGTTTCTTCACTTTTAGCAATAAATCAAAAGCTACTGGAGATATTTCAACAAATGAGGTGTCATTTTAAAGCTCAAGATATGCGGAATCCAAAAAGGTACAAAACTCCATTTAATAAATTTCGCAACTTACTGCGCAGTTTGCTGTGGCTGGTCAGACATGGTCTAAAGGAGCAGAAACAACAGTTTAACTCAACACTGTTTACAAAAGCCGATGAGCTATCACTCCAATCCTTGAATAGCAAGCTCAGAAAAAATACAAAACACATTGATGTATGACATGAAACAACATCCCGTACACTTAAACCAATTATGTTAATTTATGTTGTAACGTGACCATTTTAAAGGACACGTTACACAGAAAAAACAGTTTACATAAATTAATTTATAAATTAGTTTCTAAGCGTTATGCTTTTCATCTCTCCTACTAGCGTGATCAAATACATCCAAGATCGCTAAAATTTCAACTTAGAATCACGTCCTCACCTTTCTGGTTGAATGTTTTTGAACACTCCTGGCACTTGAAGTTGTGACTGGTAGAACGTATTGATCCTTTCGGGGGTCGACCACGTCTGGCCGGCCCACCTACAAGATTTCGGCTCAATTTAACAAGACAGTCATTTCTTTCAGTTTCCATAATGGAATTCTTTTGGAGTGGTAAAAGCTTGGAACTAAAATATGAATCTTTAGACACACCAATGAAATTTAAGACTACCCTTGAGAATGTTAATTAAACCCAGATTACATCTTACAGTGGCTACAATGTCCAGGTTGCCCACTGGTCAATCCACCCACCTGTGTGTTGTATCAACTTGTGCTGTTTGAGCGCGGCCAGACGGGAGAATCTCTGACCACAGTTGCTACTGTCACACGTGTACCCGCCCGACTCATCACAATCTGCACATAAAACGTGAACATGTCACAAAATGGACTTTAATATCAGTGACTGTTATGAGCTCATATAAACATGAACAAAAGCTGGTTAAGGAAGTTCTGATATGTAACACATGGCCTAGTAATTATCAAAAAGTGTTCTTGTATATGTCTTGTGTAGTCTGTGGTGTAATTCTTTCTTTGAATGTACATGGGCCGCAATGTTGAGTCTGAAATAAAAGTATTGATTGATTGAACATATCACATGAAGGAATATTCTCATATGTGAGGTCCTAAGGACCATTTCACAAACGTTCTAATGAGCTCGTAAACCTAATTTTGCTCTCTAAAACCAACTACATTCCTTAACGGTGATCTTGTATATTGAAAACTGTCACCGGGTGCGCCACCAGAATACTTTCGCAATTGTGTCACAAAAATAGTGTCGAAGACTGCGGGCCGAAATCGCTAGGCCGGATTAACCATGAGCCTGTCTAATATGTATACCTTTTATTCACGGTTGCAAATAAATGTCATGCAAAAATGTCTAGGGTCAGCTACATTTATTAGGGTCTGTCAGATAATTGGATACAGCACAACTATTATTTATTTTTGTAGATCTGTATTTAATTTAGCGTGTTCCCTATGCACTCACACTCTGGTGCTTTTTCCCCGTCTCCTACACCAGCCTTCTCCTCACTTCCTGTCTGACTTGCCTCCCCAGCACCAGATGCTTCCTCTGACCGGTCGTAGCAGTGGTCCTTGGGTAGGGCTCTAGGCCGTCCTAGTCATATATGAGTGATTTTTAAGCCTGCTTCTATGATTCAAGTTGTGCTCCTCTTATTACAGAATCATCTTGTGAGAAATTGGACCGATATAGTGTGCTCAATGATATGCTAACTCATTTGTGGAAACTTGGTTTTGATGGAATCACGGGACAAACCAGTCAACTATTTTTCAATGGATCTAGTTGAAATATGGTGAGAAATGACAATGTGGTCTGGATCTATGTATAATAAGAAGGCTATTCACAAATTTGCATTTTTCCAGATCTAACGAACAAGATGTTGATTTAAAAAAGTATACTCTTTTATTAAAACGAATGTGCATATGACTTCAACTATTCACAACGCATACTGAAATCATGAACATCAATGAATATGATTTGTGATAGGCTAGATGAGTTCTGGTGGAATTTTACACATGGTAGCCATTGCAAAATATAAAGTATTGGACACACTGACTGTATAGTTCAGCTTTGAACAACGTATTCTAAAAAGCTACCTGGTAGCATTTCTCAATATTTTAATAGAATAATAATAATTATTTCTTTCTTTGCAATCGTGAGATTAAATAAAATACAATAAACATGATAAAACGTTCATTTGCTAAATCTAACTATTTTAACACAAAACAAAACGTAACCAAAATCAGACTTCTGAAACTTAACTACATTTGTTTGCACACTGAACAATGTAACTGTCTCCAAACAGAAACATATCGCGTCTATGCTCCCCAACATTTCATCCTTTCTCATTCCCATGTCTTACCCCTGCCCCTGCTCCCCGGTGGCCTCCCTGGCCGCCTTCCCCTGCGACTGGGAGCAACCTCCACCTCTCCCGGGATGTAGTCTGTGTCAGACAAATTGTCCTGGTCCATCTCGTCAGGGTCATGGAAGTCTCTGGCGACAGAACATAAAATGTTGGTTGTACAATAATAACTGCTAAGGTGACAGAACATAAAATGTTGGTTGTACAATAATAAATGCTAAGGCGACAGAACATAAAATGTCGGTTGTACAATAATAACTGCTAAGGCGACAAAACATAAAATGTTGGTTGTACAATAATAACTGCTAAGGGGACAAAACATAAAAAGTTGGTTGTATAATAATAACTGCTAAGGGGACAAAACATAAAATGTTGGTTGTACAATAATAACTGCTAAGGCGACAGAACATAAAATGTTGGTTGTACAATAATAACTGCTAAGGCGACAGAACATAAAATGTGGGTTGTACAATAATAATTGCTAAGGCGACAGAACATAAAATGTTGGTTGTACAATAATAACTGCTAAGGGAACAAAACATAAAATGTTGGTTGTACAATAATAACTGCTAAGGGGACAAAACATAAAATGTTGGTTGTACAATAATAACTGCTAAGGGAACAAAACATAAAATGTTGGTTGTATAATAATAACTGCTAAGGGGACAAAACATAAAATGTTGGTTGTATAATAATAACTGCTAAGGGGACAAATCATAAAATGTTGGTTGTATAATAATAACTGCTAAGGGAACAAAACATAAAATGTTGGTTGTACAATAATAATTGTTAAGGGGACAAAACATAAAATGTTGGATGTACAATAATAACTGCTAAGGGGTCAAAACACAAAACATTGGACATACAACAATTGACAAAGTGAAAAAGAAACCTAACTATAATCAAGCTAGTGTATGTATGTGGGTAAGTCAATGTTTTCCTCTTAGACAGTTTGCTTCATGTGTGGCAAACTTTCAGGGTTTCTTCTATGACCCCAAGAAAGAAACGTACCACTTTCATTCTCTCTAAGTAGAGGATAAATCAATTGTTCACAACGTAAAACATAACTGGCAAGAATTGTAGAAACCACGTGGGTGGTCAGCAAATACTTTGGGAAACCAAGCTCTGCATCTACGTACAGACGTTTAATGTGCATGAAGCAATCGTATACCTGTGTGATCATGCCATTTGTCTATGTAATGATGTTCTGTGTTTCCTAACATTTGGTAAATATTGCTATAAATTGTTGCTAAAATTCTATAAATTCTTTTACACTTACTTATGTTTGTCATAAACCAAAACTGTCATTATATATATATGTCTAAAACTGTAAAATGTAATTTTGTGTAGTGTTCAACACTGTAATTTTGAGCATATCATAAATGGTAAAACAACTGAGTACCTGAATTTGAAGGGGATGATCCGTCGTCTCGCTGGAAGGATCCCGGATCGTCTTTCTATCTCGTAGTCATTCGCTTGAACTGCTATGCTTGTTTTACCCGTCATCATGACAGTTTTATTAATCTCTGCTGTCTCAGTTGCCATAGCAACAGAATCAGCACTACTGTCTAAAAATAGGAAGACCAACATTTTCTACAAGGATCTTGACTATGGATTTGACAGGACAGTGATATTAGCTTCTATGCATTAACTGTGAGGTAGCTGAAACATTTTAATGAGAATAATTATGCTCAAGTACTTTGTAGATATATTGAAAATCCTCTACATAAGACATTATTTTAAATCAATCTGGTGTAAAAAAATATTAAATTTTAATTTGTTTCATCAAAGTTATCATCGATATGTATGACCAATACACTGTATTGCCAAAGTGGGACCAACGCTTAAAAGGCACATACCTGGTACTATAAATGCTTTGAAACTTTTACCATATGAGGTTTCCAAAGTTCATTAATGGGAGGTCATAAATCTTGATCCAACAACAAAGAGGATTAATATATATTTTCTTCAACTTGAGCAGTACTTTAAAATTATACACTTACTATCGTTTTTGGTCTATATTTATGTTACACGCCAATGAATAGACTTTTGTTTACATTTACCCCACTTTATAAATTTACATATTATTATTATAAAAGTTCACCTTTCTCCTCCTCTGCCTCTTGTGCCTCGTTGGCCTCGTCTTCTTTCGCTTCTTCCCGTTCGACCGAGTCAGTCGGTGCTACTAGCGACACCTGCTGGACATCGCCCCCCAACTCAACCACATACACCGTCACTGTGTTGTCGTCACCAATCAAGCTGGCAGTTTTTAGACCATCTGATGTTTGTTCCGGGTCACCAGCCGATGTCATGTTGTTGGCTTGTGTCGGAGCACAGCGAGATCTGGAAATAAAAAAAATTGTTTCCTAGCAACAGTTACTAAGGGGATGATATTGAAAGTGCACAACAAAGTACAAACTATCTTAGTTGCTATTCTAACAATCAATAAATATAAAATTATCTAATTTAATGGAAGCTTATAATTGTTTTTAGTTGACCATGTCTCAGTTTATCATGTTGCTAAGGAAAACTGGTTTCCTAGCAACAGTTGCTATGGGGTTCCCCTTGAAATGGCCTCCACACCTGAAAATATTCAGTGCCTTTATTGTATCATTGTGCTGTAATGTTCATGCTTTTATTACAAACTGAGCAGTTGTTACCCAATCTTGCATGCAGCTCCTGGACTAACTGTTTGGAACTGCATTGTAAAAATGTATGTGGTTCATAACGAAATAGAACATTTTGGTGGTTTGAATATATCTGAATAAGGGTTCCATTTAATAAAAAGTACATGTGTAAATATATTTAGGTTTATATACTGCAATTTCCTTGAAAATTCAGTGTGCTCTACATAAAATAAATATGCAACAATGCATATAAAAAAAAAACATTTAAGACAGAGTATTAAAATTTTTAATAAAATATGTAATTAAAATTAGAAATAAATACAATTCACCTAACAAGTTATCAACAAATTAAATTAATAAGTACTTTGGCACTTGAGAGATCAAGCCATTATATAATTCTAAAAGTAAAATTAATCATGAAACATGAATGTTTTATGTAATTTGCAGCATTTCAAATTTAGCTACCTTTCACTGCTTCAGAGTCACACGTGTTTGCTTGATGGAGTTTTTGAGTCTCTTTCAGCATCAATGTGCACTGCTCTACAGTGTCATGTGACCATGTTGATGGTTGTCACATCATACCACTAACCAGTATGATGAAAATTTGTGTATCCAGTACACTGCAGATTTCTTGCATCATAAGCATGAATGAGACCTCCTTCAAGCTTTGCTTTTGCCAACAATGTTGATAACGGTTACAAATATATATGTGAATTAAATTACTATTGCGGCATGACTTCTCAAAGATCAAACCTAACCGCATATAGTTGTCATTTAAAAAAACTTTGCCTTATGTTTTTGTCGTAAAGAATTACTTCTGGGGCGAGAATATCAACAACATATCTGATGGAATGCATGAATGCACCATGTGTTCGGCAGCAATTTTTTTATAGCTTCACAGAGGGTTTGCTAGGCAACATATATGTGATGGATAGGTCAATTATTGGAAGGTTTAACTTGCAATCCCTGTCTGTTTCTATAGATCTGGGTGCCTACCCCATGTTTTTGTCTGTCACATTTTGGATGCGATACTATTAGCCCTCATTGACGTGGTTTCTGTTAGACTATAGGCATGTGGAGAACGTTAATGCATTTTGAGCCTTGCCCCTGTGATTCAACATAGCCTCTAGGTCTGAGTCCACAAAAGTTACGTCATATTAATATTATAATTATATAGTTATATATCACCCTGAACATGTTCCTGGGAACCATTTATTTTCCTGAAATTGTTACCATGTGACCACTGACCAACATGGTCATTCATGTGAAAATTCCAAACTGACACTGATGAAGTAACCGCATGAGAATATCTCATAAGCAGATCGTGTTATCAAATTTAACAATCTCTGATTCTTGATTACCATTCATCAATAGCTATGCCTGAATTATGAATTAATTCAAATGTTAATCTCTATCAAGATCTGTCGCTCCTTCATGTTTGACAAGAATCTGTCATTGTCCACGCCCTCAACCAGAAATAATTTTTTTCCAGTCTTTAATTAATCAAAACCGTGCCATTTAGCATGCGAACAGCTTGTGTGGAAGCCACTGACGTCAATCACAGCCATTTTTGGTCAGTTTAGTTTGTTCAATTATAAACCAGTGTTATTTGAGCCTTTTATTTAATTAATGCTGATCTATTCGACTTGTTTCACTACCAGTTGTGCTCATGACAGTATTAATATAGGCTCCTAGACTTGGAACTAAATAGTTAATCTAGTTGACCAGCTGGCCCCTGTCACTGGTAAGCCTACAGGGCTCGACATTAACAGTTGCCCGATTGCCCGGGGCAAGTAAAACACACAGTCGGGCAAGCTGGCATAGACCACCACTTTGCCGGACAGGCAAGTAGAATTTATGCATGGACAAGCTAAGTCAGCATAGCCGATCACACATAGAAGCGCTACTGATGTTTTGACACTAATAGGTGTTTATTATAACACCTTAAACACAGTAAATTGAAACACCATCACTCTGACGACGATGTAGATTTGCACTGCATATTTATTTTATTTGTGTAAAAATGCATGGAAATGGCATCAGTTTCAATTAATAACGATTTCACGGCAAGTTAAAATTCTGGTCAGGCAAGTAGAATGTCAGGGTCACTTACCCAGTGGGCAAGTGGCCAAAACTCTTAATATCAATTAAGCCCTGACCTAATTGTACTATAATGTATAAAAAGGCTAGAATGCAAGCAAAACTAAGTACTGAAACAATATTGACTACATTTATGTTTTCACAAGTAATTATTGCTGAATCTCAATCACAAGAATTAAAATGTAATAAAATAGGCTAATTATAAGTCTTTCAGACAATGAGTTTATGCAGGTTTCACTATTAGTATTATTAGACAACTAGGATAAATAGCCCCACATATACACAGCTACTGACACGAATAAATCGTTTAATTATATTTTAAACAGGAATAGTTAGGCGGGAATTTCTGTAGTTGTATGTATAATACATCGGTAAACATTTAATTTACAAGCCAGGCATTAAAATATTATCTGCTCTGACACCACAAAAAATCATAATGTCAAAAAGAGACCATTGATCCAGTTTGAATTTAAAAAGCATCACTCAACTGAGATGCTCATATTTCTATTAAAAGAACTTTTTTGACACTACATAGCGAATGGCTCTTCTATGTATGCCACTGTGTTGGATGCCTCCAAGGCCTTCGACAAAGTGAACCATAGCAAGCTATTCACTAAACTAATTGACCGTGGCTGTCCTGCTTTCATTGTGCGCATTCTGTATCACTGGTACAGTACCCAGAAATTCACTGTCAGATGGTGTCAGGGCTTTTCTAGATTTGTTACTGCCTCAAATGGTGTAAAACATGGTGGAATCCTTTCTCCCCACCTTTTTAATGTGTATATGGATGACTTAAGTGTAAATCTTAACAAATTACAAATTGGATGTCTTTATGCAGGCACCGCAATGAATCATTTGATGTATGCAGATGATCTCTGTATTTTTTCACCTAGTGTTTCTGGGTTGAGAAAACTAACAGATGGTTGTGCCAAGTATGACGAAATGTTTAACATAACATATAATGCCAACAAGTCATATTGTATGGTAATTGACAACAAACCTCAGGACATGAACAATATCCATCCTGTCACTCTCAATAATCGTCCGTTACCTCACACTATTAAATGCAAATATCTGGGTCATATAATTAACAATAATCTTATTGACGATGACGACATTGCTAGACAGAAAAGATCCCTATATGCTCAGGCCAACGTCTTAGCACGAAAATTTCGCCTTTGCAACTCTAACATTAAAACTTACCTATCTCTCTCTTACTGTGGTACTATGTAAACCTCAAGTCTTTGGTGTAAATTTAAAAAAAACAGAGTTTGAAAGGTATTACTGTTGCCTATAACAATAGTTTTAGAATTTTACACAATTTGTCATCACGCTGTAGTGCAAGTTTTATGTTTGCTACAAACGGTGTTAAATCTTTTAATGAAAGTATGCGTTCATCCATATATAGCTTATTATGTCATCTTCAAGTCTGAAAATCCACTTTTTGTGAATTATCTTTATACCGATATACACTTTGGGGGCGCGCGACAGTGTAGTGGTTAGCACATCCGCCTGACATGCCGGCGACCCGAGTTCAATACCCGGACCGGGCAGGTATGGTATATTTGGTGTAAAAACCTGGCTCTCAACATTGGGGACTGTGTATCCCTCGTGACTCGGAGATCATGTTAATGTCGGTCCCATCTCAATTTGGGACGTAAAAGAACCACTGAGGACGACAAGCATCCTGGCAGAGACCACCCTCAGTGCCAGCATAGAAAGGTCGGCTTGGCGATAATGTTCTGAAAAAGGCTGACTAGTTGAATGAGACCTCATAAGATCATAACATTGTAACCACACAATATACAGACTAGTCAGTCAATAGACCGTTGCCAAGTGCTGGAAACAACTAGAACTAGAACTTTAGAAGACCTGTGTTTAAATATTGGACTACCTAATTGCATGCTTAAAGTTGAATGCACATTTGATATATATCTTTTATTAACCATTTATTTTATTATTTTTGATTTCATCATTCATGTGTGTCTGTACCTTTGTATTTTATTTATTTATTATTTTTTATTTACTTGTATTGTATGTACATATGGACTTTTGTCTGAAATAAAAACATTTTATTATTATATTTCACATATATAAGACACATTTCGCGCAATCGGTTAATAATTTATGTGTCACTGTGTAAGTCAGTGAACACGCGCGTCAAATTATAAACAAATGGGCACATGGCATTTCTGGGCCTCTTAGAAAATTACTCAATCAAAACAGACCGAGTTCAACGTTAAAACTGCGCTTGAATACGTGTTACATAAAATATTACACAGAAAGAAAAACATACCGCATACAAAAGTTTGCACTTAAACTAGTTAAATATAACTGCTGTGTCTTAGTCTAATAAATATTGGTTAAAACTTACATCAAAAATATATAAGCTGTTAATTGCAAATGTCGCAAGCGACAGCCATGTTTACATCAATCCCATGATGCACCGGCAGTTTCAATACTAGGGGAGATCGGCTGGTCGTTCTCATTAATAATTGTAAGGCACACTAGTACTATATTCTCGACACACACTTACGGACTTTGTCTTTCACATTATACAGTGGATTACATAAACTGGATTACTATATTATTCACCGTTTATATCACGATAATTGATAACAGAGAAACTTAATTGGTTAGCTCTTCGCGACGCTTTCAAAACTGGTATAAAAATTGTATTCTCCAAAACGTCCGACTAATTTGTTGCTACTTTAATTTCTGTTTCCTTCGTTTATAATATTATACTACCAAGAAGAAAAATTAAGACAAGTTCTGACCACTTCACCGAAACTGAAATACACCACAACAAGCCATTTAGCGGTAATTCAATATGCCTGTTTGACTTAAATTTATGAAACAACACAGCGTTCTATAAATTGTGTACACGATTGACAATGTAAGATGTATATAATTAATATGACACGCAGATCAAGACATTTATGGAGTAATTTTTATTTAGAAGTATTAATAAAGAATCCATTAAAATTATGACAATACTACACATCGGTAGTGCTAACATTTTGCATGGTTTATGTTCTTGTTTAGACACGTTTGTCTGCCACTTGTGAAGCGCCCAATAGGAACGAGGGAAGGCTGTGGAACTTTTACTAATGCAAACAGGTTCATATGTATCGATATTTTAATATGACAGCATTTACTAGAAGTTAAGAACCATTAAATTGCGAATTGTGAAAGAAATTCTTGGTAAGTTATGCTGCAAATGGCTGATAATGATTGAATAATGCCTTCTCCCAGTTGACACATGACCAATGAACGTTGATTATGGTTACGCCAAACATTCTTTAGCGAGTAAATTTTCGACAGCTCTGCCACGATATACCGGTATTTCTAAGGTCCACATTTCTAATCCATGCACATACACACATACTCATGTAATGACTGATCGTCCAACTGCAGGGATTTGTGCCTTTCGGGGCTTTTGATGAGTAATGGTGTTGTTATATTGGTACAATTGTATTATCGCCCAACGTAACTGGCTTGATTTTTATTGACGTACCATTTGGATTGGAATAATTTCAGTAAATTGTCTATGCGTCTATATAGATTGTGATACACACAGGGACACAGTAAATAATGGTTGCTTAAAAATGGGCTCTCGGCTTAACTGACTTCAGACTGGAGCCAGCTTGACTCCTTGCATGAGCTAGGCTAGGCAGGGACATTGACTTGAATTACCTTGAATTTACCTTGAATCCTCCCTTTCTACGTAATAGTCAAGGAGTTGATGAGGAAGGGAGTCAATCGTTGACTCGTTTAATCCTCTGCCCTATTGCGTAAATATTTGTCAATGTGTCCCTTGAACTGGTTGATGTTTTTGGACATAACTGCTGCTTCCGGAAGTCTATTCCAGTCATTAACTATCCTTTGAGTAAAGGAGTACACGCGTATAACTAATTTTGAGTGCACTTTGGTTATTTTGAAAGGGTGCCCTCTTGTTTTGGTCTGTTTATTTTCCAAGTACTTCCATTACTTTAGATATCTGTGATGTTAGACTTACAGGTCTGTAGTTACAGGGTTGTGATTTGATACCTTTCTTATATATGGGGGTAACATTTGCACTTTTCCAGTCTAGTGGAACTTCTCCCGTTTCCATGCTGTCTGCAAAGATTTTGCTTAGCAGTGGTGCAATGGCCGTGGCCACTTCTCGGAGCATTGTCGAGTTTAAGTCGTCTATTCCAGGGGCTTTATATGGTTTAAGTTGCAACAGCTTTTTCAGTACTACTGCTGTAGTTATCTCAATATGCTGGAGGGACTCCTCAATTGTCTTGGTGAAAAAGTTCACAGCGTCAGGAAGATTTTCTGTTACCTCGTCAGTGAACACTGAGGCGAAGTAGTCATTTAGTACATTTGCTGTCTCGACCGAGTCTATGGTCACATCCCCATTGCTATCCAAAAGGGGGCCGACAGTGTCTTTTGTCTTAGTTTTCGTCCTAGTATATGAATAAAAAGACTTTGGGTCTTTTTTTATGTTGTCGGCAAGTCTTTTCTCAAAATTTCATTTAGCCTTAACCACTTCATTCCGGGCTTTGTTTAGTTGACGTTTGTATGCCTCGTACATATGATATTCTCCTTTTTCTCTGTATTTCTTCCACATGTGGTATTTCTTTCGTCTTGCCATTTCTGCTCGTTTAGTCATCCATCTGGGTTTGGTCTTTCGTTTCCTTGTTGACACGGGGATAAAACTTCATTGCCGACTTAACGACTGTTTTAAAGATGTCCCATTTTGTGTGTACATTAGTATCCTGGAATGCCTGCTTCCAGTCATAATTCTCTAAACATTGTTTCATTCCATCATAGTTTGCCCTCTTGTAGTCGTAGTAAGTTTCCACACTTTTATGTGTATAGACACTATAACATCACATATCACAATGTTGTGGTCACTGAAGGGTTCACTTACCCTAACTTGCTCAACCATATTTGGTTCAGAGGATAGTACAAGATCCAATATATTCTCACCCCTAGTAGCATCGCATACATGTTGGGTTAGAAACAGATCTTGGGTGAGTTCCATGAAACGTATACCCTCGGCTCCTGTCCGCATCCTACTTTAGTCAATGGTTCTGTGGTTAAAATCTGAAAATATTACAATGTTGTTGCACATGCTGTGCGTAATAATGTATGTAGAGCTAGTTCGCTGTCAAGATCAGCAGATGTGCTATGGTAGCATACTCCCACAAGTAGGGAGTCTGTTGTTGTTGTTAGGCGACACCATACTGATTCCGTGTTGTGTGTTTGTGTAAGCTCCTCACATTTGACATAGTTTATATTGTTTCTTACATATATAATGCAGCCTCCTCCTTTCTTTCCCTCTCTGTCATTTCTGATCAAACTGTATCCCTCGAGGTTAAGCTCTGCGTCAAATACATCTTTGTGAGCCCACGTTTTGGTTACACATATCAAGTCTGGGTTCTCCTCAGTTGCAACATACTGCATTTCATCCAGCTTGTTTAAGAGGCTTCTGGCATTCACAGATATTGGCTTTGAGTTTATTTACAGTAATTGGCCTGTGCTCCCTATTTCTTTTTTATCCCCTTCACTAATTTTGTGCAGGTTTTTGCTGTAAGTGTTTATATACATACTAGTGCTGGTGCTATCCACTCCCATCTCCTTTGTAGTTTTCTGTTTTGTCGTTCTTAGTGTCTTTCCTCCTCGCCCTTTGTGGGCTTGACTTTTACAATTTTCCTGGCCCATGGTGGGCCTCTCACTCTGTATATGCATTTTCCCAAGTCTCTACTCTCCTTCGCCCTTGCCTCCTCTAGTAGTTGTTTTCCTTCCTCTCTCTCTTTATGCATTTGGTCATGTTGAATGCTGAGGCATTTATATTTTGAGTCAGCCTCCTTACGGTTTGAAACGTTTCAGAATAACTTCATCTTTTTGTCTGTGTCTTTCATAATTACCTTAAGTGGTCTTGGTTTGTTGTTACTCTCTCCAATTGTTTTTTCCCTAACCTGATCACTTTCTCTACCTCTGTGTGCACATCTAGATTTTGGTGGCATACCTCATTGAATAGCCCCTCAACTAACTCCATGTCTATCTTGATTCTTTGATCGTTTAGATTGGTTTCTGGTTCTGGTGCATTGAAGATAATGAAGTTTGCTTCTCTGGATTTTCTTTCAGCTATTTCTTTAACTGCGTCCTGTAACACTTCGTTATTAACTCTGTCGATGATATGAGTATGGGTGGCATTCTCGGTTGGTTGATTTGCAATCAATTCCTTACAATTTCTTTCACTTCTTGTTCGTCGCATTTGTCCTGTATTTTTTTTTCACAGCCTTTAGTCTTGCATTTATTGTTTCAAGGTGCAGCTCACATCTTTCCTGGATTATTTTATAATTTAGTATGTTTTTTCTATTTTGGGTTTGCATCCAATACAAAACCACACACATCCAGGTTTTCTCATGGCTTCATATTCTCCTGCTTTGAATTTTAAACATCTGATGCAGTAATGCTGTTCACAATACTCATACTCTAGTACTATTTTTAAGTTTTGAAGATTTTTCCACAATCCTCACATTTCCCTGCCTCACCTGATTCTAAGTTTTTGCTACCCCTCCTGCCACCCTTATTGTTATTGCTACCCCTCCTGGCTCCCTTATTGTTATTCGTGAGCTTCGTGGCTACTGATTGGGCATATCCTCCGCTATCTTGAATGTCACTCATTTTTGTAGTAAATTCCTGATTATTAGTCTTGGTCTAATGTTTATTAATCCAAACTATATAAGCAATAATTTAAAACTAACCCTATGGTAATATACTCTAACTTCTTAACAGTACAATTTCGAGCTTATTCCCATTTAGTTCTACCTATCACAAAAAAGGTATTCTTACCGATCCATTCTGTAGTTTTGGGCCTCTAGCTGCCCTGGCTAATGTCATTCAATTATCATTATATTGGTGGTAGTGATGTGTCCAGTGAGCATTCATCGCACTTTTATCGCAGTGATCTGGTTCTAATTAGCACTTCTGTTTGAGTAATGGATAACTTATTGCAGAGTATGTATGGTGCATTATGATTAATGAAGAAACTTGACCCAGTTCATTTTGCCAAATAGCACTACCATTTGCATCAAACTATCTATATATCATATATGTCACTCATTTCAAGTGCACTGTGCGGTAAGAGCAGCCACCAATGGACCATTGCAATGCAAACTGGAGCACTATTTGAATGTCAAAAGCGCCATAAAATGCAATATTTTGTAACACTATATATGCTGGATATGATGCGGAATGATGGAACATACACAACACAGTGTTAAATTAATGCAAAAATAGAATATAATTTTGAGTAAATGGGATGGACCTGAATTCTACATTTGTTACTGCCATTCATTTGTAATCCTGGACTTAGATGGTTTTCTTACAACTGATCAGTCTTATTTCTTTCTTACAGGAGGTATGGATAACCCGTATTCACCTGAGAATATAAAGAAGCATGGAACAAACCGTCCTTCGAAGACTCACTTCCAGAGAGAGCTCGAGGCTAAGATGAAGGAACGTAAACACAGAGGACTTTCCGCTGACCTCACCTCTGACAGTAGTGCCCTTGGAAGTGATGGTGATGAAATACCAAGTGAGGATGGTGAGCCCAGATGCAGAAAGTGTAGCCGCATTTTATAGACACTTATTTTTAGTTAGGTGATTGTTATAATCATATATTGTACTGTTTTATACAGCATTATGTAAGTTTTGAATTGTTATTAAAGTATTACACTTTTTGTTGCATTTTGTCTACAATTGTTTTGTTCCAGATTTGCTTGCAGATTTCAAAACAAGTAAGACACAACGGAAGTCTCCGTTCCAGCCCGGAAAGTCTCCCCCGGCGAAAAAGGAGGACGAAAAGAAACAAGCATCATCGCCAAAGTGAGGAATAATGCCTTAAGTAACCAAATAGTATTAGTCACCAAATTGCAGTAGTAACTGCAGAGCACTGGTGAAATTCACGCAGTGACTAATTTGTATCAGATTTGGTTGATCTTACAGTTACGTAACATACAGAACCTATCACACATATATAATAAATAAAATTGTCTCCCCAATGTATTCATATCTGGCATAGCCCATACTGTAGGTATATCCATGCAAAGACCAATAGGTATTTTCTTCCAAAGGAAAAATGGAAACATCAGTGCAAGATCAACTGCACTTTACAAGTCAATTTTATTAATGATTTTGCAACAACACGACACTATTTGATTCATTAAAATTAATTAAACCAATTGTGCACATAACTTAGACTATTCATGCACAACATGTATTACAATCAACTAACTTGCTTTGTGATGGGCTAAGTGAATTGTATTATTGACCTATCCATCACATGACCTGTTGCCTAGTGAATTGTCCGTAGAGCCATAAAAATTTATGCCAAACATGTGACGCGGTCAGACATTCCATCAGATATTCTGCTGGCCCCAGAAGTTTTTGTGTGCGATAGAAACAACACGATGTTGTTCAAGCAGAAACTGCATACAGGAAACGCTGATTTGGCAGATGTCATGTCGCATATATATTACATATGAAAATACTGTCGGCAATGCCTGACTGAGGTCACGTGCAGAATTTTGGTTGTGACGCAGGTAAACCGTGACGTAGCACATCCACCAGTTACATAGTTTCAGTGAAAACAATTTAACTGATACTGTCTTCCGTAAACTCCCTACAATGGCTGCCTCTCCCTGTAGACTCAACACCCAGGAGATCCTGTTTAGGAAGAAGTCATCGATGGATGACAATGATGACACAGACGACAGTGATGACAGTGACATCGATGCACCAGACAATCTCCTCATGACAATGAAGAAACCTTGGAAACCATCCCCAAGTCCACGCAACACGTGAGCAGACTCAAACTTGCCTACCGTAAAGACTATATATATTCACACACACAAATTGACAGAATTAATTATTTTTGTGTACCTTAAGTTTTTGGACATCCCTATAAAATAATTATATTTTTGTTGCTATGTAACAAAATGGGGTTGGCGTGATGTCAGGAATTGTTTATGTACATAATTATTTGGGCAGTGTATCTGATAATTATTTTTGTGCACTATGTGTTTTCAGACTGATTTATGGTTGTTATATTTCGCATGTCGATATATTGACAATCAACTTAATCAGATGGTTAAAGATACTTGCATTGTAGAGTACAGTTACAGACGTCCAAATGGGATAGTGTGCATATATAAACTGCCCGGATGTAGTCAGCAAGCCAACATATAATTAGCATATTCATGAGATAGTTGACCAATTTCACAACATGGGAGATGTACAGAAAAAAGTTTAAATGTTCTTGAAATAGTAAACTTGGATCACTTTATAAAAGGGAAAGTACATATCATATAACATCTGCTCCGTGTACTTAAGGAGAGTATTAGTTTAACACAAGGCCAGTGTGTTGGTGCACTGCACACAACTGACCACACAACCAAACTAAGCAGCTTGATGCTGAGAATGTCCAGATAGCTACAACTACAAGTCCATGCGTCTCGGTGCAGTGATGATGCGCCTGGAGGGGTCACCGGTAGGTATTACAGCCTGGTCTAAAGTGGCTTGGTCACTGCTTGGCCTGTGTGTCCTACATCAGTGCCTTGGCTGTCATCAATATCGCGCATGAAATTGAAGCGCTCACCAGTTGTTCAGATGTATTTACGATTACACCACTGGCGTGTTCCACGAGATATGATTGTGGTTCAGCTTCCTTGGAGATGACGATTGCAGGAGTCCACCTCTTGGTGATATGGTCTTGAATTCACACACTTTGGTTGGGGATCAACTCACCGAGTGGTCGACTACACATGACATATGCTATCTGATGCTTACTTCGGAGGTCGCATAAGTTCCTCTGAATGTCCTCGTCGAGCTGGAAGTGTTGATGGCGGGAAAGTTTGATTTACCTTGCGTCCGAACATGAGCTCTGCTGGCGATGACAGTTTGGGATCTATTGGCGTGGTCCCTATGCAGAGTATGGCCATGTGTGCATCTTCGTTGGCTTCTAGTGCTTTTTGTAGTGTTCGTTTAACTACGCCTACAAATCGTTCCGCTTTCCCGTTCGCCTGTAGGAAATGAGGACTGCTGGTGACATGCTTAAATTTGTACTTCCTGCAGAAGTTTGCAAAGTCAACTGATGTGAACTGAGGAGCATTGTCGGATATAACCATCTGAGGGACCTTGTATTCTGCGAATATGGAGCGGAGACTGTTGACATTAAAGGCGTCTGTCGAGCCTAGTTTGCGAACCACAGGGAAGTTGCTGCAGTAGTCGACAACCAGAAGATAGTTGTCCCAATGCCAGTAGAACAAGTCAATCCCAACAATCTTCCATGGCTGCTCTGTCTCAATGTGCATGAGTGGCTCTCCTTGCTGGCTGGCCTAGTTGTGCTAGCATGTTTTGCATTTCTGGATGATGTTGTCAATGTCCTTGTTTAGGCCAAACCAGAAGACGGTATTCCGTGCACAGAGCCGGCATTTCTCAGTGTTCTGTGTGAATCAAGTCAAGAATTTCAGTTTGTAGGACCTTGGGTATCACTACACGTATATACTTGAGAATGATTCCATTGTGAATGCCGTTCATCTCGGTAATTCATGTAGTCCTGAACTTAACTAGGACATTTGTTACCAGAATCTGGCCATCCAGCCAGTATGACGTCCTTCAGAACGACTAGGACAGGGTCATGCGATGTCAAATCCCTGATTTGCTCCAACTGTGTTGTCGACGTGGTAACAAACTCATGCACTGTTATGTCCATGTCTGGGATCTCGTCACCAGCGATTGGCAACCGAGATAGTGTGTCAGCGACAGGAATGTCCTTTCCTGGTATGTACTTGATTTCAAAGTCGTATGGCTGAATTCTGAGTAGCATACGCTGAAGCCTGGGTGGTCACTGTGAAATGCTTGTCTTTGCGATGCTTTCAAGTGGTTTGTATTCTGATTTCGACAACCTCTTTCCTTCCATATACATAGTGATGGAAGCGCTCTAGCCCAAACAATACCACTAACATTTCTCACTCAATGTTGCTGTAGTTAGGTTAGACTCGGTGTCTGTCAGACTTTTGGATGCATACACCACAGGGCGGCTGTCTTATAGTAGGGCAGCTCCTACACCCCTCATGCTGGCGTCTGTCTGCACGACCACAGGTTTACTTCCATCGATGTAGCAAAAAACTTCAGGTGATCTGATGGTCTGTTTTAGCTGGTCAAAAGCCATCTGATGTTCAGTTTGCCATGTGTATTTGACGTCCTTCTTTGTCAGGTCTGAATCTACTCAAGTAGTTTGCCATACCTAGCACTGACTGTATTTCTGAGACCAATTTCGGTGATGGCGTGCCAATTATCGCCTTGATTTTGTCATGGTCTGGATCAAGGCCTTTGTCTGAGAGATAGTGACCATAGAAGTTAATCCGCGGCTGCTTGAAGAAGCACTTGTCTTCGTTGTACTTGGTGCCTATCTCCTGCGATCGCTGAAATGGGCCATAGAGATTAGCATCATGGTCGGCGTCATCATTGCCGGACAGCGCAATGTCATCTGCAATTGCAACCACACCTGGCATTGCCTTCAAACGTTGTGTCAGCCTTCTACTGGAATACATTCTAGGCGGATATCAGATCAAACAGAAGTCGTTTGATGCAGTAGTGTTGAAAGTCGTCAGTAGCTGCGACTCATTGCCCAGTTTCACATTCCAGTAACCACTATGAGCGTCCAAAATGCTGGGCACTTTGGCTTTGAACAAGCATGGTAGTATGTCGTCCAGTGTCGGTGTGTAGTGGTGCTCACCCTTAACACAACGGTTAAGCTCTCGAGGATCAAAGCAGATCCTCAAATCACCTTTTGCCTTCGTGACACTGCTGACCCAGTCTGTCGGCTCGTCAACCTTGCGGATGATGTCGTCCACCATTCGTTTCAGTTCCGTCTTGAGTGGTTCTCGCAATGCTTCCAGAACGGGCTTGAATGGATGTATCTTTGGCTCTGCATCTGGCATCATGGTCACATGGTGCAGACCAGGAAAAGCACCAATCCTCCAAAACAGACTGGCTCCCTGTGTAGTACATCGCATTTGGCGTCACCTGTCTGTGCGCCATAGGGAATCAGTGGATGCGAGGTGCCTGTCAGTTGAGAGTGCCTCTTTCTCTAAAAAATAGCATTGATGTCGCCGTTGCCATGGCAACTGTTACACGACTGTTCCGTGTCACCAGTCCTAGTTTGACACAGGAGCCAAGTCCTAGCATTGTGTGTCCTGGGGCGTCAGTGATGAAGAACTGCAATATTGCAGTGGTGTCTCCATGTAAGCATGGCATCTCACACAGTCCATGTTGTTTGATGGGTGTCCCTCCATACGCTGATAAGATGAGGTTTGAATGTTGCAGTCCTGCAGGAACACCGTCCTTCATCTTGTCCAGAAACAACTGTGCGTATACACGGGTTGGCATTACGTTTGACTGGGCACCACTGTCGATCTTACTCTTCAGGCTGTATGATTTCTTGTGCGGCTTTACACTGATATTAGCAAAGGCCTCATCTCTGCACAATATCACTGTTTACTGTCTCGATGGAAATGTGCTCACAGTGGACAGGAGTGTCACTGGTGTCGACGTTGACCGTGTCAAACCCAAACCCAGTATTCACATTGTTTGTCCCGTGGGATGTGTCCCTGCTTTGTAAGGAATGTATTTTCTGCTGGTCTTTCCACATCACCCTTTTCTCACCGTGTTGTCCTGGCCGTGTTGGTTTGGGTGTCGTACCATTATTGGTTGATGGGCACATTTTTTTGTAATGTCCAACTTTGCCACAGCTGTAGCAAGTGGTGGCAGCTGCCGGACAGTTATCATTGCGGCCATGTCGGTCACTACAATTTCAACAAACACCAGCCTTGAATGGTGGCTCTCTCGGTTTACCCCTGTAATTGGGTTTGTGCCGTAACCACTGCTTGATCGTTGTACTGTGTACACCTTCTGTGTACACCTTCTGTGTATGTTTGATGTCATTCAATTGACTCGATCGTTGTACTGTGTACACCTTCTGTGTATGTTTGATGTCATTCAATTGACTCGATCGTTGTACTGTGTACACCTTCTGTGTATGTTTGATGTCATTCAATTGACTCGATCGTTGTACTGTGTACACCTTCTGTGTATGTTTGATGTCATTCAATTGACTCGATCGTTGTACTGTGTACACCTTCTGTGTATGTTTGATGTCATTCAATTGACTCGATCGTTGTACTGTGTACACCTTCTGTGTATGTTTGATGTCATTCAATTGACTCGATCGTTGTACTGTGTACACCTTCTGTGTATGTTTGATGTCGTTCAATTGACTCGATCGTTGTACTGTGTACACCTTCTGTGTATGTTTGATGTCGTTCAATTGACTCGATCGTTGTACTGTGTACACCTTCTGTGTATGTTTGATGTCGTTCAATTGACTCGATCATTGTACTGTGTACACCTTCTGTGTATGTTCGATGTTGTTCATTTGACTCTGCATGCTTTTGTATGACTTGACGATGTTGAGGGCCTTATCTAGCATGAGCATATCGTCCTTGCTGACAAGTTTGCGTTGTAACGCATCATTGTTGATGCCAGATATAAGTGTACCGCGTAACATCTCCTGTGGAGCACAATATTGGTACTGTGCTAGCACCACCTTAGCCCTCATCATAAATGAATTGGCTGGCTCACCCACAGCCTGTTTCAGAGCGCACAGCTGGAATTGCGCCACTCTGAAGTTTTACCCTGGTCACACGTTTATGTCAAACCTGTCCCAATGTGTGGCCAGTTTAGACTGCTGTGCTGCAGTCAGCTGCCATCCATCGCGGATGTCAGAGCTGTTAGGTCCAACCCACATCATCAGATATTGCACTTTGACTTCTTCTGGCTCGTCCTTGAGCGGTCCTTTGAAAATAAATTTGCACGATCTCCAGAATTTTCGGTACTCCTCTGGAAGATTGGATTCTTTCCGGTGCACAGCTGGAATCGGAACGCCTATCAGCTTTCCAGTCATGATGACATTCCACGCAGTACTGTCACAAAAGTATCACTTCATTCACTGTTGATAGCGATAGCACTGCAAACTACATTCCCGTGAGGCGTGTGTCCTTTGCCTTGGGTTGACTGTTCCTTCCAGAGGTCACGTACAGTCACAGCTTTTTGACCGCAGTGCAGTGGATTTACTAACTGCATAGTACCGTTGTCACTTTGCTTTTCTCAAAGTCCAGTGAGGTAGCAACATTATATCATGGGCAAGTTACAATGTCACAACGTAAGGTAATCCTGTATCACGCTAGATGTCCGTAAACGTCCATATATACAGCATTCGCGCTGTGTGTCATGTGTTGTCTCCGCTCAGTCCAGGCGGTGGCTGACTTGCTGTTCGTCCTGCCAGTGCAGCATCCATTTTGTGTGATTACATCAATTTCATCATTCGATCATGTCACAGGGTCACCATGTTGTACTTCACATGCTGATATAGACGATTAAAGATACTTGTATTGTTGAGTACAGTCATAAACGTCCAAGTGGGATAACGTGCATAAATGAACTTCCCAGATGCAGCCAGCAAGCCAATATAAAATTAGCATATTCAAGGGATAGTCGACCAATCTCACAACAACGGTACTTCAAAGGCTTCAACATAATACGTATCTTTATTGTTATTTTGTATGCATAATCATTTGGTTTGTTCATGTGCATGCCATTACTAGGAGTAGTAGCCTTTTAAAGTGTCTGTCACTTTAGAAACAGTCTTGTAACAGTTGTTCAAAAACATTTTGACTAAAAAAAACCTAAAAGACCAAAACAATTTGAGGAGGCTGTGACATTTTTTTCTAATATGTGACAATGACATAGAGACATCTACATTAGTAGTAAAATAAAAATCTAAAAAATATATAAGTATACAACTGAAGATAATACAGCTAACATAAATAAATAAATTAATCATAGATAGCGGCATATATTATGTTTATATCTGTAATACTTTAATTATAAGAAATTATGTAGTTTATTTTACTATTTTTAATAGAATAATAAATTACATGTTGGTCTATACTGTGTTGTTTGTTTGTATATACCGGGAATATATATAAATACTCATTTATAATCTTATATAGTGTTGCAAACAGATTTCTTCATGATTCGTACAAATTTCGTTTAAATAATTTGCTCCTGATCCCATCAGGAAAAGTCGTGCATTAGAAGCACTGAACGAGGTAGATGAGGGATCGACCAGTGACAAGAAACCATGGCAACCACCAAACTTCCGCAAATCTCCTCAGGGCGATGGACATGGGTTACAAAAAATATCACGTCCCAAATCTCCAGGTAAGTATTTGTTGTACGCTGTGCAGAAATTAATATAATGTAAAACGTAGTTGCCATGGAAACAAGTGCATATGAATGGACTTTTGTCTATATTTATGGTGCTTTACTGGTTTACTTATATTATTAACAACATGGAGCGAGGTGGTACAGTGGACAGAGCTTCGGACACTCGAACGAGAGAACCTGGGTTTGAATCCTGTGCTGCGGTGTCGAACCTTGGGCAAGTTCGTTCACTCATTGTTGCTTCAGTTCACTCAGCTGTATGAATGAGTACCTGGCTATACACTGTGGTGGATATTTGTATATGAAAATTCTTCTCACATTAATTGCAGCATGGCTGGATGCTTCCCAGAGAAGGTGAGATGGTGTAGCGTTCGATTGAACTGGTCTGCCAGGGAGTAAAATGTAAAGCGCTTTGAGGAGCCTTGAGGACTGGATACTGCATTATATACCATATTTGACCTTGCTATCGCCCATACCCGCATTATCACCCACCCCCCATTTCCCATAAATTTTGGTTAACTGTCCACCTGCTCGCATTACCGCCCCCCCCCCCGATCTCAGCCACATCCATGAATACATTTGATATAAATAAGATCATATCAAATTGATTTATACACCACATATCTCTACAAAGCAGATTCAGGGGTGTTTACAAATGAAAACGAAAATATCAAAATATATAAAACATAGACGATAAAAATTCAGAAATACAATAAATGTCAATTATCACTTCATGCGGTATGAAAACTGTGGAAACCTGGCGCTGATGGATGTCCACTTGTCATCTCCTACGCCCGCTTTAGGTTTGTGTTGTTTGGATCATTCTTGCATGGGAGGGAACAATAATGTGGATCTACGTTAGCGCCCATGTCTGTGTAACTGCCCACCCCCACTTTTAGACAATCTCGACCTAATCGCCCATTGGCGATAATGCTGTAAAATACGGTATTATAAGAAGTTTCCTTTTTAATAACATAGACTAGTAGTTCTGCTGTACGTACAGTTATTTGGATAAACTAACTTTGCCCTGTAAACTTGGCTTATAAGCCAGTGTGGTAGAGCTTTTGTCCATTGTTGACAATTTTAAAATTGTATACCAGTTTGAGACTGTGTAGCCCTTTGCATCTATAACTTTGCCCTTCAGCTTGGATTCCCAAGGATTTTGATGCAGTGAAAGTCTGTACAGTATTGTGAATTAATTACATCTGTTCACGATTTTAGAGAGAAGTGTGCACATTTTCCAAATGATATGCCTGAACATCTGTTTATTTAATATTAAATTGTTTTTTTATTAACTAATTTTTATTTATTTATTATTTTTTCTAATCTTCTTTCTTTCTGTCGAGAATTGGTAAATTGATTCATGTTTTTTAATTGTAATGACATTTTAATAATAATTATTATTATAATTTATAATGTATTGTTATTAATTGTATATTTTATCAAAACCTGCATAAAAAATTGTATGTATGTATGTATATGTGTCTCAGTGATGGCCCGTTGAAAAAATGAAGTAATACGTGACATGGTCACCATAATGAATTATAGTTTTTAGGTCTATCATTAGTGTTGTAGGAAGTGGAAGGCTGGTTGTAGAAACTGGTGGGAGGTTGGTCCAAAAACAGAAGGGATAAGGGAGGTGGAGTCCCCTGCAACCCCTCCCCCTCATTATAGATCCTGTCTTGGCGCTGTGGGTGGGATTATAGGAAAGTTGTGTGGGATGTTTCAGGGGTTCACGGGCGCACCCCCCACACCTATGACTCTGTCGACGGGAAGGACAGGAGAGAGGACCACCTGCCCAGTCAGTGGCTGAAGAAGGGAGGAGGGGATGGCGTAGACTCATCCAGGTAATCCTCCATTCCTATTGCACCCGCACATTGTTTATTCTACATGCACGTAGTCTCTTTCACGGTGAAGGTTCTTCAGAAATTATCCACACAATGTGGCAGCGATTCATTTATAAGACTTGTGTTTACCACCATTTTGTTTTACGGACATTTCTTCTTGTTGTACTACGATTCATACTCATGCTGTTTGCGTTTTGGTTTTAATTGTTCTGAGCTTCTTCGAGATACGGTTTGCAGTTTTCTTAAGAGATATTGATGCCTATAATAGTCTAGTGAGCTATATGCATGTTCTCTGCATGTAGTACTCTAGACTACAGTGCTGCTCTCTGGTGGTGTTTTAACACTTCAGTTTGAATGCAGTAGATCTACAACCACGGAGACAGATTACGAATGACACGTTTCTTGAGTCAAAATCCTGGTCTCTTGAAGGAGGTTGTCAGAAACCTTTTTGTCACAAGATGAATCTTGCCTCTCGAAACTGGACTACTACTAAAGTCATACCGCTTTGAAAATATCCTTGTTTTGATTTATGAAATGGAGTACTTTCCGTATGACATATGGTTTTTCATCCTATTAAATTTTTTGAAAAATGTAGTCTATAAGTTGATTTTGTAATTGTATTTACTGCAATTTTTTTCAGAAAACTGTTTTGACAAACCCCAAAAGAGGCCAGCGTTTTGGTTTACTTTCTATGTGCACAGGTGTTTTTGCTGTGTACTTTGGAACTTTACACTTCTGTTAGTGCACTGTACTAATCCACGTGTTGAAGGCCTTTGCCAAGCCCACGTGGGCTCTCCAAGGCCCCTCACATCAATGATAAACCTGCACCTAGTCCGCGGAGAAAGACCTTCATGTCAAAGGTGGCGGCTAATTCTCACAGGCCTCATGGTGGAGACAGGCCAAGGTAACATGTGATTCGATCTGTTTGACGTTGTCGCAGCAGTCAGATAACCACACATTAACTGCTCCAGTGCCAACCAAAATTGTGCTAACATACAAGAAGTGCGAAGCCTTTTTTGAGACATGCACGCCATTCTAAACTTGTATTTTTGTGTGCTTACCCGGAAATGTTCAAATATCACCAAGTGTCCTATATATTTCCTAAAAGGGCAGATTATTTTCTATTTAGTTTCAAAAAAGTATTAGTAAGATAACACAACATAACTCACTTTCACTAATATATGTGCTTAGACTGTCATCTGACGTGGTAAAAATACAAAATTTATTTTTTGATTACGACTTCTGGTTTATTTTCGCAACCAAACTAGTTATCTCTAAGCAAAATTGAGAAACCAGCAGCCGACAACCTCCCTGTTGTAACCATTAATCATATTGGTCAATTTAAAATGGTGTCATAGACACTAGTCAATGCCAGAACACGTTGCAAAACGAAATGGGTGCAGTTGGTTGCGTGGCATTTCTTGGCAAAACCGGTGATATGCAGAATGAGCTCTGTGGCACTGGAATGGTTAAACAGAGTTAAGGCCATATACAAAGTCTGATCATTATCCATGTTTCAACCATGTTGTCTATATTAAAAACAAAGTTTGAGTCTTTTTTTGAATGTATGTTTATTTATAGCTCCACTAGTTTCGCAACTTTTTTGTGACTGAAATGCTTTAGGCATGCTAGTTGATTAGAGAATTATTGTTGTTTCAAATTTCCCCATGGGGCCTCATTAGGAGGGTAATCTTGGTGGGTTCAAAATGTGAAATATCCAATGGTTGTATCTGACGTTGCAACAGTGAAACTTATTGTTTTCTGTGTCATTATAAATATAATTATGACACCTAGAAACAGTTGCTGGATAAAATATAACATGTTATACCTTTAGATAATTACACTGTATTCTAAAGCATGTGTCCTACTTTGTAGAAATTTATGACAGTTTGTCCATGAGTTTTTTCTGACTTAAATAAGCCCAGTTGAATCAAATATGAAGGTATTATTTGAGGGATGTGATGTCAGGGTACAAATATAACACTACAAAGCTGATTCTCATTCTTGCAATGTTTTGCATTTTGTTGGTGTTATTCTAAAATGAATTATAAATGGTCACATTTTTGTCAAATGGAAGAATCAAATGATGCGGGGTGCCATGTTCATTGGCTACCTCCATAGATAAAAGCGTGGACATTTTGATTGTGAAATGAAGCAGACATTTTTGCTTCAAAATAGGCTGATCCCATGGGAAGGTGCACATTAAGTAACTGTGGTGACACATTCTCTGTTACGTCCCAAAACGTCTCAGCCATTTATTAAATTGTTTAAGGGTTGTATGCTACTCATAAATCAACAAGTTAAAACCCATTTGTTTAAGAATGCCTTTTCCCCACATTTTCGCCTGTTGCATGCTCACCATGTGATTTGCACAAACTAACTCAAACTTGCACTGAAGGACTCTAGGCACACAAAAGACTACTCTTGGGTTTGCACGTTATAATGACAACTTATTAGACTCGTCTCATTTTGTTTGGGTATCAGTCATTTAGTTGTCATTCAAAGTGTCAAAAATGTTTTCCCGTTCACATTCTCTTGTATCAGTTTATGATATAAGAGAATTGTCCATCATCAGGTATCATTTTATGATACCTGATGATGGACAATTATTGTTGTACTGTAATTGTGACATTTGTTAGATTGTTATGAACAGGCTTAGAAAGGGTTACGCTTAAAGTATTTTGTACCTTTCTGCGGACCAGATACTGAGGTGTCAGCAGCACATTAAATGTGGTTAAGTATTTGCAACTGAATTTGAAATGCAATATTTGGATTCTAATTGGAATGCAGCCAGGCCAAGTCAATAAACATATTAGACATTCCAGAATCATACTTTATGTTTTCGATTATATGCCTTCAAATTTTATGGTATGTTGGTAGGACAGTTTTTCTATTTAACTCTTTCCCTGAGGGAAATATTTTACAGTAGGAAAGCATCTGTATATATTTGTAGCGGGTTCGGCATATATATAAAACTCATGATTTCTTCAGACCAATATGAAACAAATATATTTCTGGTATTTTGACAAGTAGAGATTGGATCGGGTGACAAAGAGTCGGAAATAAATTGTATATAGTTTCTGAACTTAGTAGCCGGCTACATTTAACAGGTTCAGAGAGGTAACCAGAAACGCAAATATTATTTTTAAACTCTTCTACTTATAGTTGCTTTGTTCTTTTCAACAGAAAGAGTCCATATGAAGACTCTGATGACATGATTGATGGTCTTGATCAGAATCGGAAGAGTCCATTGTATAAGTCAAGGGGTGGTCAGGAGGAAAGGAAGAGTCCACTGCAGAATGGTTCCCGGTTTATGAAAGGACAGTTGGATGACAGGAAAAGCCCATCGCAAAAGTCTAGAAGTAATTTGGAGGAGAGAAAAAGTCCAGCTCTGTCAAGAAGTAGCTCAGAGGAACAGAAGAGTCCACCACATAATAGGAGGTTTATGAAGGGGTCAGGTGATGAACGGAAGAGTTCATTTGATGGTCAGCACTCATCTGATGTCAACAGGAAAAGTCCGTTTTCAAACGACCGTTATGCAAGATATGAAAAGGAACACATGGGGGGAAGGAAAAGCCCCTACCAGAAAAAGAGGGGTGATTTGAACGATAAGGGTTCATTTGAAGGAAGGCGGGGTAGTTCGGATGACCGAACAAGTCCAGACCGGCAAAAGTCACCGCTGGACAAGTTGGTGCAGGGCCGGGCAAGCCCAACTAGCCCAAACCGCCGCAAGTCAATCTTGGACATGGTGACACAAAATGACACTGAAGAAAAACCACAACAGCGCAGGTCATCAAGACACCTGAGAAGTGATTCTGACAGCGACGATGGAGGCAGAAAGAAGAATGCATTATCACAGGACTACAGACGACGGAACAGTCCATTCCGTGAAGATGATCTACAGCGGAAGAGTCCATTCCGTGATGATGACAGACAGCGGAAGAGTTCATTCCATGAAGGTGATAAACACCGGAAGAATCCAATCCATGATGATGACAGACAGAGGAAGAGTACATTCCGTGATGATGACAGACAGCGGAAGAGTTCATTCCATGAAGGTGATAAACACCGGAAGAATCCAATCCATGATGATGACAGACAGAGGAAGAGTCCATTCCATGATGATGACAGACAGCGGAAGAGTCCATTCCATGAGGATGACAGACACAGGAAGAGTCCATTCCATGATGATGAGGTTGTGAAGGCGGGTTTTTG
Organism: Paraescarpia echinospica; assembly: GCA_020002185.1. Taxonomy (NCBI): domain Eukaryota; kingdom Metazoa; phylum Annelida; class Polychaeta; order Sabellida; family Siboglinidae; genus Paraescarpia; species Paraescarpia echinospica. The sequence goes on along the minus strand of CM034534.1, from coordinate 59,626,784 downwards.
GTCAGACAGAAGAAGACCCTCACTGAGGAAGGGGTCGACTCGTGAAGACAGCGATGAAGAAAACAAATGGTCAAGAAGGAGAAGTAATGATTCTCCTTATTCTAAGACATCGGAGAAACGCTTTGTGGGCTGGGACGACGACGACGACCAAAAAAAGCGGGTGAGTGTTCCTAACGGACCGTTTCACTTACATTCTTGTGAGGTCATAAGTCAGATTTTGCTCTTTAATGGGAAGTACACTGTTTGCTTTTATTGTAAAATAGTGTTGTACAATATAAACTGTATGTATGATCACTAACATACTTACTGCACAAATATATTTTAGCAAAGCGGAAACAATTCAGTAAATAAATAAATTGCTGATCTGTGCCCAGGTGAACACAGAAATAAAATTGTGCTCTATCCACAAGTGAACACAGAAATAAATTATCAGTCTGTTCCCAGGTGAACACAGAAATTAAATAGTGATCTATCCCCAGGTGAACACAGAAATAAATTATCAGTCTGTTCCCAGGTGAACACAGAAATAAAATTGTGATCTATCCCCAGGTGAACACAGAAATAAATTATCAATCTGTCCCCAGGTGAACACAGAAATTAAATAGTGATCTGTCCCCAGGTGGCGGAGAGGGAGAAGGGAGTGCGTCGTCGGGCCAGGAGGAGGGAGGAGGAGGAGGAGGAGGACGTCACTTCCGTGTGTGAAGACGTGGAGGAGGATCCCACCATGAAGAGACGACCCACTAAAGAGGCAGAGGATCTTAAAAAGTAAGATGTCAGTAAGTTATATATGACTACTCATTGTGAATAATTGCGTGATACATTCTGTTGGCTCTGATTGGAAGTTTGGGGGGGGGGATTCAACAAACTAACAGAGCACCATTAAAATCTGAACTTCTGCATTTTTTTAGAAACAAAAAACATTTTGAATTAAACAGTGGCGCAGCAGTAAGAGCTCCGGACTCTCGGCTGAGAGAACACGGGTTGGAATCATCCTATGCGGTAGTGTCGAACCTTGAGCAAGTTTGTTTACTCTATATTGCTTCAGTTCACTCAGCTGTATGAATGAGTACCTGGCTATGTGTGGATATGTGTATACGAATAGTCTTTGCGCATTAATTGCAGTGTGGCTGAATGCTTCCCAGAGAAGTCGAGATGGTGTTTGACTGAACAGATCTGCCAGGGAATAAAGTGTAAAGCGCTTTGGATACTGCGCTGTATATACTTTTTTTTAAACTACTTGTAACTGCTAATTTAACATGTGATCTGACACAGCAAGGTCATATCTTCAGACATAACAAATGTGTGTTATGTCGGAACAACTGTGGTCTTGTTTATAAACTTAAATTGCCTTTTGTAGGTGTCAGTGATACTACCAATGATAGTCTTGGACAAATAAACAGCTAATGTGTCAGGTGTGTTGTTATGATTTCTGTAGCTAGGAGACAGGATGTTTATGTGTGAGTGAGTGCATTGTCATGGTTGTCATGTTGCTAGGAGACAGCCCAAACATCAGACGAAGGAGAAACAGTTTCTGGATGACATCATTGATAGTGTATCAGAGGAGCAACAGAGGGCGCCAGCTGACAGAACCATGAAGTACATTGAACCAGACAAAGAGGGCAAAAGGTATGTTACGTCATTAGTCTTCTGTGACAACTACTTCTGTTTTTAAAACAAATTAGTAACACCAACATTTTGTTTAAAATGTTTTATATAAAAAAAATAACAGAATGTGTGCATTTTATATGCAACAGTAATAGATAAATAAAATACATGCAGATGTGATCTTTGCTAAAGAAAACAATTTGTTAATGAGCGAGCAACATTTTATCACCATTTCTGTTTTACACATTAATGAAACAATAATATTGTCTTATTATTGGTAATACCATGTTTATGCTTCTGTGATTGATAATGATTAAATTATGTGTGTGTGTGTGTGTGTGTGTGTGTGTGTGTGTGTGTGTGTGTGTCGGGGATGAGAAATTTCCAGTTTTTGCCGGAATTCCGGTTTTTATACTGCTCCAAAGATCATTTTTGTGAATCGTGTAAATCCAGGGAGAAAAAAATGAATGTTAGGGGGTAGGGCATATAAAATCCTGGACAATTCACCGACGATCTATCTGCGGATTGAGTTAACCATTTATCCACCGGGTGTCGCCACGTGTTAATGACGCTGCCTGGCGATTAGAGACAGAACCGACCCAACCGAACCCGTGAATCTGCGAAGTAAAACCCTTAGCTCTGTCGGCTGTTCGCTTCAGCGCTTTCGAAGTGCGCGCACAAAAGCAGTGGACCAATAGGAAACGACGATGTATTTTGTGGAGATGTCGATCATTTTCGAACACAATGGCTAATCGACGATTTGTTGTACGGCAAGACAAATGTTACGTGAAGGACATTGACAAAAGTGTCAAGAATAAGTGGAATTGGGCGTGGCTGGAGAGATCGGCTGGAGACACTATGTTGGATATATTCATCAGTAAATTATCAGTACCAGGGAAAGCCTACTGTTTGTGGTGCGAGGCCGATGTCAACTATGCGGATTGGATCCTACAGGCTACAGTCAGAGGGGAACCGAAGGCATTGAAATACACACGCTGGCACTGCCCACACTGGTCACCAATGTTCTATTAGAACCTGAACAGAGGGCGTATCACATGGAAGTTTGCCGATTCCATGTAGACAACACACTTCCACAAGCACCCACAAGTTCCAGATTGAACTCGTGGTGGGCTACCATATTCTCTACTGGGAAGTTCCCAGCCTTGTCAAAGCGAGTGGCTGCAATGATGAGCTGCTTTCATGATCCTCAAGTGGAAGGGTGTTTTAGTCACATGTCTAGCATCATGAATACTGCCACTGCCAGAAAGAATGTTAGTACATTCAACACTATCCAGACAGTGAAGTACTTACTCATGGCAAGCAACAAGACTGTTATACAGGACTTCCACAAACAGGACTCCTCGCCTTGTTCACGACATGAGGGGTGTACACAAAATGTACTCCGTCCATCTTGTCGAGGAAGGAAAGATGAAGGAGGAGAAGAAAACTGAGCTGAACATGTCAAAGACGAAGGCAGCCACCAAGTACAAAGCTAAGGAAGCAGTTGAGCTGGCAACGAAAAAAGCTAGAATGGCCCATCAACAGGCTGTTTGACAAAGCTGGCTAAGGAGAAAGCTGCCCGTCAGCCAACTCGGGTTCAGCCCAGAAAATATCATTAACATGTGAGTTAGCACTATGACAATGTGTGTGTGAGTCCGTGTGCTTTTTTGCTATTGGAAATGTTAAGATTTTCTATTTAATATTGCTCAAAATACACCATATGTCATCTACAATTACAAAATATCTCTGAGGACTCCCCCCATTAGATGAGACATTTCTCTCGGGCTGAAATGTGGGCCACAGCAAACTTTCCGTTTTTTTCTCTGAATGTCACTCTCATCCCTGGTGTGTGTGTGTATGTGTTTGTGTGTGTGTATGTGTTTGTGTGTGTGTGTGTGGTGTGTGTGGTGTGTGTGGTGTTTGTGGTGTGTGTGTGTGTGTGGTGTGTGTGTGTGTGTGTGTGTGTGTGTGGTGTGTGTGTGTGTGTGTGTGTGTGTGTGTGTGTGTGTGTGTGTATGTGTGTGTGTGTGGTGTGTGTGTGTGGTGTGTGTGTGGTGTGTGTGTGTGGTGTAGTAGTAATGTGTGTGTATGTGTTTGTGTGTGTGTGTGTGTGGTGTGTGTGTGTGTGGGTGTGTGTGTGTGTGTGTATGTGTGTGTGTGTGTGTGGTGTGTGTGTGTGTGTGGTTTGTGTGTGGTGGTGGTGGTGGTGTGTGTGTGGTGGTGTTGGTGGTGTGTGTGTGTGGTGGTGGTGGTGTGTGTGGTGGTGGTGGTGGTGTGTGTGTGTGTGTGTGTGTGTGTGTGTGTGTGTGTGTGTGTGTGTGTGTGTGTGTGTGTGTGTGTGTGTGTGTGTGTGTGTGTGTGTGTGTGTGTGTGTGTGTGTGTGTGTGTGTGTTTTGTGGTGTGTGTGTATTGTGTGTATGTGTTTATTATTATTATTATTATTATTGGTGTTATTATTATTATTAGTATTGGTGTTATTATTATTATTGTGGTGTGGTATTATTATGTTTATTATTATTATTATTATTATTATTATTGGTGTTAATTATTATTATTATTATTATTATTGAATTATTATTATTATTATTATTGAATTATTATTAGTAGTGTGTGTGGTGTGTGTGTGTGGTGTGTGGTGTGTGTGTGTGCGGTGTGTATTGGTGTGTGTGTGTGTGTGTTTGTGTGTGTGTGGTGTGTATTGTTATTATTGGTGTGTGGTGTGTGGTGTGTGTGTGTATGTGTTTATTATTATTATTATTATTGAATTGTTATTATTATTATTGGTGTGTTATTAATTATTGAATTGATATTGTGGTGTGTGTGTGTGTGTGTGTTTGTGTGTGGCTAATGGTGTGTGTATTATTATGGTGTGTATTATTAGTGGTGTGTGTGTGTGTGTATGTGTTTATTATTGTGTGTGTGTTGTATTATTATTATTATTGTGGTTATTATTATTGGTGTGTGTGTGTGTAGTGTGTGTGTGTGTGTATGTGTTTGTGTGTGTGTGTGGTGTATTATTATTATTATTGGTGTGTGTGTGTGTGTGTGTGGTGTGTGTGGTGTGTGTGTGTGTGGTGTGTGTGGTGTGTGTGTATGTATTTGTGTGTGTGTGTGTGGTGTGTGTGGTGTTTGTGGTGTGTGTGTGTGTGTGTGTGTATATGTGTGTCTGTGTGTGTGTAAATATAATGTCATAATTTCATCATTGTTATTTACAAACTAACATAACTTCAAAGAAAGCGGAACATTTTATTAAATATAAAAAATTTCAGTGACAGTTGAATATATTAATATTAATAAATGTAATAAAAGGTAATATCTTAACTCACCACTTTACACTTTCTTTACATGTGTAGTTGTCCACGTCATAAAATTAACTGCTTTTAGAAATCACAAACTAATGTAATTTCTCTTTTGCAGTACGGATGAGAGACGATCGAAAACAATCAGACACAAGCCAAAGCCACGTTATGTACGTCCCATGGTGGAAACATTTCCTCCAAACACACCACCAGATACTCCGTCCAGCTTTGACTCGACGAGGAACATTCGCAGTGCCGTCTTCCAGGAATGGTACAAGGCAAGACTGGACCAGAAGAAGAAGGAATTGAGGGAGAAGAAAAAGAAAGAGAAAGAGGAGGCGGATAAAAAGGAAAAGGTGACAGCAGTGGTTAATTAATATGTAATTAAAACATACTTATTTAATCCTCTTCGCTCTGATTAGAGCATAAGGCCGAATAGAAGCTTCTCTATTGCACACTTTTGTTAGCCGTCTTATTTGTTTCATTCTAGGTGGTTTCATGGTTCTCTGTTTCCTTGGTCGTTGATCTGCAACTGGTTTTGGGGTGGTCTGTTTTTTTTTCCTTGTGGATTGTATTCTAGGTCTTGTCTTGTGAATGTTGTAGTGTCTTTTCAAAGTGTATGTCCTATCCACGCCCATTTTCCTGTTTTTAATTTCTGTTCTGAAGCTTGTTTTGTCCTACATTAAAACCTAACCATAATATATTACATTGTAGTAGTTTTAACACAAAACGTATAGTTAGCATGTCTCTGTGTGTTCTCGGTTTTGGTCAGATATTAACCAAGATTAATTATATGTGCTCATCCATTTTATTATTAAGAACTACTATCATTACTGCATACAACCACACTACTTGGAACTTGGCCCAGTGCTATCAAACATCGCTACTTAGATACAAGGCAATTGCCCCTTTATATAGGGCGAAAATGTCTTTGATGCTAAGGTGTTTTTATAATCAAACGGTATCAAACAGTTGTTTATTTCCATCAAGTAGTAAGACTTTCTTAACTGAAACAAGTATTTGTATTATAAAACACAGTGTGGATCTCTGTTGTACAACATGTCCAAGCATGCCTCTGTCTGTTTTGTCTGTGTCAGATAGCGTCAGTGGCGGCTGGCTAGTAATCATATAATCTCTTTGATCAAGAGGCATCTTTAACCAGTACTTATTAATAAATAATTACATTAAAATATAAATTAATAAAACTGGTGTGCTAGAAAGGGGAACAGAAATGTGATGCTGTTCTGCATGGACCAGGAGAAAGAGGAGAAGTTGAGAGATGCAAAGGCTACATACAGCGCGTGGGCTGAGAAGAAGGAGTCGTCAAAGGAAGAGATCATTCGGAAGAGACGGGAGGAGAAGAAGAAGGCAAAGGAGGAGGAGGAGGAGAAACTGAAGAAGAAGAAGGATGCAGAGAAGGTGGGTGGAGAGGAAGGAAGGTGGATGGAGGGGGAGAAAGGTGGCTGGAGGGGGAGAAGTGTGGATGGAGAGGGAGAAAGGTGGATGTAGGGGAGAAAGGTGGGTGGTGAGGGAGAAAAGTGGATGGAGGGGAGAAAGGTGGGTGGAGAGGGAGAAAGGTGGGTGAAGGGGGAGAAAGGTGGGTCAAAGGGGAGAAAGTTGGATGGAGAGGGAGAAAGGTAGGGGAAGAGGGAGACAGGTGGGTGGAGGGGGAGAAAGGTGGGTGGAGAGGGAGAAAGGTGGGGGAAGAGGCAGAAAGGTGGGTGGAGAGGGAGAAAGGTGGGGGAAGAGGGAGAAAGGTGGGTGGAGAGGGAAAAAGGTGGGTGGAGGTGGAGAAATGTGGGTGAGGTGGAGAAAGGTGGGAGGAGGGAGAGAAAGGTGTGTGGAGGGGAGAAAGGTAGGTGGAGGGGAGAAAGGTGGGGAAAGAAGAATAAAGGTGGGTGGAGGGGGAGAAAGGTGGGTAGAGGTGGAGAAAGGTGGGTTGAGGTGGAGAAAGGTGGGTGGAGGGGGAGAAAGATGGGTTGAATTGGAGAAAGGTGGGTGGTGGGGGAGAAAGGTGGGTGGAGGTGGAGAAAGGTGGGTGGTGGGGGAGAAAGGTGGGTGGAGGTGGATAAAGTTGGGTTGATGTGGAGAAAGGTGGGTGGTGGGGGAGAAAGGTGGGTGGAGGGGGAGAAAGGTGGGTGGAGGTGGAGAAAAGTGGGTTGATGTGGAGAAAGGTGGGTGGTGGGGGTGAAAGGTGGGTGGAGGTGGAGAAAGTGGGTGGAGGGGGAGAAAGGTGGGTGGTGGGGGAGAAAGGTGGGTGGAGAGGGAGAAAGGCGGGTGGAGGTGGAGAAAGGTGGGTTGACGTGGAGAAAGGTGGGTGGAGGTGGAGAAAGGTGGGTGGAGTGGGAGAAAGGTGGGTGGTGGGAGAGAAAGGTAGGTGGAGAGGGAGAAAGGTGGATGGAGGTGGAGAAAGGTGGGTTGATGTGGAGAAAGCTGGGTGGTTTAGGAGAAAGGTGGGTGGAGAGGGAGAAAGGTGGGTTGACATGTAGAAAGGTGGGTGGAGAGGGAGAAAGGTGGGTGGAGGGGGAGAAAGGTGGGTGGAGAGGGAGAAAGGTGGGTGAAGGTGGAGAAAGGTGGGTTGATATGGAGAAAGGTGGGTGCAGGGGGAGAGAGCTTTGGGATCATTATTACATGTTTGGGAAGATAGTTATTAAGTATTGAATGTATGCTTTCAATAAAGCACACATACACGTATGCATACACGCGTGCACACACACACACAGAAACACTAATACACTGACTTTTTCATACGTATACACTCTTCCACACATACAGTCACACAGGATTCAACATACCATGCACACACACACACACATGCACACACATGCACACATGCACACATGCACACATGCACTCTGTTTTCTGATGGAAGTAACTGATAGACTAGAAATGTGGTATGTTGTGTGCAGAAATTTGAGTCATGGAAGAAAAAGAAGGACAAAGTTGTGAATAGAATGATTGTGTTTGTGCAGATGTTTGAGTCGTGGAAGAAACAGAGGGACAAAGTGTTGAATAGAATGATTGTGTTTGTGCAAATGTTTGAGTCATGGTAAGAAGAAACAGAAGGACAAAGTGTTGAATAGAATGATTGTGTTTGTGCAGATGTTTGAGTCATGGTAAGAAGAAACAGAAGGACAAAGTGTTGAATAGAATGATTGTGTTTGTGCAGATGTTTGAGTCATGGTAAGAAGAAACAGAAGGACAAAGTGTTGAATAGAATGATTGTGTTTGTGCAGATGTTTGAGTCATGGTAAGAAGAAGCAAAAAGACAAGGTGTTGAATAGAATGATTGTGTTTGTGCAAATGTTTGAGTCATGGTAAGAAGAAGCAAAAAGACAAGGTGTTGAATAGAATGATTGTGTTTGTGCAGATGTTTGAGTCATGGAAGAAACAGAAGGACAAGGTGTTGAATAGAATGATTGTGTTGATGCACATGTCTGAGTCGTGGAAGAAACAGAGGGACAAAGTGTTTAATAGAATGATTGTGTTTGTGCAGATGTTTGAGTCATGGTAAGAAGAAACAGAAGGACAAGGTGTTGAATAGAATGATTGTGTTGATGCACATGTCTGAGTCGTGGAAGAAACAGAGGGACAAAGTGTTTAATAGAATGATTGTGTTTGTGCAGATGTTTGAGTCATGGAAGAAACAGAAGGACAAGGTGTTGAATAGAATGATTGTGTTGATGCACATGTCTGAGTCGTGGAAGAAACAGAGGGACAAAGTGTTTAATAGAATGATTGTGTTTGTGCAGATGTTTGAGTCATGGTAAGAAGAAACAGAAGGACAAGGTGTTGAATAGAATGATTGTGTTTGTGCAAATGTTTGAGTCATGGTAAGAAGAAACAGAAGGACAAGGTGTTGAATAGAATGATTGTGTTTGTGCAGATGTTTGAGTCATGGTAAGAAGAAAGAAAAGGACAAGGTGTTGAATAGAATGATTGTGTTTGTGCAAATGTTTGAGTCATGGAAGAAACAAAAGGACGAGGTCTTGAGTAGAATTATTATGTTGGTGCAGATGTTTGAGTCGTGGAAGAAACAGAAGGACAAGGTGTTAAATAGAATGATTGTGTTTGTGCAGATGTTTGAGTCATGGAAGGAAGAAACAAAAGGACAAGGTGCTGAATATAATGATTGTGTTGGTACAAATGTTTGAGTCATGGAAGAAAGAGAAGGACGAGGTGTTGAATAGAATGATTGTGTTGGTGCAAATGTTTGAGTCATGGAAGAAAGAGAAGGACGAGGTTTTGAATAGAATGATTGTGTTGATGCACATGTCTGAGTCGTGGAAGAAACAGAGGGACAAAGTGTTTAATAGAATGATTGTGTTTGTGCAGATGTTTGAGTCATGGTAAGAAGAAACAGAAGGACAAGGTGTTGAATAGAATGATTGTGTTGGTGCAAATGTTTGAGCCATGGAAGGAAGAAACAAAAGGACAAGGTGTTGAATACAATGATTGTGTTGGTGCAGATGTTTGAGACATGGAAGAAAGATAAGGACGAGGTCTTGAATAGAATGATTGTGTTGGTGCAGATGTTTGAGACATGGAAGAAAGATAGGGACGAGGTGTTGAAGGAGCAGTATCACAACAAGAAAGTGATGGAGAAGAAGAAACAGAGTGAGGAAGAAACGAAGAAGGAGAAGAAACAGAAGGAAGCCGAGAAACTCTTCAAGAAATGGTAAGTTTCTGATTACATAGGGCAAGAAACCAGGATAGTCGGATACTAATCATTATTACATATGTTTGCAATATGCTCCTTACAATACAGCCATGCTGTTCTACTTTAATAATTACACACACTGAATTATGACTGAAATATTTTGTTTGGTCACAATGTAGTAATAGCATTCAAAATTTAATTGTTTTCAACATTCATAAAAATGACCTAACATGGAGTGTGAATTGGCTAAATTAAGTCAATAGTAGTGTGAATATAAATGGTGCCCTTTGTGACTTGCATTATGCTGTACTCGTACTCGACAATTACTTGTTTTACTACGCCACTTTCTCGTACAATTTCTGCTGCATGCAATTTGCAAAGGTGTAATTTGATCAAATTCTTCAGATTTTAAACTCACTGTACATGTTTTTATGCCTGTTGGAAAGTAAAAATTAAGGACAATAAATATTGACTAAGCTATTAAGATTTACTGCATCTAACAGCAGGCTTAACCCTTTATTATACCAGTTTTATGCTGTGTGCATGGTCTATGTGCCCTTTTCAGAAAAAAACCAGACCGACGAAGTGTCAGGTCCACTATGCGATCAATGTCTCTATGTTTAAGTGGGGTGCGATTATGGAATTCTCTAAGTGATAATTTAAAAACAGCTAATACTTTGACTGCATTTAAGTATAAATGCAAGAACCTTTTTTTTAAAGAAATATCTGGTTGTGGGAATCTAAACAAAATCATAAACAAATATAATTCTGCCATTGTGGTAACTAGCATATGTGTTAACATGTGTACATATCATATACTTTATAAACTAAACATGAATATCTTCCCTTACATGATATAATTATGATTGCTGTAGTAGAGAAATTGCAAGTTCAATAAATGTAACACTAATGTCTAAAAATAATATACATTTCAGGGGTAAACTTACAGACAAGTCAATGACTTCCTGTTTACCGTCTTCAGACTTTGTACATTGTACATTTTTACTTGTATTTTAGTTAAACTTGTTTATCTTGTATAAATTGTTGTTGCCAATGTTTTTGAATAAACGTTCATTCGTCATCGTCTTCACTGTGATGTCATTGTGAGATGTTTGTGTGGGGACAGGAAGCAAGTGAAGGAGGAGAAGATTGAGACAAAGAAGCAGAAGGAGGCTGAGGAGCAGAGGAAGAAGTACTTTGTGGACAAGAAGGCTCAGAGACAGAGGGAGAAGGAGGCAGAGGAGAGGTACTACAACTGGATCAAGAAAAAGGTATCTCCTTCACAAGTAAAACCACCAAGACATACGTTATTCATGACTAATATTGCTTACCCTGTGTGTGTGTGTGTGTGTGTGTGTGTGTGTGTGTGTGTGTGTGTGTGTGTGTGTGTGTGTGCGTACATATGTGTGTAGTGTGTGTGGGTTTGTGTACGCACAAATACACCCTAACACATACAAACATCCATCCACCCACCTGCACGCAAGCACACATACGCACGCGTGGATGCATACATAATGCAGTACACTCCAGATAACTCAAACTAACATAAATAAATTTGTGCTTAATTTGACTCTTTCCACGGACCCAGATATCTTTTGATAGTGTTTTCATCATCATCATCATCATCGTCGTCGTTTAGAGGCGGTGTTTCCAGGCTCTGCTGGGTTCGCCTTTCTTCCAATTACCCTCTTCCACTTGACACGGTCCCGTGCATCCCGATGGTCGATACCCATCAGATTCAAGTCTGCAGACACGGAGTTCTGCCAGGTCTTCCTTGGTCTCCCGACGGGAGCTGTCCCCTCCACCACTAACTTTGTACAGCCCTTCACCCAGTCCTCGTCGTCCTTTCGCTCTACATGCCCGTACCACCTCAGCCTGTTTCTTCTGATCACATCCCCAATCGCCTCCACTCCTACTCTTCTTCTAAGCTCTGCACTGGGCTGTCTGTCGCTGAGTGATGTGCCACACATCCATCTCACCATCCTCATCTCAACCCTTTCCATCCTCGTGTCATAATCGGTCCTCATGGCCCACGTCTCACACCCATACAACAGGCAACTTCTGACACAAGCTATGTACACCTGGACCTTCATCTTCAGGGGGGGCACTTTGGAAGTCAAGAAGGGTGTTAACTCCCTGAACTTCTGCCAGGCACACCTCACTCTCGCTGTTACCGCTGCATCCACCCCACCCTTCGCACTAAGCATGTGGCCCAGGTAGCAGAAGTTGTCTACTCTGTTGTATGTCTCTCCATCCACCTCCAAGCCTTCTTCCGTCGCTTCTGCAGGTGGTACCACTCCCCGGCACCTCTTGCACACAAACGTTGCGCTCACTGCCTGCAGGCTACCCTTCACACCACTGCATCTCCTGTGGACCCACTTCGTACACGATGTACACTGAAGCGAGTTTGTGGCTACACCCTTGCTACAGACTCCACATGGCCATGTACCAGACTCTGACATCACTCCTCTGTCACCTATGCTTCCCGGCGTTCACCTTCAGTCCTTTGGCCACCAATCTCGTGCGCCACTCCATCAGCTTCCTTCTTAGTTCTTCCCTGGTCGTTGCCATAAGGACGAGATCATCTGCATAAAGCAGCTCCCAGGGCAGTCCTCCTCTCGCCTCCTTCGTCACCACGTCCATCACAATGGCAAACAGCAGTGGGCTCAATACTGAGCCCTGGTGCACCCCCACCTTCACCTCAAAGCTGCTGCTGTCTCCATGCCCTGTCCTCACCACGGTGCTCGCCTCACTGTACAACGTCATCACTGCCTTCACCAGCCACTCCTCCACACCCGATTTTCTCATGGCCCATCTCATCACCTTCCTTGGTACCCTGTCAAACGCCTTTTCCAGGTCGACAAAGGCTAGGTAGAGCTTCTTCTTTTTGGCCAGGTGTTTCTCCTGCATTTGTCGCACGATGAAGATGGCATCTGTCGTGCCTTTCCCTGGCATAAAGCCAAACTGCATCTCGTTGATCTGCACCTGCTCTCTCATTCTCACTTCTAGCACCCTCTCCATGACCTTCATGGCCTGCTCCAGGAGCTTGATGGCCCTGAAAGAACCACACTCTAGGGGATCACCCTTTCCTTTGAATAGAGGGACTAGGATGCTGTTTTTCCAGTCGGTGAGAATGCGGCCCTCTGCCACGATGTTGTTGCATAGGTTAGTCAACCATTCCACACCCATGTCGCCTGCTGCCTTCATCATTTCTGAAACAACACCAGATGGACCCGCTGCCTTCCCCGTCTTAGTGTGCTTCAAAGCCTTCGATATTTCCTCCTCTGTGATGCGGCAGCTCGGCCCGTCCACCACGTCACATTCCACCTCGCCATCCCAGGCGTTCTCGACATTCAGCAGCTTCTCCTGAATGTCGAGAACGCCTGGGATGTTTTATATAAAATAATCCACATTTGTCGACTTCTCTTAAGTCAAAGTTTTGGTTGATGGTCAACTTGATTTGATCCGTACATGCGCTCATATTACTTCAGCAGGTCAACTCAGTTTTGCAAATTGCTTCTACCAAGTGTCAAATGTCTGTCCACCCTCACGGATAGATAATGCTGTTGCTATATTGGTACACTGGTTTTTAGACTTAATAACTCTTTCATGTCGACATTTCTTACATCAGACAATTTGTTAGTGTTTTCGTTACACAAAACCAGCTGATGATAACATTCACAATAACTATGTTGACAATAATATTTATCATTAAAACAAAAGATCGAACTGATCGAAACACCAGAGAATAGTGGGAAAAAGAAGCAGTACTTTGTATGCCAATCAAAAATGTTATTTTAAATGTGTTGTTTTATGTGCAGAAATGGCATGTTGCTTACAAAGTTGTTATGTCATTGTTCATTTCCATTGGTGCATTAGTAACTATTTGCTTTAAATACACTGCTGTCAAGCATCTCAAAGTATTACACAAACATAATGATAGGGCCCATAATCCACTAAGACATAATATAGATATCCTTGTAAGTGGAAATTCTGATAACTAAAGTTTTGCCACGAGACCCTAGAGGTTCGACTTATCCAGAGTGTACTGAACAGTAAGATTGACGAAGGCTTAATGCTATATTTGTCCACCAGGAGGATTCAGGACAATGCCACCAAAAACACCGTCAGTTGGATGAATATGACAGTCCTCGGCCTGCCTGGAGTCCCGCCAGCAGAACCATCCCATTCGGACGATGAGGGGAGACAGGGGTTGGACTGTATCACTTTACCCGCGGTCGATCTGTCATGATGTGTAAATAATACCTGCAGATAGTACACATGTGGAGTATTTATACTGTGGTTATTTATATTTAATTTGAAAATGGATAGTTAACAGAAAGGTTAACTGAAAGTTTAATCCTTTTGCTGAATACACATTATTTTAATATTTCAATATATGCCAGTAATGTATGCATAATCATTAACAATATAACTATTAATTGTAAGGGACCTACTAGGACAAATAACTTGCCGATTGCAATAGGTTGTACCCAGTGCTGTCCCAAAGACTAGACATCTATTATGTCAACAAAACCTTTACTGTCGATGTCAGAATGATCTTGCTGTAGCATCCTTCATTTGTGAAAATGAGTACTAGTTTTAATGTACATCAGTAAAACTGCTGTCTTTTATCACTCACGATGGAACTTCCTCAGGAATGTAATGGTTTCATTTTAACTCGAAATTCTGTTTCTACTCTTTATAGAGGTATATTTAAAATGGATAGAAGCAAAGGCGGTGTTATGTTGTAGTAATTCGTTTTATATTTATTTCTGTAAGTTATCATTATATCTGTAATCTACAAGATTGCTTGGTTATCTTTACTAACAAAAATTTCCATACATAGATGGCGCAACAAACACACTGACACAGAAGATGGTTTCCCTAAATACTCATACTTGATGTTTCCCAAAGCTTACATAAATCTGAGCATTTCTTCACAGCACTGCATGTTTTCTACACTTGCAGCAAGTTATGTAAAACTTCTTCAGCTAATTGGTGGATGTTTTCATAATTTCGAACCTTTAACCAATGCAGAATTTCCAAAAAGTATTATATTACTTCCTAGGTGGTCGTAGATGAACTCCTTAAAGTTTGGAACCTGAGATGCAAAGCACCTTCGAGGAAAAGCATAACATACACACACACACACACACACACACACACACACACACACACACTCACACGCACATACACACACACACACAAGAACAAAAAGTTTGTTTGACCCCAAAATATAACAAATATTGGCACAAAAAACATCAGGTATATGCATTTACCCAAATAAAATATAATAATGTAAGCGGGTATACACCATTTTTTGAAACCATTATAGTAATTAATTGAAACAAGAGAAACTTTTTTATTTTAAGACAAATAGTGGGTCAGTGGCTCCCATTGAGACAATACTGTCGCTATCATAGGAACCACCGTATATAAAATAGTTGTACAACTCATTTTTACTGAAAGAAGTGCTATGTACAAAAAGAAGAAGGGAAGAGCAAAATACCTAAATATATCCATGCATACACACATACACACATACAGTGTACACACATACATACACACATGATACATAAATACACACACATACACATGCGTACACACATATGATTACAGTTAGAGGAGAACTACCAGCATGCATGAGAGGTATATAATGGATGGCTTTGTTTTGTGATGTATTTTTTTCGCTGTGATATATTGACGTATAATTTATTTCTCTGAGCTGCTCTCATACATTTCTGCAAGCGAACCTGTCCTGAGGCACAAGTGGAAGACTCTGATTTGTGTTATTTCCACGTGGCGAATACTGTTTTCTTTAGAACTAGGCATCTTTCACTGCATCTTCCTTTCTGTTGCGGTAACGATGCTGCAGAATACTCGACAGTGACAGTGCAATAGTTGGATTTGTACAAGTTATTCTCTTTAAACATTTATGTTCCCGCGGAGATAAAGTATTAGTCTCACTCATCCGACCATTTAGTGGTGTATCTTTGTAGAATAATCATATACAGTGTCTTTGTGCTCGAACAAAGGAAGGTCTTCTAAGTTTGAAAAATAAAAAAACGTGTTGTATTGATTCAACACACAAATTCCCACCAATGTGTGGTGTGGAACGTGAATGATAAAAAAATGGCTTCCAAAACTACAATGGCTGCTGGGATAAACTGACGTGTCGTGGTGGTCAATACCACGATGTGGTGTTCCGATAATCAACTATCGTATCAGAGTATATTATTAATACACGTACCACACGATGGATGGCGACGCTCTGATTCGATTTTCCGCACGTTATATTTGGCGATAAGGCGACCATGCCTTTGTGAACTTACCACCCGGCCCGCAAAGCATGTAATGCACTGATAGTGTATACTCGTTGTGTAGAATTTGTATATAGGTGAATAAAATGTTGAAAATTTGTTTCGTACTAGATTGTTATTACTTGTTTGCAAGACATTTTAATAACAAGGTTACATTTCAGATTGTGTGTATATATATCATATATATGTACAATTGCACACACGGTGAAGGGTTTCAAGTAAATAATTCAGTTATATTAACAATATAATATCACTACGTGTTGGCTTTTATGAATACAATTGGGTGTACATTAGGTTTAATCAGGCAACAAAATTGGACCAATCTCCACAGACCTCATACGAGTCCCACTTTGTCTGAAAACGCACCCCCAAAACGACCTCGTTATAGGCCTGCTGGGGATGCTAATGTGGTGTTTGTTTATATATAAGATGACAGAATATAAGACGAAACCACATGGTCCACCAATCTCACACCTATTTCATTGTTCTTCCAGTTAGAAATTAGAAATGTCACCTTCTGCATTATGGGCCCCCACGTGAACATGTGGTGCTCTCTGCATTGTGAAAAAATATAACCCCACATTAACTTGTGGCGCCCCTGGAGTCTGAATTAATAAAACGTAAACCCCCCCATTGTGAAAAGCTGGCTACGGGCCTGGTCTAGAGACGGAGGAGCTGAAGACGGCAATGGCAGACAGAAGGATCTTTAAACGGATGATTGAAGCCACTAATGTCCGACCCCAGTGGCCGACATGTGTGAGTGAGTGAGTGAGTGAGTGAGTGAGTGAATCATTCATTTAATTGAACTCTACAACTGAATTAAACCGGCGTTGTTAGTACATAAAAAGAAGAGCTGGCAGGTAAGAAGCTTAGCATGGTGGTCCAACGACTAGTGGATGTAAACTTCATATAGCGAGGAGTTTGACGATCCCACTGATGCTCACCATCACGTGCTATTTGGAGTTGCTGCACAAAATGATGGACGATTACAACAGAAAATACAAACAATGCCATTGTCAAGAGAAATGTCAAGGAAATTAATAATTCACGTGTTTCTGCAAACTATGACGGAAATCCAAACACGCACTCCCAGTAAGATTGCTTTAAATAATTACCAAGTTAATTGTTGACGCTTATAGCAATTGATCGTGCACGTTGGCGGTCAACTACTGTATCAACTGCGCGTGTTCAGACCAAGGGAGATGCGGAGACTATGAAAGTGTACATGTAGGTACGATTGCATAGACGTGTACACATGCAAACAAAAGTGTACGTGTAGGTACGATTGCATGAAGGTGTACAAATGCAAACAAAAGTGTACATGTAGGTACGATTGCATAGAGGTGTACAAATGCAAACAAAAGTGTACATGTAGGTACAATTGCATAGACGTGTACAAATGCAAACGAAAGTGTACATGTAGGTACGATCGCATAGAGGTTTACAAATGCAAACAAAAATGTACATGTAGGTACGAATGCATAGAGGTGAACAAATGCAAAACAAAAGTGTACATGTAGGTACGATTGCATAGAGGTGTACAAATGCAAACAAACGTGTACATGTAGGTACGATTGCATAGACGTGTGCAAATGCAAACAAAAGTGTACATGTAGGTACGATTGTATAGAGGTGTACAAATGCAAACAAAAGTGTACATGTAGGTACGATTGCATAGAGGTGTACAAATGCAAACAAACGTGTACAGGTAGGTACGATTGCATAGACATGTACAAATGCAAACAAAAGTGTACACGTAGGTACGATTGCATAGACATGTACAAATGCAAACAAAAGTGTACATGTAGGTACGATTGCATAGAGGTGTACAAATGCAAACAAAAGTGTACAGGTAGGTACGATTGCATAGACATGTACAAATGCAAACAAAAGTGTACACGTAGGTACGATTGCATAGACATGTACAAATGCAAACAAAAGTGTACATGTAGGTACGATTGCATAGAGGTGTACAAATGCAAACAAAAGTGTTCATGTAGGTACGATTGCATAGACATGTACAAATGCAAACAAAAGTGTACATGTAGGTACGATTGCACAGAGATGTACAAATGCAAACAAAAGCGACGAAAGGTGAATACCATAATTTTATATAGAAGGTAGTGAAGTTTGAATAAGATACATCAGGCATTCGGAAATACGAAACACAAGCGCATAATATGAACGGAAGCGATGTTGTTGAAACGAAGACTGGTGCATCAAGCAAATCTTTTTGCAATCGACATATCGCAGTAATCATTTGTTCTCATCATCATTTTAACAACACTGAACGGCCGGGGCCGGACAATAGATTAGCCGTTTCCATATGGATATGCTCTTCTCTCCAGGAAACTCCACCTAACGTCATCGTGTATAAGCCTGTCGTAACCAGATGTTGGAAAATAGCATTATTATTGTGTTACAGGAATATTCAGATTAAGTCAATATACCTTTTTATCACTATGATTCACCTTACTTTTCAAATAAGAACATCGAACGTATTATTGTGCATAATTTGAAAACAGATTTTCTCTTGCAGTGTTTGTTTGCAAATGGAATACCACTAATGCTACGTCGGTGAATTAGTTAATGTTGATGCAACGACCCGTCAACAGTACATCAATTGATGTATCTACTGCACACACCTTTTATTTATATTACACACACACTCAAGTGTCTAAATTACCCCGTAATGGAACGCACAATGGAAAACTTAATTTGCTAAATTGGACATGTTCGTGGCGTGCTGGTATTTAGTGTATTGTGAAAAGGCCAAACAAATGTCACGTAGGTTTTATAGGCACGGCCTAAGGTCTTCTATATAATAACCAACGCGTCGCGTCATTCTGTCAACGTCGACGATCCTAACAGCTAAATTAGTGTCCTCAATAATAGACACCATTAGCTAACGCAACTAAACGCCGTGGCGTGCGCGAAACGTGAACGCAACGTCAAATTTGAAGTCGACTCCTCATTTTGCGTCAGCGTCTAACAAAACACCATTAGCTAATTGCTCAGTTAGCGGTTCTATGTGCGACTCCAATGAAAAATAAATGAATGTTCGTTATAATTGGAAATTGGTGTGCGTATACATATATCATATTTAGAACATTCATAGCTAACAAGGAAAATACACACACCTAATACAAAACCAAAAAGAGTCAAATAAACATATTTTAATTTTAATTTCACTGCGACAGACTCGGCGCAGCGCCTGGCTGCATCACTGTAATTGTCGAGCTGTCACAATGCATAGTTTTTTTTAAATTAATATAAATATTTGCGTACGAAATAATGCGGCGTTTGCGCGTACGCCGAATTTCTATTTCTCGCGTACGAACAGACGCGCACTCATACGCAAACACGCACTCCATACTAACAGTAACACGCACGCATGAGTATGCACGCACACTGATACATACACATGCGCGCGCCAGCAGACGACGAACAAAATTGACAACCGGTCCATTAGGTTATTATTCATGTCATTACAAAAGCATCGCGGCTTTCAGTCAGTGTTGACGGCGCGTCGTCGGCCTTTCAAAACAACCTCGTTCGCTGCCATCGTTTTCCAATATTGTTTAGTTTGGTGCCATGTCTTCACCCGGCATTGACTCAGAGAACAAGCCCCGGGAGCTAGAGTCCATAGTGATGATAGAAAAGCCCAACAACTACGGATATGACTCGAATGACAGAAACGGAAGTTCGAATCTCGCCTGGCAGGAGTTCTGTGAAACTACCACTTTCCACGGGCTACGAAACGTCGCGCAGTCAAACAACGTGCCGCACAGGTAAGAAAATTGTGTTATTTATTATTCGGATACAATTTAGTAATACGTATCAAAACATTTAAATTATTAGATTACTAATCACTCGTCTTACTTTACTTACTTATGCCCTGGGACATAGGCCGTCGACACCAGCTCTCCAGAGTCCTCTCTCCTGGCACTTCTCTCCAGCTGTTTCCAGCTGTAGCCCATCTGTTTGGTGTCCGTCTGGAGGTCTCTTCGTCAAGTGTTCTACGGCCGGCTTCTTTCTCTTCAGGGTAGTTTATCTTATTTTATCTTATCAGATACATTTCTTGTTAACGTATGCAAACGTTGTGTATTCCTTTTGTAGAAGTTTCCGCCTGCATAGTATGCACATTTTAACACGACGTCTTATCATGCAAGCGTCATCCGACCGGGATGTCACGAACGGATAAAACTTGCACGGTATGCAAGCGAATGCCTCTTCGAAGGTAATCGACTACATTTGGAAAAACAAACGACTTGGTTAACGTCATGCTTAAACAACACATCGATGATCAACGTACTCGCGCGGGCACGCGTGGTGTGTGTTGTGACAAATAGCGAACTAGTTAACGTTCGAGAAGAAGTTGAATTGCAATCGACCCAGTTGTTTCTTGTTATTAAACATACGTATTCCTCTGTTCCAGGATTCTGTGGATCTTCATTGTGCTAATCAGCTCTTCGGTTGTCATCTACCAAAGCCACAACTGTGTCAGAACATACCTCAGTTGGCCTGTTAACACAAAGACAACGATGAAAGAAGAAGGAGATGTCGTCTTTCCTGCCGTCACAATTTGCAACCAGAATGCATTCAGGTGTCGTTCGTATAATGGTGTTTGTGTTGAATCAATGCATCGTGATGTCAGAATGTAATACATTGAGTTGTGTGCTTGATAGAATAAAGCAAGCCATGGCTACAATGCGTTAATGAGTCGCGAGAGTCTGGTGATAAAAGAGCGTTACACTATATATTTATGTATTATTTATATTATTATACATTATATATTATATTAATGTCATATCATATTATTATCATAATATTATGTGTGTATGCGCGTGTGTTGCCCTAGCTGTGAGTTTCTCCACTTCAGTGTATTTGTTTCCTGCTATATATGTTTAAACACTTGAATGCGACTGTTGCAGACTAGTGGATGCTGCAGACAAAGGTATGTATCTCTGGTTGGAAGACATGTACAGTCGGTCAAACCTCTCCACGTTCAACTACACAGCGTGGGGTGTCGGCAACGTGTCAATGATGGACGTCTACCTCCAGAATAAACATCTCAAGGAAGATATGATTGTGAGGTTAGTTCATTGGTAGTCGGGCGAAATTATGCAATAATAATCTAGCTATAATCGAGCTAGCGTATGCGTGCGGGTATGTTATCATGCTGTGATATACCTCGTAGTCGGTTTGCATCTTGGGCGCCACGCTTTTAGGGATTAATCTACGATTCCACGGAAAAAATTTAACTCCTTTATTTGTTGTATAAATTCACCGTTGGTAAAAGGTGTTGTAACGGTTTTACTTGTCCTACCGGACGTTTGACGGACGAAAATCGATTGTTAACGACCTTACGCGATGTTCCGAGTCACGAGATTGGTACGCTGATCAAATGAGCATGTTACACGTAACTTGCGTTGAGAATAACGTCAAAACAAACGTTTTAAGGCGTTTTGTGCATGTTTCCGCTGAACTGTGCCAGCAGTTCCAGCCGCTACCTACAGGAGTTTATACATCAACCTGTTGCAACCGACAGTCGCGTCGTGACAAATTGTCGCAAACAAATCTTCACTTCGTGACGTCGGGTTTTAAGACAACTCCGGGAAACCGTCTTTTGCGGCTGAGTGAATGTCACGCCAACCGGACGATGGGCATTTTTCATAATAATAATTTTTGACTTTCCGCATAGAGTTGTTGTGTTGCACCCTGGAACTTTGCTACGAGCCAGCCACTTGGTACCGCCAATCGCGAGGGATGTGCTAACAATGTTGGGAAAGTCGTTCTTTCAGCAGTAAACATAACTATGTTAAAGCTGACAGTACTTACGACCAAGCTAGCTGGAATGGTTGTAATAGTCACTGTTTATGTCACGCTAGTTGTCGGTGGAAGGGGAAGAAGTGCAGCCATGAAGACTTCCCTTTGACGTTAACTGACGCCGGAGTCTGCTATACTTTCAACGCCGAGCTTAACGCTGATTCCTATGCCACGTCTACTGGTAAATATACACGCGGGCACGCACGTACACGCACACGCACGCACGGACGCACGGACGCACGGACGCACACACACACATACACACACACACACACACACACAATATATATATATATATATGAAAATAACACACACGTAATTAAGCAAACATTATATGTAGCCATTCATAATACTGTGATATCCTGTTATATTGCAATGAGATTAGTTGAACAAACACAAAACGTGTTGTTATATTTGCACGTTTTTCGTAACCAGTTATCCTACAGAAATGTCGTTGTTCCACAGGAGTCCAGAACGGACTACAACTGGTGGTGAACATCGAACAGTACGACTACATGAAAGGTCCGCATGACGCCGTCGGACTAAAGGTCCTTCTGCATGAACAAGGGGCTATAGCACTGGTGCAGGACTTCGCCGATGCCGTCCCCGCAGGAATGAACACATTCGTTGCTGTTGACGTCAAAAAAGTAAGAGAAAGGGTTTTCTGCAGGATTTCTAAAACATAAAACAAACAAAAATCAAATTGCAAAAGACACCAATGATACGAAACCATTTCCAGATTAACAAAGAACAATGATTAAATGCGCTTGCACAATCTTGCGTTTAAAAAAATATTATTTAATTAACCAAAAAAACTGAAGTGCATGACGTTGCCAAAATAGTTATGACGTTTTATGTGATTTCCTTTTAAAACAGCTTTTACGTTGAAAGTCAACTCCTAAATTTACGTGACTCAAATCTATAACGTGGTGATGTTTCAATCTGACATAAAAATCGGAACTGTGAGGATAATTTGTCATTAAACAAACGAATAAACGATACACAAATAGTCATTTCCTACTACATTAAACGAGAACGATTTAGGAGTAAAACAATGTTGACTTCAAAGTTTCAGAACAGTTTGTGGGATTACAAATTAAAAATGTAAATGATTGGGTTAATGATTTGGGAAAATACAACACATACACGCAGACACACAGACACACACACACAGACACACACACACACACACACACACACACACACACACACACACACACACACACACACACACACACACACACACACACACACACACACACACACACACACACACACACACACACACGAACTAATACAAAGAGAAAAGGGTGGGCAATGTATACATACACCAAGTAAGGACTCTTGATAAGCCCATTAGTGGGGTCACCAGACCCTGGGTCATTTGAAGATGTCGTTAAAGTTTACTTTTCGATACCGCCTGATAGGTTGGTGCGTAAATAACATTTATGTCGCTGGGTTTACATTTAAAATTGAATCGCACGTGTACAAAATAAATAGAACAACAGCAGCGAAAGAAACAAAGACATGATGGAAATACTGGCCTTGGCTGCTGTTTAATTACTGTCATCAAAATATACAAATACAGCCTAGTGACCAGTCCCACAGTTGCATCTTAACGACTAGACATTCAACAAAGGTTGGAATACATAACTAAATCGTTGCTACTCCTCATTTCAAATCTCTAGATACGTCATTCGTTGATGTAGGATGAACGGTTAATAAATTAGGGTCGCCAGGTGGCGTACTGTTGATATTGTTCTGACATGATAGTAATAAATATGCAAAATTAGTAACTTTCTCTCGTATAGTTTCAATTCTTTTTTGCTTGGCAAGAGTTTGAGGGGGCTTCTTTTGCAAATTAATCTAGGTTAAGCGATGTTTAGAGTTCAAGGGTGGAAATAGTTAGGAAAATTGTATTAACAACTTGCTACTCCGAATTTCAAATCCCCAGAGACATGTTCGTTGATGTAGCGTGAATAGTTCAGAAGTTAGGGTCGTTTCGAAATTGTTGCTTAAAGGTGCCCCCCACGGCCCCCAAGGGGATGATCGTTGTGCACTCGAACCAAAAATGTTACTTATGCTCCGACCTATCAGGCGGTACCGAAAAGTAAACTTTTACAACAACATGAAATGAAAATTAAATTTAATACAGGGTTGATTCTCCACTACAAAAGGTTCTTCATCCATTTTCCATCAACGTTTATGCTTTGGCAGGCAAACTTAACTAGTTATATTTTGTTCACGTATTGTAAACAAGAACGCGAATTTGTGTCGCGCAAATCATGGGTAACGTAATTAATGTTGATAAACTACAATACAAATGTCACCGTTCAAAAGCTACAGTTCCGTTCTCGTTGTTCAGGAGATCAACTTGCCGTCACCACACGGTGATTGTGTGAAAGTCCAAAAGCTGCGGTACTTCGATCGCTACTCGCAAGCGGCTTGCTTCAGGGAATGCGTCACGAACTTCGTTGTGAAAACATGTGGATGTAGAGATATCTACATGCCATATCTTAGCCAAGGTTTACTTAATCATGTTTCTTAGGATAATTACTTAAACCAAAATATTGTCGCTTTAGAAAAGCTATATCCTATTGTTTAATATTAGTATACACAACACTATGATCATACAACATTTTTGAAACCACCATTCAGTTGTTAAATTAAGATCAAAGACTGTTCATGGAATGTATGCATGCCATAGATTTTCAAAATTATGTTTGCCTTGGGTTGGGTTTGGAGAAGTTCATTGTAGATATTCAGTGTAAATAACAATTATACAAAACTGATTTCAGATGATCCCCCAGTGTGCACTGTCTCAGGATACACAAGCTGTCTCAAACCAGCTGTGGGTAAGTTGTATTCAGAATCTACGTAACCGATGTGCTAGTTGGTGCCATGTAATGTCTCCACACAATAAATGTGACGAAAGCAAGGTAACCAAGTCAAAGTGGTTGATTTCCATTTAAGTAAACGAACTAACCACGGCAAGCACATTATTATAACAAAACCCGATGTCATTGTCAGTAAGTGATAAAAGAAACTGCTTATCTGCGTATGCTTCAGTTGGGCTAGCTTGGATAAAGCGGATCGTCAGAACATTCATCCCGTAAAAAAGAAGTCCCTGTGTTTATTTTTATCATGTGGTCGTTTAGAGCATTCTGATAATTCCGATGGACCGCTAAGTTTAAAAGCATACGTTTTATTTAAGATATCGTGTTCGTTTCAGAATCGATCATGAAGAACCTGTCTGTTCGCTGCGTCTGTCGTAATGCATGCGTCTTCACCCACTACAGAGTGTCAACGAGTTACGCTTCTGCCAGTCAGAATAAAGATGGATTTGATTTGTCGAGCGAATTCCAAAGTAGACTGGGGAAGAATTTGAACAAATCGTTGGACACGAGGGAGTGGGTTGTGCCAGAAAGACGCCTTGCTAATATAGACGAGGCATCAAAGGTTCTTCGTGAAGGCTTTTGGTTGCGTAATGGTGAAAAGGAAACAGAGACGAAAACCCCCGGATGAAGGGAAGACAAAATATTTTAACACCGTCCCGTTCACAGAGCGACTTATTGCGAGCTACAACGTTGTAATGATGGTATTTCAGAAAATGGAAGACGCCTTGCGGAATGGGTTTATTGCCGCTTGGTATGAAATTAATTTCAACGAGTGTATATCAGGTTCATACGAACTTTTTCAAATAATCTCACATTCTTTAGGCAGCATTCACCATGAAACCTGGCGAGCAGCTATTAGACTGCGTCTTGAAGAAAAGCTCATTGCATTAAAGAGAACGTTGCACAACCTAGAGCGAGTGCACAGTGCTTATTGTAACGCTGTTCCATTGTTGAACTACACCACCTCACCGAGTGGCCGGTTCGACTCGCTCTATCTAACAAGACAATTATTCAAACAAACTTCGGAAATAAACGAGACATACATTCGACTGAGAGGACACGTCACAACAGGCATAGAACATATCGATGCACTGTTAAATCTGACCAATATTGAAGTACGGAATATGGAATGGAAAAATATGCTGGAATACCTCAAAGAAAATCACAATTACACAAGCAATTTTGGTGAAGCCGCATATGTTCCTGATCTGCGACTGTATGAGGCACTCGTGATAGGACAACCGCTTCAACGCCTTTTAAGAGCAAAACGTAAATTTGTAGAATACCAAGGGCGTATCGCTGCCATAGATATTGGTAGCCAGCAGGCCTTTGCTGTTTTCGAATATATATTTTTTAAATACCGTAAACACTCCACAGTATTCACTGACGCACATGCCAGGGATAACATTGCGATGTACACGCGCTGTCTGCAAAAGAACCAACACGCCAGCAAACTGAAACTAGCCGAAGTGTTTTTGTCGGAACGTATAACGCAAATGTTGCCACATCTTACGGCTTCTCTTACTCATTTTTCGCAGCTAATCGAAGATTACAAATTTCAAATGCTTGCTATATTCGAGATGCAATGTCAACTAAGTATGGACGAAGGATTGGAACCTTTACTGCAGACTCTGTACATGGCGTGGTTTGACCACTACGAGAAGGCGAACAATTCAGAAAAGATAAACATGGACGCATATTTTAAAATGGATTTTCGCGATGGATACGAAACAATGCGAGAACGTTGGGAGACGTTTCAGATAAGATGTTGGAATATGAGTATACCTGAAGCCACTGATTCAGGGAAGCCACTGGCGCTCTACGCTTGGATCGATAAGTTCTCTTCGTTCATAACCAAGCTGGGATATTTCCTCCAGGACACCCAACTAGACGGAACCTTTTTCAGGTAAGATGTTATCAACTCTACAACCGTTTATTTACGCATATTTTCTTATTAGTTTTCTTTTCTACTGGGGCATAAAGCAGAAACAACAGTTGTCCGAAGTATTCTGTTTTGGATAATGTTTCCTTCCTTTTCAAGGTGGATTCAAACCTCTTAATTTCGTTGGTGTCTTACCTCTTCCATGTTGTCGTTAACGTCCTCAATATCCGCGCGGCTCTTCCTATCTTGCGTATCACATATCCATCTGTTCATCTTTTGTATGTCACTGCTAAGCTCTAATATGTCACTTTTTGTATGTTATTAATTTTCAGGTGTGTTGTCATCCATACACATGTTATCATGTGAATCAGTTTAATAAACCAAAAAACATATAGGATGAAAAAAGGCATGCAGGTGACACACACAGTTTTGACTTCCGATTCGATAACCTACAGGTTTCCTTGTCCAGTTGCCATGTGACTGTCTGTTATGATGGCATCCAATATAAGGTGTTGTGCACATAAAACGTTGTTAAGCATGGCGTCTGTTCAGATGCAACTTTAAACATAAATGCACTATGCACAATCAGAAACTTCACCATAGCGCTAATTAAACAGTTTCACATATTAGTTTTTCGGCCTACGTATTGTTAGTTCCGTAACTTATCGGCCGGTCTCGTGTTCTCCATAAGTACCGCGCCGAGATTCACATACGATCCGCGTATGTAAGACACTTTTAAGTTTTACGGAAGATACGATCTAGATATATAGGAGCAGCAATACAATACCTACTAGAAGAGGGAAACCGCCAGTGAATTTACATTAATTTCCGTCCAGAAACGAGTGACCACCCCCGCTGGTGGACAATCACTCAGATATGGTGGATGGCTAAGAAATAACTGTATAAATGAAAATGTCCATTATGTTTCAGACGCAACTTCGTGGAATTGAACATTTACATGCGAGACCTGCGAATTGAAGAACGCGAACAGCAGAAAGCCTACCTTCGCATTGATTTACTAAGTAAGACTCTTTGGCATGTGAACGTAAATTTCAAGCTGACATGATTAAAATATGGCGCACAAGTGGGCAACGCGCCACACATGAGGGATACTGTTTGTTTCTGCTTCGTTAAATACTTACCTTTATGATATTGCTCACACATCTGAGTTCATCTGCCTATCCGTCCATCTGATATTAACCAACCTGTTTGTCTTTATGAACTTCTATGTTTAGTTTCCAAGCAATGGGTCGCAAAACAAGTTACCTAGTTATTATTGTTGTTATTATTGTTGTTGTTGTTATTATTATTGTTCTTGGTGTTAATATTATTATTATACATATTGGGCTATGTCCGAAACAAACACGAGTACGTGCTACCGAGAGTATATGGATGGAGATTTCACACCATCACTGTTCCATTCATTCATATTGCCCTAGAGAAGGTGACGGAACATCTTAGTAAATCCACCCAAGAGCATGGCTTTATTACCTGCTCCACAACGTTGCTTGATGGTTGTCTGTCTGCCCTCGGCTGGCACGCCTTCCTGCAGAGAATGAACACTTGCTGCAGTTGCGAAAACATTTAAACTAAATGGCATCATCGCTTCTCTTCGATAAGTGTTTCTCGCCATGGGAAACTCGCTAGTTTCACTCTACACCCTTATTACATCACACGTAATATTCACGTCGACTTTCGACACACGCATGCCACCTAACGAAAGGAAACGATCTAACTACACTTACAAATTGTTTAACTATGCACGATTCATTTGTGAAGACCCGTACATGTTATTTTATATTAGCCATAGCATAATTTTACAGTATTTACCAAAATGACAATAGGACAGGGAAACATCGTGACATATCACGCATATATATATAATATATATGTATATATAATTATATATAATATATATATATATATTATGTATATATAGACATATATAATATATATATTCATATATATATATATATATATATATATGTATATATATATAGACGTCGGAACGTTGTGACTATTTGGAGGACTGGGAGTCATTAAGAACCTCCAACTGCACACCCCGTTGCCGAAATATTTCGGACTGAACATATATCTTGCCCCATCAAAAATATTGTGAGTTCAGTACCCAATCCCCCTCTCCCCAGGTTCCGACGTCTATACCGTAGCAAATGGTTGCAATTACTTTACGAATGGACGTGTATACCATCAAACCGGATATGAACATGATAGTTGCGCATATGTGTTACAGGTGACATCGGCGGCACACTGGGACTGTTAATCGGTGCAAGTGTCATAACCCTGTTCGAAGCTCTAGATGTAATCGCGACCAACTTGACTACCAGGTGGCGAAATGAGGGTGTGTCACGACGGCGAGCGTCAGTAGCGCAAAGCAACGATGACATCGATCATAGTCACCAAAGCACTATATTTTGACATTTTATTTTGTGTACTTTACGCGCGGTTCTCGAGAGATGATATGCGATGCACTGCAGTCTAGAATAGTCTTGCCTCTATGTCTATGTACGTCTATTATCAAAAACTTTAAGGTTAGGTGCAAATATTTGCCTTTCGGTGATGCATCAGTTCCGGCCATAAACCGCTGAAACAACGCGTAACTTTGCACGATTTCACTGCTGGAAAGACTGCTCATAACAATAATATTATGTATGTTATTAGTGTAGTATGAAATCGGCTAGATCAAACATTCCCGCATACTGTTGGCGCTTTAAATATGTTGCCTTACGTTTTGTTTGTTGGCGCCAGATTGTCAACAAAATATACGACGAATTCTACGAACACTTCACGTATTCATCGTCCGTTTTAAAATGGCTTGACGGACTTATTGCTAGGCAGCAGGTCACATGATTGATAGCTATATGGGTATCGTCCGAGATACGTTAGGTCGCCAACAAACAGTTGAAACAACGCGTCAGAAAGCATAAATCTTTTATAATATTGCTTCATGCATAATTCACGAGTCTCCACAATGAGGCTAACGTAGCATGTTGTGATAGCGTGCAGAACAATAATCGCATGTACAATGTTATGATAGCGTGCAGGACAATAATCGCATGTGCAATGTAGTGATAGCGTGCAGGACAATAATCGCATGTGCAATGTTATGATAGCGTGCAGGACAATAATCGCATGTGCAATGTAGTGATAGCGTGCAGGACAATAATCGCATGTGCAATGTTATGATAGCGTGCAGGACAATAATCGCATATGCAATGTTATGATAGCGTCTAGGACAATAATCGCATGTGCAATGTTGTGATTGCGTGCAGGACAATAATCGCATGTGCAATGTTATGATAGCGGGCAGGACAATAATCGCATGTACAATGTTGTGATAGCGTGCAGGACAATAATCGCGTGTACAATGTTGTGATAGCGTACTGGACAATAATCGCATGTGCAATGTTATGATAGCGTGCAGGACAATAATCGCATGTACAATGTTGTGATAGCGTGCTGGACAATAATCGCATGTACAATGTTGTGATAGCGTGCAGGACAATAATCGCATGTACAATGTTGTGATAGCGTACTGGACAATAATCGCATGTACAATGTTGTGATAGCGTGCAGGACAATAATCGCATGTACAATGTTATGATAGCGTGCAGGACAATAATCGCATGTGCAATGTTATGATAGCGTGCTGAACAATAATCGCATGTACAATGTTGTGATAGCGTACTGGACAATAATCGCATGTACAATGTTGTGATAGCGTGCAGGACAATAATCGCATGTACAATGTTATGATAGCGTGCTGGACAATAATCGCATGTGCAATGTTATGATAGCGTGCTGAACAATAATCGCATGTACAATGTTGTGATAGCGTACTGGACAATAATCGCATGTACAATGTTGTGATAGCGTGCAGGACAATAATCGCATGTGCGATGTTATGATAGCGTGCTGAACAATAATCGCATGTACAATGTTGTGATAGCGTACTGGACAATAATAGCATGTACAATGTTGTGATAGCGTGCAGGACAATAATCGCATGTGCAATGTTATGATAGCGTGCTGAACAATAATCGCATGTACAATGTTGTGATAGCGTTCTGGACAATAATCGCATGTACAATGTTGTGATAGCGTGCAGGACAATAATCGCATGTACAATGTTATGATAGCGTGCTGGACAATAATCGCATGTACAATGTTATGATAGCGTGCAGGACAATAATCGCATGTGCAATGTTATGATAGCGTGCTGAACAATAATCGCATGTACAATGTTGTGATAGCGTACTGGACAATAATCGCATGTACAATGTTGTGATAGCGTGCAGGACAATAATCGCATGTACAATGTTGTGATAGCGTGCTGGACAATAATCGCATGTACAATGTTGTGATAGCGTGCTGGACAATAATTGCATGTACAATGGATCTGCTTCTGGACCATCTACGGATTACACTCCCAGTTAGCTGTGGTGGGACATTTACCTGTGGTCGATCAGGGGACAATTACGTGAAATGAGAGGGGACAGTTACCTATGGTGGGACAATTACCTGAAATGGGAGAATGGACAGTTACCTATGGTGAGACAGTTACCTGTGGTGGGATAGGGGACAATTACCAGTAGTGGGTGATGGGACAGTTACCTGTGGTGGACAGGGCAGTTACCTTTGGTGGAAAGTTACCATGTCAGCAGATTTCAGAGATGTCTAGATTCTGAGAAAATTACAAAAGTATGTGGCTCTTACATAGACATGTTAACGATCGCTCTCAGAGGAGCTACGAAAATGTATTTGTAATTATTTCATGCCGATTAAAATCCTGAGTACAGTAAATGAAAGAAAGTGCGAAAGAGAACGCACGGCTATTCATAACATTAAATGTATTCCTATGATATAGATCTACATGCGCACATGCACACATACATACATATATACAAACATACATACAAAATATTACCACGGATTTGTGTCCAATTGTTTTGGCGGGGAATTTTGGTGCGAAAATGGCCCCACGCAAGGATTGTTGTTATCAGAGCTATGCATTATATGAACATTTTTAGCTGAACTGTTGTTTGATGGAATAATTGACAATCCTATTTTCAAAATTACATTATTTTGGGTGAACTATTAGTGTAGGCTTCCTAGCGGCAGCGCTCCGTTTTCTTTTATCGGGCATTTACCGTCTTTAGTAAGTACACGTACGCGACGCCAAAACTTTACGTTAATAAGACGTCATCACAACGCAACAAACGGACAACGGCCAGTTCAAAACGAGCCGCTCATACTTTCACAGAGACATTCTTGTCGGCTAACGCCGGACTCAGCACCACGTGTATAATTATGGCACGAGTTAGGAACAGAAGCAATGTTCGCCAGTCACCTCTGTTTCTCCGGAGTCTGTCTGTTGCCGGTAGTTATCGAGACATGTCAGAAGAGACACAAATTATGTGATGTGCCACAGCGAAATCGGTTTAAAGTTGTAAAATGGAGGTGTGCACCTTTTTGGATTCAACAGAACACGAATTTTAAAACGACATCTCACTTGTTGAAATAACTTCGTACGCCAGCAAGTGTGCTGTTATGCAACAACAGTTTTCAATTTCTTATTAGAAGAGGGAGTGGTTCCTTTAGAATAGAAAGAGGCAAACATTATACCGGTATTTAAAAAAAGTTCGAGGAACAAGTCAGATAACTATAGACCGGTGAGTTTAACATCAGTGATTTGCAAATTATTAGAAAAACTAATTAAAGATCACATGGTGGATTTTTTTGCTAAACGTAACTTGATCAACCCATCTCAACATGGGTTTTTTAAAGCGAGGTCATGCTTAACAAATATGTTATGTTTTTGGAAGACATCACTAAGTGAGTAGATGAGGGATCACCAGTAAATATCGTCTACTTTGATTTTCAAAAAGCTTTCAACAAAGTACCACATCAAAGACTACTGCTTACACTAAAGGCCCTTGACATAGGAAATGGAATAGTAAACTGGATAAAAAATGGCTGATTGACAGCTTTTATAAGATGATCTTGACAGGTTGATCAAATGGTGAAAATGGCAAATGCTGTTCAATTTTGGGAAATGTAAATGCCTCCACACAAGACATGGGAAGGAAGATGTACAATATACAATGGGGGGTACTGTACTAAATATTACTATAAAAGAAAAGGACTTACGGTTAACCATTAGTGCTGATATGAATGTTTCAGAGCAGTGCGGAATTGCAGCTTCAAAGGGAAATCAAATCATTGAATTAATTAGGCGAAATATAGCGTATAAGGAAAACAACTAATAATACCGCTGTACAAAACAATAGTGAGACCTCATTTAGAATATTGTATACAAGCGTGGAGGCCATATAGCAAGGACA
This sequence comes from Paraescarpia echinospica, assembly GCA_020002185.1. NCBI lineage: Eukaryota > Metazoa > Annelida > Polychaeta > Sabellida > Siboglinidae > Paraescarpia > Paraescarpia echinospica. The sequence continues at coordinate 59,593,927 of CM034534.1, read as the reverse complement.
TAGATATGCTAGAAAGAGTACAGAGGAGAGTGACTAAAAAGATACAAAAACTGAGGGATCTTAGTTATGAAATTCACCTAAAAGAATGTGGTTTAACAACACTAGAGACCAGGAGATTGAGAGGAGATCAGATAGAAGTGTTTAAAATAATAAATGGTTATGAAAATATTGATAGAACTATTTTTTTCTCAGTTAAGAAAGATAGAAGGACTAGAGGACATGAAGTTACATTACCAAAGGAGCAGTGTAGACCAGATATACGAAAGTTATCACTTTCACAAAGGACTGTAAATGAATGGAACAGATTATCTGCTGATTGTGTGAGTGCTAGTAGCGTGAATATGTTCAAAAATAAAATCGACACATACCTCAGAAGGGCGGGATACACGTATATAAAAGGGTTGGACTCTCGATAAGCCAAAGGGCTTCCTTGTCCACCTGCCACCTAGAGTTAATTATCTGGGTGGCAATCTTGTTAAATCTTGTTATAAGTGACTACCGCCCGCTAAGAGTAGTGATCTATCTCCCAGTAGTATGTATGACCCTCGCTCTGGTTTGTCGCCCGATCTTCGCCCACCTCGTGCTAGCCTGGAATATCCAGTCGCCGTGAGGTGGCAGCATTCGCTTGGCCCAACACTGCGGCCTGGATTATTAAGCTCCAGCCAATGTTACCGGTAGGGGGCTTTACCCCAGTTTAGGGTAGAGACGATGATTAGCTCTCAGGCCAACTATGAAATAACAAATTAAATAAGGACACCTTTTATCAGATAATACTATACTATGAAAAAGTTTCAACATTAAACTTATATTGAAACATGTCACACACAAAATAAACCGACATTAAACTTTGTTCGTAGTTTAGTGACTTTTAATCACATGTATGTTCACTACGTGGCAGCTCTCATAACTGCATGGCGAAGATTCCGTATTGACTTTCTTTGCTTATGCTCGAGCAGAAACAAAAGACCAATGGATTCGGTTTAGTGTGGATTTTCTTACGATCTGATTGTCTTAGTGAAACTGTCCATTGGACACATTTTGTGTAGTAGTCTTGTGTATGAGGACCGATATTGAGTTTTGTCACCTGTCACTGTCCACTCTAGCTCCCACTAGTCTCGGTGACCTTTGTGCACTGCTGTGTGGTCACTCTGATACTGACCAGTTGACCGCCATTGAGCGGCTACGTAAGTGTCATCACCCCAGTCTGGCCGAGGGGAACAAAGAGAAGATGGAGGTCAGTGGGTTACCTCTTCCTTTCTAGGACTCGCTACGTTCTGTCACTTTGTAAGAAACCACCTGCATCATATAAATTAGCTGTACAATACGCAGTGTGTAAACAGAATCGTTAGAAATAAGTTAGCCAGTTCTAAACAGAGAGGACGCAGCCGAGATTCGGAATGCACTGGATAATTAGAAATTTGTAAATTGTATAAGAACAGTATTGACACAGCTCGACGCCCCGTACGCAAAGTATGCAGGACGGTTGCTACTTGCAGGTGTGTACCATTAATTCAACCGGTATTCTCTACTAGGGATCGATTATAATTTATTCTGCTTTGTGGAAGTCGCAGTATGGAACAAAGAAATTCAATAGAGGGTACACTATAATTCACATTCTGTAGATTGAAAGAAAACGCTCATCCTGCCGGATTGACAGGCAGAACGTGGATAGGTTATACTGACGTCCTTGCAGAGACGGAAGCCTTAATAAGTGAAGTACGCATGTGCAGTGGTCTACTGATGCATAAACACGCATGTGTGAAGAAGGTTTGCCGGGAAATAAAGTAGGGTTTTAAAAGGGAGGTTGATGAGAGAATCCAGGGGAGAGAGAGGAGAGGGGGCGGCGAAACTCTCCACATGGACGGTCGAAGATGTCTCTGGGATTTCATTAGAATCTAAATTACACCTTTAATATGGGACTGTTTGCCCATACTTTGTTTCTCTTAAAATTACCGGCAGACTTTTTATATTTTAAACGTAGAGGCTCTGGAGGAAGCGGGAATGTAGTACGGACAAATCCAGAGTCTTGATTTCACTTAGCTGATGAGTTAAGGCAGAATTTACATTATATCGACGATGTGTACGTTAAGTGTTCTAAAATATCCGTGAATAAATTCGGTATGAAACTGGAATCTAGCGTTTCCAGTTATCGACTAATCATACAGACACCTAGAATCGGGAGTGTACATTAAGTCCGATTCTGGCGAGCGAAAACTAAACTCACACCACACTTCTCCTGTGAGGTCGGACCCCAAGACGCACGCAGCCCAGGAGGGGTCCAGACTTTACACTGGCGAGCGCAGACTTTACAACTTGACCAGTCATCATGTGTAATTGTATTGACTCTCTAAATACCAATAGGGTTCCGTAGCACATAATGGCAATAGTCAGCGCATCCCACAGTCGAGACCCAATCACACGGAAGGATCGGTCGCCGAAACTGACCAGCTTCGTTCATAGAACTTCAAGTAAATGTTGTTGAGACGTGTGCCTCCCAGACAGAGTCTCTTCATTGACTTGATATAGCGGCGCCATCCCGTTCCGACACCGGAATACATGAAGATGTATTTTAAACTTGATTCTTCGTTTGGTTGGCAGCCAGTGCAATATATGTAGTATAACCACAAATATAATGATACACGTAATTATTTGCACCCACCTTTTTTTGGAGGTTGTGTATCATATATCACGTAATGAAGCGGTCTGCCGTATGCCGTGCTATATGCGTAACTGTTGTGATTACTAGAATGTGATGGTCTTATGAGGACTCATTCAGAGCCGACCATTTCTACTGGCTCTGAGGGTGCTCATTATTAAACCAACAACAAATACCGTAAATCCTGTATTTGTAGCCGCACCTCTAATTAAAGCCGCACCATGACTTTCCTCCGCACTGTTTGTTACAGGCAAAAACCTTATCTAAAGCCACACCTGGACTTTGAGCCAAGACCATTTTAGCTCCGCATGTAATCTACTTTCGTAGCGCACACAATTAGAAAAAATCCATAAAAAGTCATAACTTTGGTATTAATTATCATAAATGAATGAATAAAGTATCTTTTTATTGCTAAAAGATTGTTTATTGTAATGCATTGATAATAATTACGTCACATGTTATATTATCGTTGGAATATTACTACGTGAAAGTTGTCAAAACGGAAAACAAAAATAAACACATTCAGCATGCTGATTGACAGCTGGTAATAACAGTGTAATGATGGCTGGCTCCAGCAGCTGTGAGAACGGAAGGACCTTGTGGTTTGATCTATTTCTTGGAAACTTCCAGGCGGTTGGGCCACCTACACTGTTGACCAGACACTTGGGATTATAACATTATCTTGTACCAGGGCAAGTGCAGCTTACTCCAGTGCAAAGAGGCACTTGTAATGGTGTTGTGTTGACAACCTGGTGACGCCTGGCTTCAGTAAAGCCAATGTTACAACTATGTGCTTGGAACTGGGCTTAAAACATCAACAATTGAAACCATGAGCAAGAGTCTGAACAAAGCAGACATTTGTTACAGTTGATGTCTGCTAGGCTAGTGTGGAATAGTTGCCAAGAACGGTCCGCGATGCTTACGGCCTTGACCCGGATACGTAGGATGACACCACCGTGCCGTTCCAGGCAGCCTTCTTTGATAGCGACAATTAAAGTGACTTTGGAGGCTTTTAATTGTGAAGAGGACGATGGCATCACATTTTAAGATGTTTGCCCGGTGCGCTCGGCAGTGTTCGGTGATGTCGACAACTCAAACACAGATACATGGAATGACGCTGCCTTAATGGCGTGGCATTCTTCAGCAGTGACAGTGAAAGTGAAAGTGACTTCGATGGATTTTAAGGTTTTCATGTTTTCATCTTTCTGTCTGAACACTATGGACACAGGTTTTTAAGTGTTATGTAATAATTTGTTTTGTACCAGTGGCAATTTTTTATTGATATTTTATTGATACATCCGACTTCGTTTTTCGGTAAGTTTTTCACTTATTATAAACGTTACTAGGCCTACTGACAACCCAGCGAGTCAACTTTCACAATTTTTTCAACAAATTACTGTATTTAAGCCGCACCCCCAACTTTGCTCTCATCATCATCAATTAGGCGACACATTACTGTAATTGAAGCCGCGGTTACAAATGCAGGATTTACGGGGAGTTAAAAGTGAATACTAAAACATGTCACTGAAGCAAAAGTATAAAATGCACAGAAGTGTTAATAGAAAAAGCACATTTCTAAATTCCTGTGACTGTTATAGCAGTCTGTGGGATTAGTTGCATGTCGTTAAAGCCTTGAGACATCAAGATGAATGTTGTCCTTCAGGAGCTGTTTGATCACCTGGTTCACTACTACGGCATGCTGGGCTTGCAAGAGGCGCCAGCGTTGCGACTGATGGACCGACTTGTGAAGCCTCTTTATGAACTCGTCCAACTCTCGCCCCTGGTTGCTGGCCAATCAATGCTCAATATCATCAGGTCGATGCAGCAGGAGTTTAACGCTTATTGTGAGCAACACAATGGGCGGGGACAGACACCCACCCTCGATATGGTGAGTGGGGGGGGGGGTTGGTTCTGCTAGAGAAGGGTTGATTACTGGTATATGGTGTATAAGTATTATATTCGAACATGCATTATATTGTTAACTTAATATTATTTATGTAAATAAATAAATTATATATATCTTATTAAGCATATAATCTATATATGTATATATATATATATATATATCATGTTTTAACTAATTTGTTATTAATCACTAACTAATTTATTCAGGGAATTAATGTTATATTTATTTATGTATTGACATTATATTTTAAATAATTTATTGTTATTTCCTTAGCTAACTGATTTCTATACACCTATGTATTTTAAGCACACTTGAATGGACTTTGGTTTACAATGTTGTATGTAAGTGTTTAGTATTATTACTAAAATAGTAATTATGTTCAGTTCCAACAGGAAATTCTCGCATGAGTGATTTGTACTCTTAAATCTGCGGTTAGAAACTGCACATATTTTATCCAACTATTCCATGGAAACAGTTTGTTAGAATTTAGATGTTTTACTTGCATTGTGCTGATGGATAATATGTCGTCCATTTTTATTCCAGGTTGACGACAATTATTATAAAAAAGATAAGAATTTATATTCTGAAAAGGGATTTTTAATAGTATTGAAACTGAAAATTTTATAGGTGTCTAGGTAAATATTTTACTGTTTTTGCTTCATTGCTTATTGTTTCAGTACATAAATATGAACTGTCATGAATTTGACCTTCAGTTGATGACCTTGAAACGGGTATCGTTGCTCTTTCCAACGTCTGACTACAAACATCCGATTGTCACACCTACCCTGCTATTTATGAGTCAACTACTAACACAAGTAAGATTCATGTGTGACTGCATTCATTCATATGATGTAGAATTATTTATTTATACTGTATATGCTTATTTATTCAGTGGAACCTCTTATTATTATTAGTATTAATTTCACTCTCGAGGCTGGGCGAAATTGACCTGAATAGTGAGGTGACTGTATTAGCAGGACTACTTTCCTACATTTTGAAGATAATTTGGGACGTTTTTAGAGTGGCTATAATTGCAGGGTTGCTGTATTACCGAGGTGACGATGATGCTTGGTTTAATTATTTTATTAATATTATAACTTATGCTTTTGTATTTTAATGCATATTTGTATGAATGTGGTTTTTAACCTGAAACAAGAGATTTGTATGAATAAAAAAATAATATTGCATGTACTTTACACAACTGTGAGGCAAAACCACACAAATGTGATTTATTTTTATTTTCGATCAGCCATTGACTCCCATGACCACCCTTGACCACTGGCTATCTGGGGTGTTGGTTTGGATGGCGTTGTAAAATGACGCATTTGAATGGTTGACCGATACCCAAAAACCGTCTCTGTTCAAGTGTTGTGTCACATCCCCACTAGAGGTCTCCACTGAGCTCTTTGTGTGTACGTTGTTTCTCGAGGTAGGTTTCAGTTGATTGATTTTGAAATTGCTAAACATTTCTGATCTCTGTAAGCTTCATACACAATCTTATAGCTCCAAATATGTTTTTACTGTGGGAAAATCTGCAATTAAAGAGGACAAATTCTCAACTCGGTATGTATCAGAAGTTAACATGTACAAAGCAAAATAGAAAAGAAATGGTAAATAAAAGAACTAAATCATTATGCATATTGCCAGATTCTATTTTCTTTCCCTTAAACATTGAAACACATGGTCAGGTTTAAAAGCTACGAGTTTTAATTTAGCTAACTTCATTTGTTCTACAGTTTATCTGAAGGTTCTTTTTGCCGTTTTTAATTATATACATTGAATCGCTTGATTTAATTTTGATTGTACAGTACTTTGAACATATTATGGATATTGCACTGTATAAATATTAAATATTATTAAGTGAAATGTGATGTTATAATCATTTGCATATTTTGCAGTACGTGAGTTTGTCAAAGCGATATGTGCCTGACGTAGTCAACTTCCTGTCTGACGTGTTGTTTATGGCTAGTAGTAAGGACCCAAAGAAAGGTAAGTCTGAATAACCCTTAGTTTCTTGAAATTTTATGTACCATTCAATCTACTGTTTTTTGTTAATATTTGTGTGGCAATCGGGAGAGTAGTTCATCTGTCATGCCAGAATATTTATTATTAAAGCACCTCTGAAAAACACAATTCTGATGGTTCAAATGTTCACGTGTACGAAACACAATATTGGTGAGATTTTAGTGTGTCAATCACCGAGTGTACAGTGGAACCTTACTATTAAGGTCAAAGTGACCTGAATGGCGAAGTGACCTTAATTGCGAGGTGGCTGTAATACCGAGGTGACCGTAAACCGCGGTTCGACTGTATTTCAAATTGTATTTGATCATCACTGGCATGATGGCATTTGTTTTTATATGCAAGCATGTGGGAGTGTGTACACTCACACTCACGTATATTCAGATACACACAAAAGTCTGTACATGCACACGTACGTCTACAAATGCATGCACTCACACACGCACGTGTACACACACACTCACGTCCTCTCTTAAGGCCAGACACGTCAGGTAGATATGATTATTTTTTTATTTGTGCAAACAGTTCCAATTTTGTTTGCCCAATGCATGAAATGGGTCTTACTGAGTAAAATATATATTGAACTTTTTTCAGCCAGATCCCCTGTTTCCATGGTAACAAACAAACAAAATGGCCACCATTTTGAGTAAATATCGGCAAATTTGGAAACACTGCCATTTTTTATTCAACTCATATATAGTTATAATTCTTGCAAATCTATGTTCTCTGTAGATTCTATTGCGCAATGATCAGAGCATTTATTGAAATATTTTATTTATTTATTTATTTTTATTTTCTGGTAAAGTACGAACAAAAATATTGTTTCTTGGCAACAAATATGGCTATATCTTTTTAACTATTCATGATTTAAAAAAGTGTCTGATCATTGCACACAGTAGAATATGCTGAATGCAACACTGAACAAATTATTTATATAGCATAATTATTCCTAGAGATATCCTGTTTCCAAATGCAGAAATTTGAAGAAAAATGTTTGTGAGAAAATGGCTGTCTAAGATTGCATAATGGATTTAATTACATGATATCGACATGCTTGATCCATGACTAAAACTCACTTAGAGGTACGTAATTGTCATAGAAGTTATCTTTATTGATAGTATGCATACAAAGGTATAATAATCTGGCAGAAAATCATTTTCAGTATTTTTTGTCAAAAACACCATTTCACCTGGGGTGTCTGGCCTTAAAGCAGATGATATGTGTATGCGCTGGCAATATTGAATGTTAACACATGAAAGGGAACAAATTATAGTAGTACACCATTGATACCTACGTTATTAAGTTTGTCTTTGTGTTAAGTATACCTGCCAACGTTTTTTGTTGACATCTGGGAGATTCATCAGTGATTCAGCATGCTTCAAGTGTCACACTGTTTCGGATGTTGACTTTAGAAGACGGGGTGCTGTTTCGCCGGAGGAGCATCACCGGTTCGCTGTCTTGTAGACAAGGGTGGAGGGTAGAGAGTGCTGTGTGAGATTTTTCACTGGAAATTCAATGGTTCAGCACGTCTCCCATGGTGTCGTGCACTCGAAAACGGGGGGTGCTGTTGGAGATTTTCAGAGAAAATCCGACAGATTTGCCTGTATTCCAGAGAAATACACCCAAAATGCAAGACTCCCGGATTTCATAGGAGAGTTGGCTGGTATAGTCAAGTCATTTGGCAGTGAGTGGTGTGTTGTTGACACTGCTGTTTCTTCCTGTGAGCAGTAGAGGTTGTGATAGCACCCTTCCGACCCATTGGCAAGACAGTAGACTTGCTGAAGCTTACAGGCAACAACTGCAGGTACGTCTATCCCAGTCTGTATTACACAACGGCTCCATCTAAATGACGTTTTTATGCCGAGATAGGCCTCTGCATGTTGAAAAAAGCAGGGTTAAATTTACCTATCCATCACGCGACCTCTTGCGTAGCAAAAGTTCCGCCAAGCCATCAAAAATGGATGCCGAACATGTTGTGTGTTTGTGCATTCCGTTGTATATTTCTTTGAAATTCCGGCCACAAAAGTGTGGCTTTATAACAAAAATATAATGCAAAGCTTTTGTAGTGACAAATGTTATCGACATTGGTGGCAAAGGGAAAGCTTGACAGAGGTCTCGCGCAAAATTTTGATTGTGATGTATGCAAACCACGCCGTACTGATACATCAGTTGCCGTGCTAAAAGGTAACCCGGGCTAACTTACCTCTACAGTTGGAGATGGGTCAGGCTCATATTTTTATGTAACTCGCTTTTCTGCAGTCATTTAGGCAGATAGCCTGGGTTGTCTCACTGATTGTGACGTAGGCAAACAGTGACAGACTGGATCCATCGAGATACTTCTATAGACACAACAGTTTGATCCCAGGTTCAAATAAAGCTTTGTGTAGATGCTACCCAGATTTAACCTGGGCTATTTTAGCCCGGGTTATCTGTAACTCTAGTTTTAAATTGTCATCTACGTAGACACAATATAAATGCTCTATTCAATACAGTGGGGCACTTATGAATTTGTAATCGAACATGTGCATTTAGGAACTTATTTTGTTGATACTAACGTAAAGTGGAGGTAAGTTCTTAAGTAGCACAGTATCGAATCTACAGGACTGCTCAAAACACTTTATAGGTGGTCATTGCATGCAAATGTCTTTGTTTCAATGGAGTTTAATATTCAGATGTAATCTCCTGTAGAAAAATTACAGTACTTTAACTGGCACAACCGTTATTGAATTGTTTTGTTTTTTCAGAAACATAGAAGTGGCTCCCTTGAAGTTGTCAGTGCTGTTTTCCAACAGGGGAGATGCTATCAAATATATGCGGTCAGATGAGATGAAGTAAGTTCCGTGTCTTTTGTCTGCATCACAAGAAAATCTCCCTCCAGGTCCTTTGTCTATAACTACTGGAGTTACAGCATAGATAGACCTATTTTATCTTTTAAATGTATTTGTAAATATAGTTTCATCATAATACTGTACATGTCTAGTAAACCAACAATTATGATATGAGAAATATACACATATAGGTAAGCCACCACAAATTACCGGATATTAAGTGACACGGCCATATTTTGGACATTAGCCAAACTAGCTTCTAAGTTATGTTCCATCAGTTTTGTGATCTTGTAGAAATCGATACCTTATAATCTGATATTTCAGTATCCAGTTTATATCCCTCGACAAGCAATCCAAAAGTAATAAGACATGCATTTACGAACCCATAAATAAAAAACAATAGATAATTTGTGGATGCTAACACTGTAATTGTATTCTGTCTTTCAATTATACATTTCATTATACAGATTATGTGTCTTTTTGCAAGGTTTGTCGTTTTTTTCCGTGTCATTGTTGTTTCTTTATCTGACCGCCAGGGTGTGCTGCGTGTGGCAGTCTCTCAAGCTCGTGGATCGTCTCTCAGAGCTCTATGTCGACTTGCCGGCGTGTGCTGAAATCTTTGCTCCAGTCAGACACCGCGGTGAATGCATGCCAGTCGACGATTACTCAGGCGTGGTGAAGGTAAAACCTAGTTTTGGAAAGTATGCGTATGTGTTTATATATATATATATATATATATATATGTATGTGTATATATATTTATATGCGTGTGTGTTACTTACAAAGTCGTAACCACTAAACAGTACAGCTAGGGTTTTTAACTGGAAGTCGGGGTCTCAATCGACATGATTATAATGAAGTAGAGAGTGTGATTGAGGTTATCTTGTAAGGTAAGGTAAGGTAAGGTAAGGTGTTGTATTTCGGAATTATATAATACAGAAGATACAAACTGAAAGACAAAGGGTATACAATCGATACAATTCCTGGTTGGCAGCAGAGCCAAGTCTGTTACCAGTAGATATGGGAATATCATGTTATAACAGGAACAATATAACTTGAATCAATGGTCGCTGCCAACCACTGATAATGGTAAACTGAATTGTTGTAGATACAACGTGCAATTAATAACTATAAGCAGACAGTTACACAATGGGTAGGCTGAATTATCTAATCTGACATCTTTAACATGGTTTGTTCACTAAGTAGATGTCGTGACCTAGAAAACAATGTATATTTTGATTTGGATACATTTAGTGAGGGCTTATTAGCATGAAACCAGTAGGCTAATACGTTCTTTATTCATGTCATTGTAAAGTTTAGTGATATGATATATATATATACCGTGATGTCATCAGCAAATAATATTGTTTTACTTTGCTACAGACAAAAGTGGAGATCATTTATGTATAAAATAAATAAAAGTGGACTAAGAATAGAGCCTTGCGCCACACCGAATGTGATATTTTGTGGAAGCGATGATGAACGAGATAATCGAATAAAATTGGAACAAAATTGCTCATGCAAATGGGATGTAGTTACACCAAATTTTGCTGCAGGTCTGGCCAGGAAGAATAGCAACATTTCATAGGAAGTTAGCTTTGTGTGACCATTGCCGGTTTTGTGTTTTCATAGAAACTCCACAAACATGTTCTCGAACGGATCGAAGCAATGACGCTGTTGCCACGACAACCACTGACGATGAAGAAAGAGAAGCCCCAACCGCTGAAGATGTTCGAACCAGAGATACTTGACAGGTCAGTTAACCATGACGATGTCTTGAACATGTTCGGCCATACGGAACGGGTGTGATTTTATTTGTGTGGGTTTGTTAAATATTCACTATGGTTACTTCATTTATTGTTATATAGTTGCAATTGTTTAGACATAACATTTGGTTTCCTTGCTCATGATTTGTGTATGTCTTGATGTAGCTTTGATGGAAAGAAGACAAGAGGAGGAACAAAGGAGTTCAACGAGAAACAGCGACTGATTCACAAGTATAAGCGGGAATTCAAGGGCGCGGTTCGCGAGATTCGCAAAGACAACGAGTTCTTAGCAAGAGAGAAGATCAAAGAGCAGATCGAAAGGTGAAGTATTGTGCTTTCTTTCCCATGTCGGCAGTATTATTTGGCTATTGTGGGCGTGCAGTTATAGTTTCATAATCGCACATATTTGATTGCATTCATATTACTTATTTCGGTCATGATGCAATCATCACATTCAAAATTATGTGTGTGCTGACGACAAAACTATTGTTTACCACATCGTGTGTACGTAATGGTTGACAAACATTTTGATTGTTTAAAAACCGAATGACATTTGACTGCAACAATAAAGAAAACAGTCCGTAACTTTCAATTTGATAAAATATTTAGACGTGTGAAATAACTATCAAACAGTAATTTTGCGACCTGCATTCCACTGTAATCATGCATGTCGATAGCGTAGTAGTACAAGTAATCGGACCCGGCCATGTCCAAATACTTGTGTTATTATACCACTGTCTCCTATGATTACTGGTTCATGCAATTTGCATGTGTAATTTGTCACATTGTTCATGAAATGTCATTGTTAATAATTGTTACCCCGGTATATCAAAAAAAAAAAAAAAAAAAATTATATTGTATTATATATATATATATATATATTTATATGAAGGAAGGCCACATGAGTATGGCATAATTCATGTAATAATAAGCAAATATTATATGTTGTAGGCAGTGTATATATTGACAACAAATTTGTAATTTAGAGTATTTGTAAGATTTGTATCTGTATAGTACATTAACATTTTACTCATTATAATGGTTCAGTGAACATCCACAATGAAAACTATTGGTTGCCTGAACTGAAATGTATCGCCGTTTTCAATTTCAGTGTGGAGTGCAATTAGAGGTTTTTATTTATGTTTGGATCCGGACAGATCTCTTACAATTGTTTTCCAAAAATAATTTGCTATAATACGTTTTTTCTCCATAGCACCCACAGTCCGTTGTCATACAGTCATACAGTCTCTTGATATAATCATTGTATATGTATATATATATATATATATATATATATACATCTGTACATCGTTGTTTATGGGGTCACAAAAAGGCGGCATCTAAAATGCCACGTGGCTACCATGCAACACAACTAATTTATTTTTTAAACGTTTCTGTATTTGTATATCATTATGTTGTTGTTGCTATTGCAAAACTAAATTTGATTAGAGTTGATTCGTCAATGAGATCTTTTCTTTTTTCAGAGACGAGGAAAGGAAGAGGAAGGTAAAGAGGCTGTATCAACTGCTGTCAGAACAAGAAGGAGACTACAAGGCCTTGAAGAGGACAAAATCAAAGATGTGACCCTGAGACTGAATTTGAAATATGTGGATGTCAATTAAACAAAACAAATGTCAATTATGTAGCTGAAATACAGTGTTTGCTGACAGTAAATATACGTACGCTCTGTGCGTTGTTTTGTTCCGTTTCTGTGGTTAAAGAGCAACATTTCAGATTTGCCCACTCTGGTTGGAGATAGTGGAGCAGTGCCAGTGAGGAGCCGTAATACGTTCATTTATATACTTCCTACACGGGGCTGACTGCTAGTTTTTGTATGACGTAGTTTCGTTGCAAAACGAATTGACTGCTTGGAATTTTTTTTAAAGAAAGCTAATTCCTTATAATAGTGCAGTATACAGTCCTCGGGACTGCTCAAAAACATTTACATTTCACTCCCTGGCAGATCTGTTCAATTGAGCACCATCTCGACTTCTCTGGGAAGCATTCAGCCACATTGCAATTGATGCATGAAGGCTATTCATACAGAAATATCCACCACTGTCTATAGCCAGGTACTCATACAGCAGAGTGAACTGGAGCAACGTAGAGTGAACGAATTTGCCCAAGGTTCGATATGGCAGCACAGGATTCAAACCCGGATTCTCTCGATTGAGAGTCTAAAGCTTTAGCCACTGCTCCACATGCCCTCAACACAATTGTTGTAGCCCGGAGTGCAGGTATGAATTAGCTATTGGATGTGTGCAATAGCACCATCCAGGATACAATAGTCACACCCACAAATAATACATAATTTTGCATGACTGGGAATTAAAAATGAAAGTTAATACCTTTTGATGACCAAAAATACATAATAATTAACTTTATATATGCACAGTAAGCCTTATAAAATAAAATAAAAATTGTGTGTGATAGGTTTATGATTTCAAAAAATACAGGTAAAATTATACTATATAATGCAATAACATATCATTAAAAAACACTGGTTTCCTCTGTTGCACCTCTGCCTTCGCCTGCCCATGGTCGGTAAAACTCGGGATACACGTCACGACGCGACGCGTCGATTTGTCTGCGACGGTCATACATGTTACGACGCGACTGGCAGCTGCCACAAACTGGTGCATCCACTCCTGTTGGAAATGCCGCCATTGCCCAGCGGAATCCTGTGGAACTATTCGAAAATGGCTTTTATTTTTAGCTAAATGACATTATTTTATTTTCTACAGATGTCCATGTCATTTCAATCGCAACTTGGATCGGACATGGACGAGCATTAAAAACCGAATCAATCGCATGAGTCGAGGAGGGAGTCGAGATTTCGGCGCTTGCAGACTCTCGAATCACGATGAAATACCTGCATCCGGAATTAGGAGTGGTCTCATAATCCGCAAATCCAGACAAACGTGTAGTATTTCGAATTATTTCAAGCCGCCAGCCACCTCAACAGATACGTCGTGAAGGCCTTGCGATTTTCAACGATACAAAATGACTTCCAAAGCGACAGTAATGCTTTGACCACTGTCAATACCAACCGGATTCAACTGACGTGACACGATTGTCGACACATTACCCAACACGCTGCCCGGTTCTGATATCTACACCGGCATCGATGTGCAGTATATCTGGTCCGTTCGATAGTTAATGCCACTGTATCGATTTGTTTCCTCCACGGGACGAGTAAGCCACCATCTAGACACATGCAATGCCACATGTTTGGGACGTGTACGACCACCCGTTATGTGAAAGGAAAATTACAATAATATCGGTTCGTGTGGTCATCGCAGTTGAACGCCTCGCGACCTCTGCCGGGGTAAAAGACAAACGCACGTGTCCTGCTATTTACGAGTATATGAGCAGTATACAATGTCGTTGCAGTATGTCCAACGTTTCTTGAAGCGGCATGACGTCATCCAAGTTGGATTGCCGACCAGCTTCTCCACTAGCAATTTTTCTACCATCCAGGGATCCGTTACACACCTGCTTTTTGCATCCAATTTGAAGCCTCTGTCGTACAAATAGATGTCCACGTGTTTGTCGTAGCATTTCTCTTTAACATGAAAAACGTTCTCCCTGGAAACACACAAAAATAATAATTATAATTATAATAATAACTAGCTTACACGCACCCGTGGAGACAAACAAACCGCAGCTGTTATCACATTGGATTATTTTAAAATTGAGGCACCACCTGGGGAAAGCATGACGACTCGATATGTCGAATGAAAATAATAAATACAACCTTCGTCTTTGATTTGATTTAATCGGACCAAAATGCTTAATCTGAGATATATGCGAAAATCCGACTTACTCGAAGATGATAATAATATCCCAGCGCCTACATCAAAGGTAGCCATGTAAGAGCTCTTATGTACCTGAGAACGACGCCTGAACTTGACTAAAAACAGCATTTCACAACATGAAAAACATTTTAACAAATAAAAATACATCAATTGAAGTGAGAAAACGTGTACTGCAATGATACATAGAGCCCATATTGCTATATGGATGTGAATCCTGGACAATAACCAAAAGTTCACACAAAAAACCATAGAAGCCACTTACATGTGGTTTTAAGAAGAATGCTGCGAGTGCCATGGACTGCAAAGCAAAGCAATGAAGTCATCCTTAGGAAAGCCAAATCAAAAAGAAAGATCATCAACAAAGTTAGAACACAACAAGCACGATTTATAGGCCATGTCACGAGAAAGAAAAAGTTAGAACAAATAGTAACAACAGGAAAGATAGAAGGAAAAAGATCCAGAGGACGCCAGAGAATAAAAATAATAGATAGTTTCTCAAATTGGTGTGGAAGGAGCACAACAGAACTGTTACAAACTCCACACGACCGTGCGGTTTGGAGGGCCATGATCGCCAACGCCTGTGACAGACATGGCACATAGAAGAAGAAGAACAAAGCAACGAGCACACAATCTGACGAGAGCACTAGGAAAACGCACATCTCAATGTGATGATGTAGTTAGATACTGGTATATTACAACCATACAACATGCTAACCACGGCATGGTTGGAAGCTTGCTGTTTGCTTTTTATAAATATCACGACACTGAATCTGAAATAAATTAGTAACTTGCTGGCAGAGTTTCATCTGCCGCTCACGCATCATGAAAAGCGGTATATCTACCGCTTTGTGCGCAATATTACTCAGCAATTTAGCACAACCATCTGCACTCATGTAGCGACACTATGAGATTATCAATTATCCATTTTTAAATGCAAATTTCCAGTGAACCAACATGCGCTATACACTATATATATATATACATTTCTTCAACACCATTTAAGCTGCTTTCACAGAATAATATATAATTTTAAGATAAAACGGCGCGGCAAACAAACATTATATCAGCGTGCCATACGTTTATTTAAGCCGCAGTCCGGATATGGCAACCGGTAATTTTGCAAAAGCATAAATTAATCGAATAATATAATAACAAATTGACATAAATGATAGCAAGTATGATCAAACAAGTAAATATTATTCATGATGTACTGTACGTGCACTTTCTTTGAAAAACACACTTAAATGGTAGTTTAACTCAGAAAGCAACTTTAACTAGTAATACGAGAAACACCTATCATTAATTGTCCAAGGAACCGATCGAACGGATATCGAGAAAATATTATTAGAATACTTGATGGCGACATATTTTGTCGAATGTCGAATTCATAGCTATGTGCTTTCTTAACCACTAATGCATGGAATAGCCGCCATCTTTAGACACCAGCTAGATCAGACAAGATGTTCACTTACTCGCCCTTTTGGAAGTTTCCAAATTTGCCATTTGTAAGATGCACCTGTTCACCATAATATCCAATTTTTATGTATATGTCATCTAAGGTTCCAGCCTTTGGATAGTCGCGAGTGGTCACCACCACCTTGTACTTGCAAACTACAACATATTAATGCACAAATCACTCATCGCTTGTTATGGCCAATTTGGTAACAAACGACCCGTTTTGTAATAATAAGAGGCAGATTTTGTAATAAATCGATGTGCCAATTTGTAATAGCATCAGACCCATTTTATAATAACAAATGATGTTGAGAAAAGGCGATGTAGACGAAGAAGATGATGATGATGAATACGATGAACAGGAGGAGGACGATGGAGATTATGACGAAGACTGCGATGATGATAATGATGACGAAGATTATGACGAAGACTATGATAATGATAATGATGACGAAGATTATGACGGGGACTACGATGATGAGAATGATGACGAAGATTATGACGAAGACTATGATGATGATAATGATGACAAAGACTACGAGGATGATAATGATGACGAAGATTATGACGAAGACTACGATGATGAGAATGATGACGAAGATTATGACGAGGACTACGATGATGAGAATGATGACGAAGATTATGACGAAAACTACGATGATGATAATGATGACGAAGATTATGACGAAGACTACGATGATGATAATGATGACGAAGATTATGACGAAGACTACGATGATGAGAATGATGACGAAGATTATGACGGGGACTACGATGATGAGAATGATAACGAAGATTATGACGAAGACTGCTGAAGATGACGATGGAGCTGAAGATTAAGACGACAATGAAAATATGATGATAATGTCATGAAAATTATGATGAAGATGATTACAAAAATAATTGTTACTGTAACGTACGTCAGTAAATTATAACAAGGGTAGCTATTTAAAAACGAAAATTAGTAAATAAAAATTTTGCAAAAGAGGATCTTAGGATACCACCGAGTAACATATTTGTCAGTAATGCTATCGACAACTTTGACGCCTAGTGACGCAAGAATACTGATGATTTTACAAAACGTGTATATGTAATATTGATAATTTCTTGAAAACATGTATGTGCAATAGTAAAAATATTATTAAATGACCCAAGTGGAGTAGTTGGACAAAAACACGCTACATTATAAAACGCTGATTTTTATATCCCTCCCTCTCTGCGGTCTGTCTGTCTGTCTGTCCGTTTGTCTGTCTGTCTGTCTATATGTCTGTATGTCTGTCTGTCTGTATGTATGTATGTCTGTATGTCTGTCTGTCTGTCCCTCCCTTTGTCTATCTGTCTGTCTGTCTGTCTGTCTCTCTCTCTCTGTCTGTATGTCTCTCTGTCTGTCCCCCCCTCTGTCTGTCTGTCTGTCTGTCAGTCTGTCTGTCTCTTCCTCTGTCTGTCTGTCCCTCCCTCCCTCCCTCTATCTGTCTGTCTGTCTGTCTGTCTGTCTCTCTCTCTCTCTCTCTCTCTTTCTCTTTCTCTAATTATTTCTTTTATAACTTACTAAATTGTTTTAACTTTTAATTGTTAACCTATTTGAGTTATTTACTTTTTGAAACAGATGTGTTTTTTATACCGATGTACCGGTATATGTTTCTATCTGAAATAGTATTCGTATTCGCCTTTTGTTGATCAAGTAAATAACAAATATTATACGTTACTTTTCTTTGTCGGTATCTCCCGCCGTTTATCGCAACTCTCGACTACTGCCAGAAGCAAAAGTTGACACGCCGTGAAATGACAGAAGCGACGGGCGAGCATTGTTTCAGCTGCTAACTCGCCCGGGTCCGGCGTCTTCTACAGCCAACAGGGTTGTCTCTGTGTGCGGCTTGTTTTTTGCTGACCGATGTCTAACCGTCGATCAGTTATTTAGTTCGTTGCGATGACGTCATTATTCACGTGACGTCTAGCGCCGCGTATTTGCGTAACATATAATAGGCGAGACGTCGACGTCACCAATAAACTAATCTTGAGCGTTCTTGTTAGTGTGCGTATGCACGTGAGTGCGTTTTCCTGTGTGTACGTCTGCTTGTGTTTTTTTGTGCGTGTGGGTGCGCGCGCGTGTGAGTTTCTACTATTTAAAAAAATCAACGACGATAACAAATAGTTATATGTTATATGTGTAAAACAATTATGTTCATTAAGTATGTGTGCCTTCTTTTGGTACGTTGATCCTTTAATTGGACGCCATTTTTTGGACTATGTAACTAATTCTGTTATTGGTTTAAAGTGAAAGATTATGTAACATGTGTGGAACTCCCGAAGGTGCGTAGCAACACGTGAGACTCACGCATAACCTGGTGATATCACCGGTTAAGCGTATTACAAGAAATGTATAACAAACATTAAATCATTAGATAGATACGCTTTATTTACGAATTGATTCTTACCAACTTTTCGTAGGAAAAGAAGGAGCGTTTGGAATTAGCATTTGAGACAACATAATAGTTACTATGATATAATGAATCATGCTTGCGCACATGTGTGTGTGTGTGTGTGTGTGTGTGTGTGTGTGTGTGTGTGTGTGTGTGTGTGTGTGTGTGTGTGTGTGTGTGTGTGTGTGTGTGTGTGTGTGTGTGTGTTGGTGCGTATAGTTGCAGCAACGTTATCTTCTGAAACAACATAACAATTAAGTTGACGGGTCGCCCCATCGGCTGAAGCCAACATCGAACTAAGATCAAAACTTCCCACTATTTTAAGAGTTTGTATATTTGGTGACGTGAAGTGTTTGTATACAGTCTAATTATTAGCAAGCGAGACATGGAGAGCGGTAAGTTATGTCGTCACAGTTCGGACACTCGAGAGACGGAAGTCATAAAACGTGGAACTCCACATTACTTTTGTCTTTGCTACGTAATAGTCTATGCAACGTAAACACAGCAAAAGTATCAATTATTACTTACATGTTCACTTATTGCGAGTAGCATAGAGGAGCTCTACGGTATCCAAACCCTACTTATAAAAAAGAATTTAATGACCACTAATCGTTTTCGGGGCACCTACTTATAAAAAAAGATCAAAGGCTTTTTTTGACACTAATTAGTTTTGGGAACCTACTTATAAAAAACGTGATTGATGACCGTTGTAATTTGATACTAATTGGATGATTGATTACCCCTACACTAGAGATGCCACCTAGCGGTGAGTGCAGAGAGGCTTTTAGTTCGCCCCCTAGCGATCAACGTCGTACCTAGAGCGTGCTGACGTAAGCAATAATGCGTTTATTGCGCTAATATATATAACCACTATAAAACCACTTTGTGCAGATTTCCCCCGTCATCCCTATGTGAATGGCGCGCTGTACCCTATGTTGACAGCAGCGATAAGAGCGGCTGCTGCTGCAGCGATAAGAGCGGCTGCTGCTCTAGTGGACTATGACCCCTGGATGACAGCATAGCTGGCTAACGGTAAACGTTCTGGTGGAAGGATTAAAACGAAACCAATGCGTTGTGCGTT
Source organism: Paraescarpia echinospica (assembly GCA_020002185.1). Classification (NCBI taxonomy): domain Eukaryota; kingdom Metazoa; phylum Annelida; class Polychaeta; order Sabellida; family Siboglinidae; genus Paraescarpia; species Paraescarpia echinospica. Next base: position 59,573,975 of record CM034534.1, on the reverse strand, counting down.
TAAATACATCTAGTCGTGGGATTACAATGAAAATCAAATGCATAAATACACTAACGTTCAGTAGGGTGTTTATGCATTGGAAATAGACGCGTGAAAACGTGAGGTAGTGACTGATATATATTTATTATTGCGGAGCGTGATAGAGGAGCATTCGGCCGCGGCCAATGGGTCGCCTGCTCTCGGGGGAATTGAATCCTTCCCGACGATACAATTCGCGTGGAACAACGGTTTTCCATAGTCCGTTGGGTTGCTTTACTAGGAACACTTTGGCCAGGTCGGCGATGTCGTCTTCATCGTCGTCAGAGTCGTAGTGGTGGTCGTGATGGCTGTTAGTACCTGTCGGCGTGATGGCGTGTGTAGGAGGCGACGTGATGGTGGGGATGAACGGCGCGACAGTGCTTGTCGGTTTGGTCGTCGATGATGATGTGGCGGTTGTAGGCAGTTGGATCGGTCTATGAAATAAAACCACAATACATTTTTAAACAAAAGGATGAGAACCATGCATTGTTTAAATGATAAAATGAGAACCATGGTAAAATAAAATGATGCATTACAATGGTGGTAAAATAAAATGAGACACAATGATAAAATAAAATTATACATTGTTTAAATGGTAAAATAAAATGATGCATTGTTTAAATTATGAAATAAAATGAGATGCGTGGTATTTAAACGGTAAAATGCATGCATCCGTACTTAACTGTAGTAAAAATAAAATTAGAGATATGCATGCATGCACGCGCGTACTTACAATTGTTTAAATGGTAAAATAAAATGCATGCATGCAGGCGTAGTTACAACAACTGTTTAAATAGTAAAATAAAATACATGCATGCATGCGTACTATTTAAACGGTAAAATACATGCATGCATGTTGCGTACTTACAACAACTGTAGTAAAATGAGACACATGCATGCATGCACATGCATGCATGTACGCGTACTTACAATTGTTTAAATGGTAAAATAAAATGCATGCATGCATGCATGCATGTACGCGTAGTTACAACAACTGTTTAAATGTGTTGGGTCTTACCGTTGCGTTGACTTATGTGGCGTTGGTGTGGCCTTGGTTGGTGATGAAAAGTACGGAGTGCTGTATAGACGTCGATTGCGCGTGACTGTAAAAGTGTGTATGAAATGCGCGCACCGTCAAACAGCGGTGGCGGCGCATGACACTACGGCTTATCGTGATTGGAATGTGAACGGAGAACAAAGGATTTTTACAAACAATAAACGAAACGTTAAAAGCATGTAATTAAACGTTGTATACGATCACTGCGGGGTCAGGAAACACGAGATGCAGTGATATTAGAGAAATTTGCTGTAAAAGTCACATTTGACAATGGATGTACTGACATGACCGGAAACTTTTTTCCGAAAACAAAATGCCTGGATAGACTAGGCAGAATGCGTTAAGTGCACATGCACGTAAATGTGACATCTGTTGCGCGTGACTTATCGCGATTGGAATGTGAACGGAGAACAAAGGATTTTTACAAACAATAAACGAAACGTTAGAAACATGAAATTAAACGTTGTATAGGTTCGATGTGGAGTCAGGAAACGGGAGATGCATCGATATTAGAGAAATTCGATGTAAAGAGAGATTTAACGGTGAATGTACTGACGTGACCGGAAACTTTTTTCCGAAAACAAAATGCCTGGGATGAATGAAGTATGCACGCTGATAATTGAATAAGATAACGGTATTAGTGTGAAGTGTGCATGCGCGTTATGTTGTAGACAATGACATTTCAAAAACAATAAACGAAACGTTAAAAGCATAAAACTAAACGTTGTATAGGTTCGGTGTGGAGTCAGGAAACGTGAGGTGCATCGATATTAGAGAAATTCGATGTAAAGAGAGATTTAACGGTGAATGTACTGACGTGACCGGAAACTTTTTTCGGAAAACAAAATGTCTGAAATGTATCAAGCACGCACGCTGATAATTGAGTAAGATAACGTATTAGTGTGAAGTGCGCATGCGCGTTATTTGGAAAAGTATAAAACGGTTGAGAAAATGCTATATTGTATGACGCCGAAGTTCTAACGTGTATTCTTTCTACAGCAGCAGAGCAGCAAGCAGCAGACGTTCTTCCGCGACATGGCGGATGAAAATCAACCAAAAAAGCCGAAGGCACCGCGCAAGCAGTCACTGAAGGCGGCGGCAACGACCAGCGGTCGTATCAGCGGGGGCGTCACCACCCGTTAAGCGGCCCGTCGTGCTCATTGCGCCCCCGTTGACTGCCGGGCGAAAACGAAGCGCTGAAGAGGCGTCCTTGGAGTTCGGCGAGACGGCTGAGGGGCACCCACCCCTGTCGCGGAGCAGTTCGATGGAGCATGAATGCGAATCGTCGGCGTCGACGCGCGCCACATTGGTGAGTCTGAGGCATCTGAAGTGCGCTGTCAACGGTGTGTATAAACTTCTGTCGCCCGTTATCATCGACGCGGTGTCGTACAAAGAGGTCGGCACCTATTTGGGATGTTCCCGGTGTCGCCGGAAATTGCAGACAAGCAAAGGCGGGGAACTGATATGCCGAACGCACGGTGAAGTGTCGGTACCGAAATATTTCTACGCGTTGCGTGTGATGGTGAAGGACGGCGAGGGGAGGAAGATGAGCTTTGGCTTACGTTGTTTGACAGCCAAATGTCTAATCTCGTCGAGTACACGGCCGAGTACTTGACGGAGTTGGACGAGGAGGATCTCCGCGATACTGTGCTCGAGTTAGCCGGCACTAAAGTGGAGATCAGTGTGCGTAAAACAACATGGAACGGGGACCCCCCGTATACAGTGCGCACACTAAAGAGATACGTCGTCGTTGTCGACGACGACTAATGTGTTGTGTTGTGTTGTTTGTAGGAGGAAGGATGGCCGATACTGATAGATTTATTGACACACGCGAACGCACGACAACGAATGAGAGAGCGTCGTGGACGTGAAATAGCCGAGGAGGCCTTTGAACTATTAGCCGAGACGGCCGAACAATACATAAGAGCGTTTTGGCTAGCTTACGAAGCAAACTTATTTTGTAGTAGTATGACGTAACTAACAGTTGTGCTTATATGCTTTAGGAAGTGCGCCGCGTACTGGAAAACATGCTTGCAAACAATGAAAGGATCCGCGCTCAGTACGACGAGGTTGCCACGTTCGTAAGAACGTTGTTGGAACGCGGAGTGACGGGGTCGATAAAGACGGAGGAAGAGATCAAGAAGGAGGCGGACTAATCATAATAATAATAATAATGTGTTTGTAGGAGGCGCTGATGCAACACACCAGACGTGAGTGTATGAGCGACTTCCTACACGCGTTCCTGACGGTGATTCGTAAAGATTAGAACTGCTTTGTGTGCTGTAGGGTGGAGTGCGTGACGCCCACGTATTGGACGCGATCATCGAGGAGGCGCTGGGAGAATCGAGCCGAACGCGTCCCGCTCCACCGACGTATAACGCGTACGCGTCGCTGGGGACGATGGGACCGACGTGCGCTCCGTGCTGGAGCATATCGGAGGAGGTGGGGACGTGCCAACGTCAAATCGTCGTGCCGAGCAGGAGCCAGTTGGTCGGCCGTTATGAACGGCTGGCAATGGACCTCGTCGCCGAGAACCTCGGCGAAATGATTCTGGAGAAGGCGCGAGATCATTGCGGGGTATGTGAGCCGAATGAAGGCTGTCCATATGTACACATGCCCGGCTATCGTGCGGGACAGCCAAACCGTGTATACATGCAACGTTTCGACAACCCGGGCTGTATTGTGACGCGATATTTCAACGGCGTCATCGAAACGTTCCTGCATCGATCGCTCATCCCCTGTTTCACGCGACTCGTGCATATTCTACACGAAACTACGGTGTCAACTTCTTCCGGTGGTCAGCAGCCGCAAACGGGCCGTGCGGGAGTGTTGTATTTGGTGCAGTTTGTGTCGAACTGGTTGTTGGGAACAAATTGGCGTGATTATATGAATCGCGTGCAACTCGAGTCGGCCGTGCACACGTACGTGCAACGCCGGAGCGGACTGAAATAAAGAACGAACAATAGTTGAATAGAGAGAGAACACTGCTTGTTTTGCTAATATTTGCTTGCTATTGAAACAAAGGCTTCAACGCTGTGTTTGAATGTTGTAAGAGTACTGAATAAAACGTTGAAAATGTACTTTCCGTTTCCGAGTTACACACAACAACACCGCTAGTTAAAAAAATTACCGCTAGTCTCGCAAACACATTCCTTCCACTATCGTTTCCCACCGTTAGGGTTTACCTTAGTTATAAAAATTACCGCTAGTTCGCAACCACCATTCCGAGTTACCTAAAACCACATTCCTCCCGCTAGGGTGTACTTACCACCACCACCACCGTCACCGTCACCACCACCACCACCACCGTTACCGTCACCGTTATAAATAGCGGTGCTCGAAAAAATATCATTAGAGAGAATGTCATCACCACCACCATCTACTAGATGGCAATGTCCGAAATGCGGGGGCTATTTCGTGAAACAATCGTCGTTCGAACGACACGTAAAGAGTTCGAAAAGATGCGGCAACGAAACGCTATGCGTAAAACAGCGAGAGTGTCCAAAATGTGGCACAATGTACACTACGTGCCGCGCTATGCTACAACATCTGAAGCTGCGCTGTGGCCATCAGACGTCGTCGTCGCCACAACCTGGTAGTAGTAGTAATGAATCAGCGGTGGAGGCGGCAGCAGTCGCTAGGGCGCCGTCGCCGTCACCCGACGATCTACAGCGTGTCGTGGACGAGCACCGGCGTAGCATAGAGACGTCGGTAGCGCGCGATGCCGTACAGTCGCGTTACAACTATCGTATGACCGCCTATACGAGTACGCGGGTGCTCGAACCGCGTCTGAGGGAAATGTTTCGCGAACAAAAGAATGCGTTTAAAATTAATATAAGCTATGGTTTCGTATTACGCCACAAGGTGTCGGGTCGGTACCGATATTTTCATTCTTCCTGTAACTGTTGCGGTCGCCTCCTCGAAACACCAGCCCTAGTTACCGATAGCCGTTCGTTCGAACGATTCCTCGACGCCGTGCGCACGACCGACGTACTGCAGTACGCCATCGCGCAGCGTCCCGACTCGGGATGGATCGTCGAGCTCGTAACGAACGCCACCTACTTCGTGAACGCCATCATCAATCATCCTATCGGCTGCGATGGCGTGGTGACGCTTCCCGCTTAAGTGCGCCTCAACAGGGCCATCGTGTCGTTGACGAAAGATTATCGAGGCACGCCCTACGACGACCATCTGTGTCTCGTCCGATGCATCGGACTCCACCTGCAAGGTCACCGACGAGGCGAAAGTGGCCGCCACATCGATACGAACCGTTTAACGAAAGTCGCTAAACGTCTGCACGCGCAGTATTGTCGCGTCGCGCGCACGTCGGCCTCGAAGAACGGTGTGCGCCTGAACGAACTGGATCGCGTTGAGACGGTTTTTGCCATCAACGTCGTCGTCTATCGACTGACGAATGACGTCGCCGAACTAGTCCGTCGATCGCGCGAAGCGCACCCCACGACCCTGAACGTCAACCTGTACGAGTCGCACTTCTCGTACATAAGCGATCCGCGCGCGTACACGAAAACGTACAAGTGCGGAAAATCTGGCAACTTCCTCTGGCGGGACGCGTGGGCATTACGACGTCACGAAGCGACGTGCGAAGGTGGCGTTCGTCACGTGTTCCCCTGCGGCGTCTACCGTCCGTCGCCGTCCGTATTCGAGCGGCTCGACGACAAAAGCATCGACGTCGGCGACGACGACCTGCGCTACTACCCGTACCGCGCGACGTTCGATTTCGAGTGCTATTTCGCCGATAACGATCTGCCGACGGATACCGACAAATGCCGGTGGATCGCGCGACACGAACTGCTCAGCGTGAGCGTCGCGTCGAACGTGCCCGGTCACGAAGCGGCGCGGTGTTACGTCACGACCGGCGATTCGACGGAACTCGCGCGTCGCCTCATCGACGACCTGGAAGCGGTGAGTGCGGCGGCGTGCGCGATTCTACGTCCCCGCTACGACGCGCCCTTCGAGGCGCTCGACGCGCTCGACGCCGACTGGCGGCGGCGACGATGCAACGACGACGCCGACGCCGACGCGTCACCGTACGCCACTCTCGCCGACCGGCTGTGGACGCACCTTCGTCAAATGCCCGTATTGGGATTCAATTCGGGTAAGTACGACCTCAATGTCGTCAAAAAGTACTTGAACCCCTGCTCATAACCGGCGACGCGTAGCACACGTCGTCGGCGTTTACCATTAAACGTCAGAACAATTACATGTGCCTGTCGACGACGACGTTGAAGTTCCTGGACATAACGAATTACCTCGCGCCCGGCGTTAGCTACGATCGCTTTATGAAAGCGTACGGTTGCTCGGCAACGAAGGGCTACTTTCCGTACGAACATATCGACGCGTTGACGCGTCTGGACGAGTCCGCCCTGCCGTCGCGCGAAGCTTTCTACAGCCACCTGAAACGCGAGGGAATCTCCGCGGAGGCGTACGAGATTTGCGCGACGGCGTGGCGTGACGAGGGCATGACGTCGATGCGCGATTTTCTTGTGTGGTATAACAATCGAGACGTGGCGCCGTTGCTCGAGGCCGTCGATCGCCAGTTCGCCTTCTATCGGCGCCGACGTATCGACATGTTCAAGGACGCCATCAGCGTACCGGGGTTGACGTTGCTGTATCTATTCAACGACCTGCCGACGTCGATCCATTTCTCGCTTTTCAACGAGCCGAACAAAGATCTGCACCGTCTGCTGCAGGCGCAGATCGTCGGCGGCCCGTCGATCATCTTCGCGCGCCACCACGAGGCCGACGTGACGGCGATTCGAGGCGGCGCGCCGTGGCGTTCGATTGTCGGCTTCGACGCAAACGGCCTCTATCTATGGGCGATAATGCAGGAGATGCCGACGGGCTGGTACACGCGCGGAGAACGCCTTTCGAGCGGAACGCGTGCACCGCTACGGTCGTATGGCCGTGGGGTGGTTGACGTGCGTGGAGGCGCAAACCGGCGCGCGTATACGTCACCAGTTGAAAGGACGCGAGAAGCGCATCGGAAACTACCAAGTCGACGGCTGGTGCGCCGCCACGCGAACGGCGTATCAATTTCACGGCTACTATTTTCACGGCTGCCCGACATGCCAGGCGCACGTGACGACGAACGCCATCAACGGTCAACCGATGACGACGCTGTACGCCGCGACGATCGCCGTGACCGCCTACCTGCGCCGTTTCGTCGACGTCGTCGTCGAAATATGGGAGTGCCAGTGGCACGCCGCGCGACCGCCTGCGGTGCCGTCGACGCCGCCCGACGCGTCACGATGGCAACCACCCACCACCATTACGCGCTCGACGATACTGGAGGCGGTGCGCGACGGCTCTCTGTTCGGGCTCGTGCAGTGCGATATCGCCGTGCCGGAAGCGCTGCGCGACAAGTTCGCCGAGATGCAGCCCGTATTCAAGAACGTCGATATCGTACGCGACGATCTCAGCCCTTTCAAACGCGACTACGCCGAGTCGCACGATCTCCTCACCCGACCTCAACGGACTCTCGTCGGCAGCTACTTCGGCGCCGAGATCGTGCTCGCGACGCCGCTTCGGCGACGCGATCTCCACGGCGCGACGCGAGGGCGATATCGTCCCGACAAATCGATCATCGCCGATACCTTTAAACTTCTCGGCAACAGTTCCTACGGGAAAACGATGAGGCGCTTCGATCGACACCGGGAAATCAAGTACGCCACGCCGGTCGGCGCGTCGATGCTCGTCAACAATCGGCGCTTCCGGCAACTCGACGTCGTCGTCGACGACGCGCTGTACGAGGTGGCGCTGAATAAGCGCAAAGTCGTCTACGGCCTGCCGATACATATCGGCTATTTCGTATTGCAGTACGCAAAATTGAGAATGTTGGAATTCTATTTCGATTTCGTCGACGCCTACATTCCCCGTCTGCTCTTCCAGTACTGCGCTATGGACACGGACTCGGCGTACATCGCCCTCGCCGGACGTGACGTCGACGCGCTCGTACCGGAAGAACGTCGCGAACACTACTTCCGAAATCGATCGCTCTGGTTTCCGGCCGAATGCTGCGACGCGCACGTGGACGCCTACGTACGACGGCGCGTCGCCGGACTAGAGTGGGAGGACGTGCCGGCCTGCTACGCGCGCCGACGTCTGTTCGATCGTCGAACGCCGGGTCTCTTCAAAGAAGAGTGGCGCGGCGACGGAATCGTGGCGCCGTGCAGCAAGACCTACTATTGCTTCGGCGGCGATAACGGTCCGAAGTACAGCACGAAGGGACTGAGCAAGCGACAGAACGACATCGACGAGCACACCTTCCTCGCCGTAATGCGCGACCGTCGCAACGGCGTCGGCTGGAACCGCGGTTTCCAAGTGAAAGACTCGTCCGTGTTGACGTACGTTCAAGAGCGCGCGGCGTTGAGCTACTTCTACGCTAAACGCCGCGTGCTCGACGACGGCGTCACCACGGCGCCGATACTCGTCTAACTCGTATAACTCGTCTAACTCGTTGCCTAACTGTTCTAACTCGTCGTCGACTAACCTAACCCCCACCACCACCACCCCCCTAGGGGTAGTTTCTGTATGTACGTATGTAGGTAGGGTAATAATAAACACCAACAATACAATTGTGTACATCGTTTGTTTGTTTTTTATTTCTACTATACACGTAAAAGCGAAATTAAGGCGGTTTTAATAAATCGTATACGAGACAGTCATTGGTCACCCGATTGGTGCCGAATAGGCTCTGGAACGTCGTCAACGGCATACCGCGACATCGGCGTCCACGTAGACGGCCACCCAGTGCTGTCCCGGTTCGCCGCCGTCGTCGGTGTTGCACACGAAGGCCGTCGGGTAAACGGTGGTGGTGGTGGTGGCGGCGGTAACTAGCGCGTCTTTAGGCACGACGCCGACGACGATACGTTTAGCGTACGTATCGTGTTCCAGATGACGCATCAGTTGAAACGTATCCATAGTTACTACCAGTCGTACACGACGTTCCGGTTCCTGTCGATCTCCATCACCGTCTCGAATTCCGCGTACACGACGACGTTCACCGGAAGCGGTAGCGGCGTCCCGAAGTGCATTTCGACGCCCACGGTCCCCTGACGCACGACGTTGAAATGGTCCCCGTCGCAACAGTCGGGGGTCAGGTCGAAACCGAAGATGGTGTAGCCGGCGCCGAAGTCCGCCCGCGATACGTCGTTCCCCTCGTCCTCGTACGCCTTTCCGCTCGCCTCGAAGAGATTCATGTAGCTCCGCACGTACCGGTTGTGCGGGAAGTCCGGCTACAGCGGCTTGCTCGGCACCTGACGTCCGACGACGAGCGTGAGGATGTTTATGTCGTTGTGACGCGCGTCGAACGGATTTCTAGTGTAGTCTCCGTTGTAGGCGACGTTATCGATCATCACCAGGAAGAGGCGTTTCGGAATCGCACCCATGTACAGGTTCTCGTGCGTGTGCGATAGCGTACCCGCCGTTATCGAGAACGATTTGCAGTCGACGCGGCGCATCGGAAACTTAGCCGTTCCAAACATCCACGCTTTGATATGTCCCATCTGGACGGCCGGGTTCAACTTCACTTTTCGCACTTGCAGTCGAATCGCCTGCAGCACGATGCGCCACCCCGGTACGGCTTGCGCGCCCATGAGCGCGAAGGCGTCCTTCGAGCGTACCATGCGCACTTTCGTGTCGACGCCGTTCGGTATGTGTCTGTTTAGCATAAACGCGTCGACGTGCAGGAATCCCATCATCTCCACCTCGTTGCTACCGGCCGTCATGGCGCGTCGTGCCTCGAACCCGACGTTGTTGTTCCCGAGCGTGTCCATCCGTCCGGCGGTGTCTTTGTACCACAACGAACCCGTGAGATGCGAACGTTTCGCGTCGCTACCGTAACTCTGCAGCGTCTCGAGGTAGGCGCGGTACGCGTACGTATTGGTCGACGGCGTCACGTGGGTGTTGTTCAGCGAAACGTCGAGTTGACTGAACATCGAATGCAGGAAATTGTTGACCGGCGCCACGTTGACGCCGGCCGCCAGATCGGTACCGTCCCACTGCGTCACTTTGAAGCGCACGTACACTTGAAGGCTCGCCAGGTCCGTATAGTCTTCGCCCGAACCCGGGATGAGGAACTCGATAGGGCCGCCGGCGTCGAGAGTCGTCAGCGGCTGGCAGACGGTCCACTGACTGCTCTGGACGCTCGTCTGCGTCACCGGCCCGGTGAACAGCTCCAGTTCGGCCTTCACGCCCTCGCACGTTGCGCCGTTCACGAACGCATCGTCGTTACTCGTCGAATATGTCGTGGTGATCCGTTCGACGCGGTCTCTTCCGCCTACTGACGGCCGTCGCCGCTAGGCACGATCTCTTTATGCCGACGCCGCCGCCGCCGCCGCGGGGGCGGCGCTGCTGCGTTGTTTTTCCTCTTCTTCTTTGGTGGTGCCTGCTGCGAATTCAATAGGCCGTCGAGAAGATCGGCGCCGGCGTCCTTCGCGCGCCTTTTTATCGACTGTTTCAGATTGCCGCCGGCGACGACGTCGCGCGCCACGTGCATGCCGGTGTTGAGCGCCCGTTTTCCCAACGCCATCGCGCCTCTCTTGATAAGCGGCATGGCGCTTCGAAACAGACTCCCGAAGAGATTACCCAGACCGTGACCTCGTTGACCCCGACCACCGACGAAGACCGGCAGCTGACCGCCGACCTGACGAACGTAGTAGTCCACGTACGGGTTCTTCGACGACGGCATGTTATTAAAACAATTTCGATTTACAATGTCTGAAGTGAAGCGTCGTCACCACCTTCCCCTGCTCGAATGGTATCGGTTGGCCGTGATCGTCTCTTATATCGACTTCGACCTCGTCAAATTGATTCCGCAGCAGCTTCACGTATTGCACGCGGTCGAACGTTTCCGAAATAACGTCACCGTTCTCACCGCGGACGGCGATGTTTCGAAGGAGCGGCGCGTACACGTCACCGACGACGCGCGGTTCCACGAGATCCGTGTACACGTACAGACTCTCGATGCCCGCAGACATATTCACCGTATCGCGACCTTCGTACTCGAACGTGTACGAGGCGGGCGCGTTGCTGATGACGGGCCTCACCGCCGGCGCGGGAGCGTACATGGACGTACTCAGGATCGTGTTGCTATGGAAACCTAGCACGTACTTCAGACGGCTCGTATGAGGTATGATAAATTCGACACCCGCCGACATACGTAGCGTAAATCGGTTAGAGACGCCGCAGTATTCTAGCACGGCCTTGACCTTCCTGGTGCATAATTTATCTAGCGCCTCGTTGATCCTGTTCAACAACGTATAGACGTTGTTATAAAAACCGTGAGGAATCGACGTCTGACGATATATCAGCACGGTCGTGCCGTCTTTGCCTACCTTCGTGTAAACACCCGGTTCGCCCGCCGCGCAAGTCAGATAGAAGTAGGCGTCCTTCTTTCTCGCGTTGTACCACGTGTGCGGATACTGTACCGACACCGCGCCGCATTCCCACTCCCCCGACAGGTCGAAACGTCGCGGCAACGTCGTGACGTAGTGCGTCAACGTATTTTCGGGGTGACGTTTCATAGACACGTTGCTCGGCAGCGTCAGGTAAAAGTCAGACGAGACCGCCATCGTGTTGTTGACGTCGACGTTCGCCGCCGCCGCCACCAACACTCATAGACGGACTCGGGAGCAGATAACCGAGACAGCTGCTCAACAGCGCCGTCCCCAGGTTGGAGTCACCTTGACCTTTCGTCAGATTGTATATACTAACGGCGATGACGAAGTACAGGACGACGACCTGACAGAGGAATACGATTTCAGCCTTAGGACATTCGTTGCCGCAGATTCGCCATGGAACGGGTTCGGCGGTGGTTGTAGCGTCGATGGAGTCGTCGTGCTCGTCGACGGATTGCGCGTGCTCGGCGCCGGCGTTCGTTCGACGATCGCCACTCGAGGTAGTTTCGTCGTCGTCGCACATCGTCGCGCCACTGCGCTCCGTCGATACAGCAGGGACCTTTATACGGTAAGAACGAAGATCCGTTGCATATTCCCGTCTCGTGCAGTCGCCAGCAGCCCGTGTGACGCATCCAACGATTCATTGTCTCCTCCTCGCTAGTAGTAGTAGTAGCAGTCTTTTTATAGGTCCACTAGCGACTCGGCGTCGATCCAGCAGTTGAATGAGGCCGGATATCCGCTCCATTTTACGAGCGCCTCCAAACCACCGCCGCCGCGACGCCGACGACGCTGTAGAACCGCCTCCACCCGATATAGTTTGACTTTCGGAACGACTACGCGTTGTAGTTCCGGTTCGTAGAAGGTGCCCTCTACCGGCGTCTCGGCGTCGTCCTTCAAACGATAAACGGGCGGTTCGGACGGATGAACCTCTACGACGGTGAACAGCTCCTCGCTCCAGTTAGCCATATATCCTTTTTTGAATTGACCCCTTGTCTTGCTGATACGTACGCGATCTCCCACGCGTAGTTTCGGTTTTCGTCGTCGTCGTCGTTGATCGTCGCCACCACCCCCGTGCAGTCGTTGCCATACGGCCTCCTGATTCGTCGCGTCGACACTCGCCGGCGTCCTACCGATGCTTCGGTGGTACGCGTTGTTGTACGATCGCACGAAATCCGGTAACGCCTCTACGTAGCGCAGCGTTTCGTGTTTCGTAAAATAGCGCCACATACGCGTCTTCAAAGTTCGATTAAATCGTTCCACGACGCTCGCTTTAGTCTCCTCGTTATGCGTCACGAAATGATGAACGCCGCGATTCTTTAGCAAAGTTTGCAGGGGTCGGTTCAAAAACTCGCTCCCCTTATCAGTCTGCAGCGAGTTCGGCGTCTCGACGTCGTCGTCGCTCAGCAGGCGCTCGAAGGCTACGACGAGCGACGGGCCGGACTTACTCTTCAACGGAACGCACCACGCCCACTTCGAAAACACATCGATCACCGTCAATAGGTATGTTATACCGTCGTTGTGCGTTTTCAGTCTAGTCAAGTCGACCAGATCGGCTTGCCACTGCTGGTTTCGACCGCCCACGATGACGCGACGTCGTTTGAAATGTCGTCTAACCGGTTTGTGTAGGGTATAGGCGTCCTGCGACGCTAGCCATCTCTCGACGGCCGGACGTCGGAGTTTCGACGCCCGGTGCATCGCGTCGACGCCACCGTAACTCCCCACCCGTTTCGCATCGAAGTACACGTTATTCAGCTCGTCGTCGTCGACGTCGACGTCGTCGTTTCGTTGCTGTTGAAGCTTTCGTTTTGGACGACGACTCCCCCCGGACACCATGACGACGACGACGACGACAATGATGATACGATGATTATTATACACGTATAGAGTGCGATAAGTGCAATGGTGAAGCCGATGACCGTTATCGCGCGTCGTGACGGCATCACAACGTGTCCCACGCCGTGACGCCCAACGAAGAGGATCGTTGTCTGCGTTTAGTCTCGCCTCGCATCCGACGACGTCTCCACTCCGACGTCGCTGATGAACTAGACGTCGACGGCATCATCATCGCCTCTTCTAGTAGGTGCTTCTGTCGTCTCTCCATGTACGATCGATAGCGCGGGTTGCCCACGAATTCCATAGGGATATTCATATCCTTCATGTGCAATCCGAACTCTCGCCATCCTACGTGCGCCGTCGTCTTCGATCTCGTTCGCATGAGATCGTTCACTAGATCGACCATGTTACTCCCCGCGATCGTTTTACCGTCGTACACGAATTCACCGCGATCGTTCCATCGACACAACGGATCGGCTTTCATTTTTTCGATAAGCAGTCCCGTCTTCCCTTTCAACGTTTTCGGCATACTGGCTATGATTTCGCGCTCTACTACCTCCGACGATGGTGGCGCCACCGTTGCCGCCGCCGCCTCCACCGCAGGTGTCTCGCCACCGCCGCTGTTGACCACCGACACGCGTACCGGTTGCGCCGCTCCAGCCGCCTCTATCGTATTGTACCGACTCAGCAGTTGATTGTACGACGCTACCTTTTCGCGTTCCGATAAATCCGAACGTTCTAGAATGTCCTTCATGTCGCTGTCAAGGCTACTCAGCACACGTGATCGGGGCGTGCTCGACGACTGATCGACACGTGGCAGGAGGCTTTCCACCAATCGTGGGTCGACCAACGCCATCTTCTTCGCGTACTGCATCAATTACGCGCTGCCGATCACCTGTCTGAGCAGCGGAAGGAGAACGGTGCTCGCTAACGGCGCTAGCAGGGCCGTCAGAAAACCACCCGCACCATTTTGCAAGATGACACGCTTCTGCTTAAGCCCAAAGTGTTTGTCGACGAGTTTACGCAGGTGATTCCGGTATTTCGCCAACACGCGTTTCTGTTTCGGCGACAACTTCACGTTCCTTTTCAGAATGTTGTACGCGCAATCGCACAGACTACAAATGAGACCGGTGTCCGCGTGGGCGAGTAGGGCTTTTCGCAGAGCGATGTTCCGCCTATGTCTCTCCAACAGCTGCAGGGCGATAATGTGTCTCTTCACTTGATTCGTCGGTGCCGCCACCTTCGGCCCTCTCTTCGCTGCCACCGCGCGCGCCTTCATAGCGACTAATAAACGTACGCCCCGTCGTCCCTCTCTTCTTATAGACCGCCGACGCCACCACCACCACCACCGCCACCACCCTTCCGTACGTACACGTACTGAAGGCGATCGTCCGGAAATATGCACGTACGCAGGCGCATGTCCTCTTCCGTTTCCTGTTTCAGATCCACGAATAGATAGCCGTACGCCGACGACGTCGCGTCTTTGAAAGCCTCTATCATGTAGTTGACCTTTCCCGGGTACATCTGTTTCGCTAGGTGACCTACTTGGCCGGCATCTCGGGGGCTCTTGAATAGCACTATGTATTGAGCGTTCAGGCTGATTGTACGGTTTTCTTTCCCTTTCGGAAACATGTTCTGTCGCAATTGTACGACCGACGTATTACAATGATGACTTTTTTTAGTAAATAGTACCGTCACCCGGCTATCGGTCTCCTCCATGAGGTCGTCGAGTACTAGAAGCGTTCTCGCTTTACCGTCTAAACGTTTCGGATCCGGCAGACCGTCTACGAACTCTATTTTCGAAGACATAGACGCGTAGCCGCTCAGCCACTGTCCGTAACACCACAGGATTTTCTCCGGCGGCGGATCGATCATAGTGTCGTGACGTATCAAACGCTCAACGAACGTCGTCTTACCGCATCCCGTAGGACCGGCTACTATACACGTAAAAGGATGCTTCAACGACGGTCCGTTCATTTTTCACGACTGAACGACGAACACTTTTTTACGCGTCTTTATAACCATCGCGTAACTTCATCAACAGTTTACCGAGCATGTTCTTCCCCACATCGCCCGCGATTCCGCTACCCCAGAAACCCTCCCTACTCGCTACCCATTCCACCAATTCGGCGTCTCCGGTCGCCAACAGTGCAGCCTTCAAATCGCTCGATCCGTCAAACTTCCTCCTCAACAACGTCTTCATACATCTCACCCTAACGTCGGTCCATTTGGTTCCCATTCTCTTTAGTCGAACGTCGTAACCGCGTCGTTTCGCTGCATAAGAGCTTCGCGAACTTTTGATTTTTTCGGCACATTCCACGTCGTCGTAGAATATCGCTTTCCTATACTGATAGGCGTGCTCGACGGATCGAAAGCCTCGACCGAACGCCGACACTCGACACATATACATATTCGACAAGAACGACCGCGATCCACCGAACCTTATAGGTGACGACATCATACCGACTACCGTTCACCCGCTACCGCCACCGCTTATATACTTTCACCACCGCTAGACTAAAAAGTTGCGACTAGGGTTCAAACCCGGAACCTTTCGATCCCTAGGCGAACGCTCTCCTAAGAGAGCTATACCGTCGCCAACGATTATGCAGTGGTTTTACCCCGGTTATATATTCACCACCGCTAGGTGGTATCTCACATCTAAAAAGGGTCGACGAACGGATTCGGACCGGGAATCTTTCGATCCCTAGTCGAATACTCTCCCAGGAGAGCTAATCCGTCGTCGACGTTTATACAACGGTTTTATCCTGGTTATATATTCGCGCAATAAACGCATTATTGCTTACGTCAGCACACTCTAGGTACGACGTTGATCGCTAGGGGGCGAACTGCTCTCTGCAATCACCGCTAGGTGGCATCTCTAGTGTAGGGGTAATCAATCATCCAATTAGTATCAAATTACAACGGTCATCAATCACTTTTTTTATAAGTAGGTTCCCAAAACTAATTAGTGTCAAAAAAAGCCTTTGATCTTTTTTTATAAGTAGATTTATAAGAAAACGATTAGTGGTCATTAAATTCTTTTTTTATAAGTAGGGTTTGGCTCCTCTATACTACTATTGCGATCGCGTCAACGCCGCCGGCTTACTTCTGTACGATCACTACATTGTTGCTTCCCTTCTGTCTTTTGTCAACCCAGTGCCCAATGCATGTATTCAGAAGACACGGAGGGCACACATGCATAGGGTGTATCCAGCTCTTCAACGTGCATGATTCATTGTGTGTATCGTGCTCAAGATCGTACACAATTTAAGACGATCGGGTCTTTATAGAAACATGAACGCTTAGTGTAATATAATAATAATAACAATACACTTTATTTATACACCATCAAATCCGGAAGTAATGCCCCGTTCATGGGTGTTTACATAATCACCAAATATTTAAGAAACATAAAATCGCATTTAAGAGAAATAAACCAGAAACCATAAAAATTTTAAATAAAATAAAATTAGCAAGCAAAATCCTAGAATATATATCAATAAACCTGTGTATAGTAAAATACAGGTAAATAAAATGATAAAGCAAACGATTAGCATAAATGCTGAATACCTAAACATACTGGATAAAAAAAGGCTAAATGACATTAAATAAGTTGATTAAATACTAAGATATGATGCTAAGATACATCAAACTAAAAATTCATTAAAACTATATGTATAAATAATACAAAGGTTAAATGAAGTTTGATTATATTAGTTTAAGAACAGAAACGTCTTCAATAATTTTCAAAACTGCGTAGTGTTCTCGATTGTTAATTAAATACTAAGATATGATGCTAAGATACATCAAACTAAAAATCCAGTAAAACTATATGTATAAATAATACAAAGGTTAAATGAAGTTTGATTATATTTGGTTAAGAACAGAAAAAAAGTCTTCAATAATTTTCAAAACTGCGTAGTGTTCTCGATTGTGCGTAGTTCCAGAGGCACAGAGTTCCATATTGTCCGCCCAGCACAAGCAAACGCCCGACGACCATAACGTTCCAGGTTCACGAGCGGAATAATAGTCAAGTTAAAAGTGTCTTTTGTGATCTTATCTTCTAACATTCCGCATCATCCCACGTGCCGAAGTAACGTTATCAACGATGACGTAACAATTGCAGCGAATAATAGTGCCCTGTGTTATGTGAAAAGCAAATAACATTACTGGATCTAGTTGACATCGCAGATGAAATTTAAAGAATCACTAAATCAGTCGATCTGTACTAGTGGTCTTCATTGGTGACACAACTACTTTATGACTAACAATAACAACGACATGTACACCATTTCACCAACTTTCGGCGAAAGCCATGAAGATGAGCCGACCAGCACCGTTTTCCCCGTCTTTTGCCTTTCTTGCTTTCTGTCTTTCTTTCTTTCTTCACGGGGTCTCTCTCTACATCTTAATTGGTGTCAGTACCCTGCCAAGGCCCTAGTTGTTTCACAACCTCTGCTATGTGTCGATTTATTCAGATTTGTAAACTAATTCCTGGAAACGATAGGATGTGCAGGATTTTACCAGTTATGACGGCCATTTTGTTTGCATTGTGAACGAGGGTCTGCACGAAAACATTGCAGAGATGTTTGTCCCGCTTTACTGGACATTTACGTTTGCCACAGCATCAAACTAAAAAATGCCCCATGGAGCTGCCATATCACCCCCTAACTTGTGTTTGTTTCTGTTCTATTGTGCGGCGCAGCAATGGGGTTGAGAATTGGCGAATCATTAGGACAACACACATAATCTCGCTCTCACCGGAGCGGTCGTAAGGAGTGTCATGTCCACTGTCATGCTACACAGACAAAACTGGACCCAGGATACTTTGATCAGTCGCTAGCCTATCCTATTAACATAACGTAACGTAACAAGAAGTGAACTAAACATTATGGTAGAAGATATTGACCCTCACATAATAGGTATAACCGAATCGTGGGCCACCACTGATATATCAGATGCCGAATTGGGACTAACAGGATATGTAATGTTTAGGAAAGATAGAATAGGAAGAAAGGGAGGTGGAGTTATTTTATATATTAAAGAATCTATCCAGGCTTATGAAATAAAATTAGAAAGAGAAGCAGATTGCGAAGAAGCTGTTTGGTGTAACATAGTTACAGGAAACTCAACGTTAAAAGTTGGGTTAGTTTATCGAAGTCCAAACATAAGCATAGAAGAGAATGAAAAAATACAAAACGCTATAAAGGAAGTAAGCAAACGGAACTGTATTATTATGGGGGACTTTAACCATGGGCATATACAATGGAAATCTCTACAGAGTATGGGGAGTGAGGACCACAAGTTTTTAGTTTTAGTACAAGATAGTTTCCTTTCTCAACATGTGCTAGAACCAACCAGGGGAGAGAATGTGTTAGACTTAGTTTTGTCCTCACAGAAAGAATTAGTTGACAATGTCAAGATATGTGAGCCACTGGGGAGTAGTGATCACAACCAGATACATTTTACCATCAAAGTAAAATCAGAAAGGAATAGTAAAAAGCAGTATAGGAGAAATTTCCACAAAGGAAGGTATAAGGACATGAGGAAATATTTAGCAAAGATAGACTGGAATAACACACTGAAGAATAAGACAGCAACCGAATGCTGGAATATCTTAAATAGTGAAATTAAGTGCATAGTCGATAAATTTGTACCTTTCAAAAAACAAGGGAAACGGTCTAAAAAGAAACACTTATCGAAAGAAGCCATTAGAAAAATTAAGTATAAACAAATGATGTGGAAGTCATATAGATGTACTGGAAATGATGAAGACTACAACATTTATAAAGAAGCACTTAATCAAGCTACAGCTGAAATTAGAAATTCAAAGAGAAGCTATGAAAAAAAATTAGCTAGTAATATAAAACATGACAGTAGGAGTTTTTATGCGTATATTCGAAGCAAACAGAAAGTTCAGGATAAGGTCGGTCCTCTAGAAGATAGTGCTGGAAATACAATATCAGAAGGATACTTAATGGCAGAAGACCTGAATGAGTATTTTAGTTCAGTGTTTACCAGGGAAGATATTAGTTCACTGCCAGTACCAGAGGCTAAGTTCAAGGGGGCAGATTCAGACTATTTAGGACAGTTAGTTGTAACCTCGGAAATGGTAGCTAAGAAAATAAGGGCTATGAAGGATAATAAATCACCTGGAGTGGACGGGATTCCGCCCAAACTACTATTGGAAATTGTAGAACAAATTAGCATACCGCTTGCAACAGTTTTCAATTTGTCATTAGAAGAGGGAGTGGTTCCTTTAGAATGGAAAGAGGCAAACATTATACCGTTATTTAAAAAAGGTTCGAGAAACAAGTCAGAGAACTATAAACCAGTGAGTTTAACATCAGTGATTTGCAAATTATTAGAAAGACTAATTAAAGATCACATGGTGGATTTTCTTGTTAAACATAACTTGATAAACCCATCTCAACATGGGTTTTTAAAAGCGAGGTCATGCTTAACAAATATGTTATGTTTTTTGGAAGACATCACTAGGTGGGTAGATGAGGGATCACCAGTAGATATCATCTATTTAGATTTTCAAAAAGCTTTCGACAAAGTACCACATCAAAGATTATTCCTTAAGCTAAAGGCCCATGGCATAGGAAATGGTATAATAAACTGGATAGAAAAATGGCTGAATGACAGAAGACAACGTGTAGTAGTTGATGGGGAGGCTTCAAACTGGAAATCGGTATTGAGTGGGGTACCACAGGGATCAGTACTAGGACCTATATTATTCTTAATATATATCAACGATTTGGACGATGATATAACAAGCAAGGTGTTAAAATTTGCGGATGATACAAAAGTGTTTAGAAGGATTAAAAGTGATGGAGACAGACAGCATTTACAAGATGATCTTGACAGGTTGATCAAATGGTCTGAAAAGTGGCAAATGCTGTTCAATTTTGGGAAATGTAAATGCCTCCACACAGGTCATGGGAATGAAGAGGTAAAATATAAAATGGGGGTACTGTTCTAAGTACTACTGTAAAAGAAAAGGACTTAGGGTTAACCATTAGTGCTGATATGAAGGTTTCAGAGCAGTGCGGAATTGCAGCGTCAAAGGGAAATCAAATCCTTGGATTAATTAGGCGAAATATAGCGTATAAGAAAAAGAATTAATAGTACCGCTGTACAAAACAATAGTGAGGCCTCATTTAGAATATTGTATACAAGCATGGAGGCCATATCGCAAGAAGGACATAGATATGCTAGAAAGAGTACAGAGGAGAGCGACTAAAATGATTCCAAATCTGAGGGATCTTAGTTACGAAATACGCCTAAAAGAATGTGGTTTAACAACACTAGAGACCAGGAGATTGAGAGAAGATCACATAGAAGTGTTTAAAATATTGAATGGTTATGAAAATATTGATAGAAACATTTTTTTCTCAGTTAAGAAAGATAGAAGGACCAGAGGACATGAAGCTACATTAGTAAAGGAGCAGTGTAAATTAGATATAAGAAAGTTCTCATTCTCACAAAGGACTGTAAATGAATGGAACATATTATCTCCTGATTGTGTTGGTGCTAGTAGCGTGAATATGTTTTAAAATAAAATCGACACACACCTAAAAAAGGCGGGATACATGTAGATAAAAAGTATTGGACTCTCGATAAGCCAAAAGGCTTCCTTGTCCACCTGCCATCCAGAGTAATTTTCTGGATGGCAATCTTGTTAAATCTTGTTAAATCTTGTCTTGTTAAACATAACGTTTATTTGACGCCCATATAGGTACACAATTCGTTGATTTTTCTGAACATCACTTAAGCTTGTTCATTATACAGGCATACATATACGTTTATCATTATATGTTCATTATACACCTATTATGATATTGATGTACCATAGAATGTAATCATATAGCTTATTTAATCGGGGTCAGTGACTCCTATTAAGACACGATTGTCGCTATCATAGGAACCAACCAACTTTACGTAATGATTTATATGGTCATTATACAAGGAGTCTACAGCTCATATATGTTTATTGAGAATGCTTGTTTGATGTTATTTTATGAATAGCACTGTCCCGATGCTGAGCTGTGGTGCCCCTAGAAACGGTATTGTAATTCCATCTAATGAGGCATGTGCCTAATGTTAAATTGAAGGTAGACACACTATAATTACAGCGTAGGTTTTAACAATTATGTGCTGGGATGAAGACTAAAATAAAAATGTTGAATAATAAACAAATAAAAGTCATTAACAATTATCTATATGTACATTAAGCATATTAACCATTCACTTATTAATCATATTATTAATCATATTAATCGTTCTTCGTGGTTGTCCTTTTCTGTGCACTGCGGCGAGCTATCGACGGAAGAGAAGAGGAACTTGGATACCAGATAACAAGAAAGAAAAGTAAACGTGTTAAACCTGAGGTGTTCACCGATTCCGAATTTGCCGATGATATTGCGCTACTATCAGAAGTGATCAATCGGGCACAGGATCTTCTAACACGAGTGGAAACATTATATGCAAGGATTGGTTTAAAGATCAATCCTGGAAAAAAAGAAATATATCTCATTCAACCAATTAGGAAACATCAGCATCGTTGCCAGGGAAGGAGCTGTTTTAGAAAAGGTAGAAGACTACAAATACCTTGGCTCCTGAGTCTACTCAACAGACAAAGACATCAAAACCAGGTAGGCAATGGCGTGGAGAGCACTAAAACAACTAATCCTAATATGGAAATCTACACTCCCACGCAAAATCCAGCAGCAACTGTTTATTGCAATAGGAGAGTCTGTGGTACTCTATGGATGCGAAACATGGGCAATGACGAAAAACGTGACAAACAACTAGACGGATGTTATACAAGAATGCTTCGAGCTGCATTTAACATTCACTGGCAACAGCATTTGACAAACATAGAACTTTATATTGATATGTGTAAATTAAATCACTGATAAAATAAAAAGACGACGATTTTGCCACTGCTACATACATAAGGATGGAATGGCATCTAAGACCATCTTGTGGCAACCGACACATGGAAGAACGAAGGCAAGAAGACCAGCAGCAACTTACATCGACTGCTTAAAGGAAGATGTGGGTCTAGAAACGGAGGAGCTGAAGCCGGTAATGGCAGACAGAGGGATCTTTAGACGGACGATTGAAGCCACTAATGTTCGACCCCAGTGACCGACATGAGTGAGTGAATCATTCACTAAATTGAACTCTATAACTGAATTAAACCGGCGTTGTTAGTACATAAAAAGAAGAGCTGGCAGGTAAGAAGCTTAGCATGGTGGTCCAACGACTTGTGGATGTAAACTTCATATAGCGAGGAGTTTGACGACCCCACTGATGCTCACTACCACGTGCTATTTGGAGTCGCTGGTTGTGCACAAAATGATGGACGATTACAACAGAACAAACAAACAATGCCATTGTCAAGAGAAATGTCAAGGAAATTAATAATTCACATGTTTCTGCAAACTACGACCATAATTTAGACAATCACTCCCATTAAACTTGCTCTAAGCAATTACCATGTTTATTGTTGACGCTTATAGCAACTGATCGTGCACGTTGGCGGTCAACTACTGTATCAACTGCGCGTGTTCTGACCAAGGGAGATGCGTAGACTATGAAAGTGTACGTGTAGGTACGATTGCATAGACGTGTACAAATGCAAACAAAAGTGTACATGTAGGTACGATTGCACAAAGATGTACAAATGCAAACAAAAGCGACGAAAGGTGAGTACCATAATTTTATATAGAAAGTAGTGAAGTTTGAATAAGATACAACAGGCATTCGAAAATACGAAACACAAGCGCATAATATGAACGGAAGCGATGTTGTTGAAACGAAGACTGGTGCATCAAGCAAATCTTTTTGCAATCGACATATCGCAGTAATCATTTGTTCTCATCATCATTTTAACAACACTGGGCGGCCTGTGCCGGACAATGGATTACCCGTCTCCACATGGATATGCTCTTCTCTCCAGGAAATGCTGACAACTCCACCTAACATTATCGTGTACAAGCCTATTGTAGCCAGATGTTGGAAAAAAGCATTATTGTTGTGTTACAGGAAGATTCAGATTAAGACAAGATGTCACCTTTATCACTATGATTCACCTTACTTTTTAAATAAGAACATCGTACGTATTATTGTGCATACTTTGAAAACAGATTTTCTCCTTGCAGTGTTTGTTAGCAAATGGAATACCACTAATGCTTCATCGGTGAATTAGTTAATGTTGATGCAACGACCAGTCAATGGATGTATCTACTGCACACACCTTTTATTTATATTACACACACACACACACACAAACACACACACACCACACACACACACACACACACACACACACCACGCACACACACACACACAAACACACACACACACTCACACCACACACACACATACACAAACAAACACACACACGCACACCACACAAAAGGCACACATACACACACACACACACACACACACACACACACACACACACACACACCACACACCACACACACACAGACACACACAAACACACACACACAAACAAGATTTAACAAGATGTAACAAGATTGCCATCCAGAGAATTAACTCTAGATGGCAGGTGGACAAGGAAGCCCTTTGGCTTATCGAGAGTCCAACCCTTTTATTTACATATATCCAGCCCTTCTGAGGTATGTGTCGATTTTATTTTTAAACATATTCACACTACTAGCACCCACACAATCATCAGATAATCTGTTCCATTCATTCACAGTCCTTTGTGAAAATGAGAACTTTCTCACGTCTAATCTACACTGCTCCTTTACTAATGTAACTTCATGTCCTCTAGTCTTTCTAGCTTTCTTAACTGAAAAAAACATATTTATATCAATATTTTCATAACCATTCAATATTTTAAACACTTCTATCTGATCTCCTCTCAATCTCCTGGTCTCTAGTGTTGTTAAACCACATTCTTTTAGGCGTTTTTCATAACTAAGATCCCTCAGTTTTTGTATCATTTTAGTCGCTCTCCTCTGTACTCTTTCTAGCATATCTATGTCCTTCTTGCGGTATGGCCTCCACGCTTGTATACAATATTCTAAATGAGGCCTAACTATTGTTTTGTACAGCGGTATTATTAGTTCTTTTTCTTTATATGCTATATTTCGCCTAATCAATCCAAGGATTTGATTTCCTTTTGAAGCTGCAATTCCACACTGCTCTGAAACCTTCATGTCAGCACTAATTGTCAGCCCTAAGTCTTTTTCTTTTACAGTAGTACTTAGTACAGTTCCCCCCATTGTATATTCTACATATTCGTTCCCATGTCCTGTGTGAAGGCATTTACATTTCCCAAAATTGAACAACATTTGCCACTTTTCAGACCATTTGATCAACCTGTCAAGATCATCTTGTAAATGCTGTCTATTCCCATCACTTTTAATCCTTCTAAACACTTTTGTATCATCTGCAAATTTCAACACCTTGCTAGCTATATCATCGTCCAAATCGTTTATATACATTAAGAATAATATAGGTCCCAGTACTGATCCCTGTGGAACCCCACTCAAAACTGATTTCCAGTTAGAAGCCTCCCCATCAACAACTACCCGTTGTCTTCTGTCAATCAGCCATTTTTCTATCCAGTTAATTATACCATTTCCTATGCCATGGGCTTTTAGTTTAAGCAGTAATCTCTGATGTGGCACTTTGTCGAAAGCTTTTTGAAAATCTAAGTAGATGATATCTACTGGTGATCCATCATCTACCCACTTAGTGATATCTTCCAAAAAACATAACATATTTGTTAAGCATGACCTCGCTTTTAGAAACCCATGTTGAGATGGGTTTATCAAGTTATGTTTAACAAGAAAATCCACCATGTGATCTTTAATTAGTCTTTCTAATAATTTACAAATCACCGATGTTAAACTAACTGGTCTATAATTATTTGACTTGTTTCTCGAACCTTTTTTAAATAACGGTATAATGTTTGCTTCTTTCCATTCTAAAGGAACCACTCCCTCTTCTAATGACAAGTTGAAAACTGTTGCAAGCGGTATGCTAATTTGTTCTACAATTTCCAATAGTAGTTTGGGTGGAATACCATCCACTCCAGGTGATTTATTATCCTTCATAGCCCTAATTTTCTTAGCTACCATTTCTGGGGTTACAATTAACTGTCTTAAATAGTCTGATTCTGCCCCCTTGAACTTAGCCTCTGGTACTGGCAGTGAACTAGTGTCTTCTCTGGTAAACACTGAACTAAAATACTCATTCAGGTCTTCTGCCATTAAGAATCCTTCTGATATTATATTTCCAGCACTATCTTCTAGAGGACCGACCTTATCCTGAACTTTCTGTTTGCTTCGAACATACGCATAAAAACTCTTGCTGTCATGTTTTATATTACAAGCTAATTTATGTTCATAGCGTCTCTTTGAATTTCTAATTTCAGCTGTAGCTTGGTTTAGTGCTTCTTTATAAATGTTGTAGTCTTCGTCATTTCCAGTACGTCTATATGACTTCCACATCATTTGTTTATACTTAATTTTTCTAATGGGTTCTTTCGATAAGTATTTCTTTCTGGCCCGTTTCCCTTGTTTTTTTAAGGGAACAAATTTATCTACGATGCACTCTATTTCATTCTTTAAGATATTCCAGCATTCTGTTGCTGTCTTATTCTTCAGTGTATTATTCCAGTCTATCTTTGCTAAATATTTCCTCATTTCCTTATATCTTCCTTTGTGGAAATTTCTCCATAACTGATTTTTATTATTTCTTTCTGATTTTACTTTGATGGTAAAACACACACAAACACACACAAACACACGCACGGACACATGCACGCACCTGCGCGCGCGAGGTGTCATGTAACACAACTAATCAATTCGATACATAGCACCATTAAAAGGAACTCTACGTTTACTTCAACAGAATGGTCGTTTTAACACCCAGTGGCAAATGTCTAAATTACCACGTAATGGAACGCACAATTGAACACTTAATTTGCTAAATTGGACGTGTTAGTGTATTGTGCAACGACAAACAAATGTCACGCACGTTTTGTAGGCACTACCTAAGCTCTTCTACTGAAATCGACTCCACATTTTGCGTCAGCGTCTAACAAAACACCATTAGCTAACTGCTCAGTTAGCGGTTCTATGTGCGACTCCAATGATAAATAAATGAATGTTCGTTATAGTTGGAAATTGGTGTACGTATACATATATCATATTTAGAACATTCACAGCTAACAAGGAAAATACACACACCTAAGACAAAGTCAAAAAGATTCAAATAAACATATTTAAATTTTAATTTCACTTCGACAGACTCGGCACAGCGCCTGGCTGCATCACTGTAATTGTCAGCAAGCGACTCGTAGGTATTTCAACAATTCTTCAAACTCAACTTTCTGTATACGTGTATGTTACTATGAGGTCGAATCTGTCACTCTGCATAGTTGTATTTTTTTTCAATTAATATAAATATTTCCGTCCGAAATAATGCGGCGTTTGCGCGTACGCCGAATTTCTATTTCTCGCGTACGAACAGACGCGCACACATACGCAAACACGCACTCCATACTGCTGACGCGCGCATGTGTATGTATCTTTGTGCGTCCATGCTCATGCGTGCGTCAGCAGACGACGGACAAAATTTACAACCGACACATTAGGTTATTATTCATGTCATTACAAAAGCATCGCGGCTTTCAGTCAGTGTCGACGGTGCGTCGTCAGCCTCTCAAAACAACCGCTCGCTGCCATCGTTTTCTAATATTGTTTAGTTTGCTGCCATGTCTTCACCCGGCATTGACACAGAGAACAAGCCCCCGGTGGAACAGTCCATAGTGATGATAGAAAAGCCCAACCACAACGGATATGACTCGAATGACAGAAACGCAAGTTCGAATCTCGGCTGGCAGGAGTTCTGTGAAACTACCACATTCCACGGGCTACGAAACGTCGCGCAGTCAAACAACGTGCCGCACAGGTAAGAAAATTGTGTTATTTATTATTCGGATACAATTTAGTAATACGTATCAAAACATATAATTATTAGATTAATAATCACTCTTCATACTTCACTTTCCGCCTGCATATTATGTACATTTTACCACGACGTCCTATCATGCAAGCGTCATCCGACCGGGATGTCACGTACGGATAAAACTTGCACGGTATGCAAGCGAATGCCTCTTCGAAGGTAATCGACTACATTTGGAAAAACAAACGACTTGGTTAACGTTATGTTTAAACAACACATCGATGATCAACGTGTGTGTGCGCGCGCGTGGTGTGTGTTGTGACAAATAGCGAACTAGTTAACGTTCGAGGAGAAGTAGAATTACAATCGACCCAGTTGTTCCTTGTTATTAAACATACGTAGTCGTCTGTTCCAGGATTCTGTGGATCTTCATTGTGCTAATCAGCTCTTCGGTTGTCATCTACCAAAGCCAAAACTGTGTCAGAACATACCTCAGTTGGCCTTTTAACACAAAGACAACGATGAAAGAAGAAGGACATGTCGTCTTTCCTGCCGTCACAATTTGCAACCAGAATGCATTCAGGTGACGTTCGTGTAATGGTGTTAGTGTTGAATCAATGCATCGTGATGTCAGAATGTAATACATTGAGTTGTGTGCTTGATAGAATAAAGCAAGCCATGGCTACAATGCGTTAATGAGTCGCGAGAGTCTGGTAATAAAAGAGCGTTTGCGTGTTTGAGTATATTCTATGTTATGTATCATTTATGTACTATTTATATTATTATGCATTATATATTATAATAATGTCATATTATATTATTATCGTGTTATATTATACTGTGTGTAGGTGCGTGTGTTGCCCTAGCTGTGAGTTTCTCCACTTCTGTGTATTTGTTGCCTGCTAAATGTGTTTAAACACTTGTATGCGACTGTTGCAGACTAGTGGCTGCTGCAGACAATGGCATGTATCTCTGGTTGGAAGACATGTACAGTCGGTCAAACCTCTCCACGTTCAATTACACTGCGTGGGGTGTCGGCAACGTGTCAATGATGGACGTCTACATCCAGAATAAACATCTCAAGGAAGATATGATTGTGAGGTTAGCTCATTTGTAGTCGGCCGAAATTGAAAAATTATGCAAAAATAATCTAGCTATAATCGAGCTAGCGTATGCGTGCGGGTATGTTGTCATGCTGTGATATACCTCGTAGTCGGTTTGCATCTTGGGCGCCACGCTTTTAGGGATTAATCTACGACTCCACGGAAAAAATGTAACTCCTTTATTTTTTGTATAAATTCACCGTTGGTAAAAGGTGTTGTAACGGTTTTACTTTTCCTACCGGACGTTTGACGGACGAAAATCGATTGTTAACGACCTTACGCGATGTTCCGAGTCACGAGATTGGTACGCTGATCAAATGAGCATGTTACACGTAGCTTGCGTTGAGAATAACGTCAAAACAAACGTTTTAAGGCGTTTTGTGCATGTTTCCGCTGAACTGTGCCAGCAGTTCCAGCCGCTTCCTACAGGAGTTTATACATCAACCTGTTGCAACCGACAATCGCGTCGTGACAAATCGTGGCAGACAAATCTTCATTTCGAGACGTCGGGCTTTATGACTACTCGTGGAAACCGTCTTTTGCGGCTGAGTGAATGTCACGCCAACCGGACGATGGGCATTTTTGCTAATAATAATTTTTTTACTTTCCGCATAGAGTTGTTGTGTTGCACCCTGGAACTTTGCTACGAGCCAGCCACTTGGTACCGCCAATCGCGAGGGATGTTCTAACATTGTTGGGAAAGTCGTTCTTTCAGCAGTAAACATATCTATGATTAAGCTGACAGTACGTACGACCAAGCTAACTGGAATGGTTGTAATATTCACTGTTTATGTCACGATAGTTGTCGGTGGAAGGGGAAGAAATGCAGCCATGAAGACTTCACTTTGACGTTAACTGACGCCGGAGTCTGCTACACTTTCAACGCCGAGCTCAACGCTGATTCCTATGCCATGTCTACTGGTAAATACACAAGCGGGCACGCACGTACATGCACACGCACGCACGGACGCACGTACGCACACACACACACACACACAATATATATATATATATACATATATATATATATATGAAATTAACACAGACGTAATTAAGCATGCATTATATGTAGCCATTCATAATACTGTGATATCCTGGTATATTGCAATGAGATTAGTTGAACAAACACAAAACGTGTTGTTATATTTGCACGTTTTTCGTGACCAGTTATCCTACAGAAATGTCGTTGTTCCACAGGAGTCCAGAACGGACTACAACTGGTGGTGAACATCGAACAGTACGACTACATGAAGGGTCCGAATGACGCCGTCGGACTAAAGGTCCTTCTGCATGAACAAGGGGCTATACCACAGGTGCAGGACTTCGCCGATGCCGTCCCCGCAGGAATGAACACATTCGTTGCTGTAGACGTCAGAAAAGTAAGAGAAAGGGTTTCCTGCAGTATTTCTAAAACATATCACAAACAAAAATCAAATTGCAAAAGACACCAGCGATACGAAACTATTTCCAGATGAACAAAGAACAATGATTAAATGCGCTTGCACAATCTTGCGTTTAACAAATTCTTATTTAATTAACCAAAAAACTGAAGTGCATGACGTTGCAAAAATAGTCATGACGTTTTATGTAAACAGCACTATCCTTAATCGATTTACGTGACTCAAATATATAACGTGGTGATATTTCAATCTGACTTAAAATCGGAACTGTGAGGATAGTTTGTCATTAAGCAAACGAATGAACGGTAAACAAATAGTCATTTCCTATTACGTTAAACGAGAGCGATTTAGGACTAAAAAATGTTGACTTCAAAGTTTCAGAACAGTATGTTGGATAGCAAATTTAAAAAGTAAATGATTGGGTTAATGATTTGGGAAAATACAACATGTACACGCACACACACACACACACACACACACACACACACACACACACACACACACACACACACACACACACACACACACACACACACACACACACACACACACACACTCACACACACACACACACACACACACACACACACACACACACACACACACACACACACACACACACACACACACACACACACACTCACACACACACACACACACACACACACACACACACAGACACACACACACACACAAACACACACACGAACTAATACAAAGAGAAAAGGGTGGGCAATGTATACATACACCAAGTAAGGATTCTTGATAAGACCATTAGATAAGTCACCAGACCCTCAGTCATTTCATGTTGTCGTTAAAGTGTACTTTTCGATACAGCCTGAGAGGTTGGTGCGTAAATAACATTTATGTCGCTGGATTTACTTTTAAAATTGAATTGCTCGTGTACAAAATAAATAGAACAGCAGCGAAAGAAACAAAGACATGATGGAAATACTGGCCTTGGCTGCTGTTTAATTACTGTCATCAAAATATACAAATACATCATAGTGACTAGTCCCACAGTTGCATCTTAACGTCTAGACATTCAACAAAGGTTGGAATACACAACTAAATCGTTGCTACTCCTCATTTCAAATATCTACATACATCATTCGTTGATGTAGGATGAACGGTTCATAAACTAGGGCCGCCAGGTGGCGTAATGTTGATATTGTTCTGATATGATAGCAATAAATATGCAAAAGTTGTAACTTTCTCCCGTGTACTTTCAATTCTTTTTTGGTTGGCAGGAGTTCAGGTTTTTTTGTAATGTTATCTAGGTTAAGCGATGTTTAGAGTTCAAGGGTGAAAATAGTTAGGAAAATTGTATGAATGTAAAAGTTGCTACTCCGAATTTCGAATCCTCACATACATAATTCGTTGATGTAGGGTGAACAGTTCAGAAGTTAGGGTCGTTTCAAAATTGTTGCTTAAAGGTGTCCTCACGGCCCCCAAGGGGATGATCGTTGAGCACTCAAACCAAAAATGTTACTATGCTCCGACCTATCAGGCGGTACCGAAAAGTAAACTTTTATAACAACATAAAATTAAATCGAAATACTTAACACAGGGTTGATTCTCCACTACAAAAGGTTCTTCATCCATTTTCCATCAATGTTTATGCTTTGGCTGGCAAACTTGACTTGTTATATTTTGTTCACGTACTGTAAACAAGGACACGAATTTGTGTCGCGCAAATTATGGGTAACGTAATTAATGTTGATAAACTACAATGCAAATATCACCGTTCAAAAGCTACAGTTCCGTTCTCGTTGTTCAGGAGATCAACTTGCCGTCACCGCACGGTGATTGTGTGAACGTCCAAAAGCTGCGGTACTTCGATCGCTACTCAAAGGCGGCTTGCTTCAGGGATTGCGTCACGAACTTTGTTGTGAAAACATGTGGATGTAGAGATATCTACATGCCATATCTTAGCCAAGGTTTACTTAATCATGTTTCTTAGGATGATTACATCAACCAAAATATTGTCGCTTTAGAAAAGCTATATCCTATTGTTTAGTATTAGTATATATAAGAGTACGATGATACAAACTTTGGAATCCATCATTCAGCTATTAAATTAAGATCAAAGATTGTTCGCGGAATGTATGCATGCCACAGATTTTCCAAATTATGTTTGCCTTGGGTTGGGTTTGGAGAAGTTCATTGTAGATATTCATTGTAAATAAAAATATATATAAAACTGATTTCAGATGATCCACCAGTGTGCACTGTCTCACGATACACAAGTTGTCTCAAACCAGCTGTGGGTAAGTTGTATTCAGAATCTACTTAATTGATGATCCAGTTGGTGCCATGTAATGACTCCACACAATAACTGTCACGAATGCAAGGTAACCAAGTCAAAGTGGTTGATTTTCATTTAAATAAACTTAATTAAATAATTAAATTAAATAAACTAACCACGGTAAACACATTATTATAACAAAACCCGATGTCATTGTCGGTAAGTGTTAAAAGAAACTGCACGTCTGCGTATGCAGCACTTGGGCCAGCTTGGATGAAGCGGATCATCAGAACAGTCATCCCGTAAAAAAAAGTCCTTACATTTATTTTACGATGTGGTCGTTTAGAGCATTCTCCTAATTTGGATGGAACGTTAAGTTTAAAGGCATACGTTTTATTAAAGACATCGTATTCATTTCAGAATCGATCATGAAGAATCTGTCTGTCCGCTGCGTCTGTCGTAATGCATGTGCATTCACCCACTTCAGAGTGTCAACAAGTTACGCTTCTGCCAGTCAGAATAAAAATGGTCGATTTGATTTGTCGAGCGGATTCCAAAGTAGACTGGGGAAGAACTTGAACAAATCTTTGGACACGAGGGAGTGGGTTGTCCCAGAAAGACGCCTTGCTAACATAGAAGAGGCATCAAGGGTTCTTCGTGAAGGCTTTTGGGTACCTAGTGCCGAACAGAAAACAGAGACGAAACCCACCGAAGACGGGAAGAAGAAATATTTAAACACCGTCCCGTTCACAGAGCGACTAATTGCGAGCTACAACGTTGTAATGATAGTATTTCAGAAAATGGAAGACGTCTTGCGGAATGGGTTTATTGCCGCTTGGTATGAAATTAATTTCAACGAGTGTATATCAGGTTCATACGAACTTTTTCAAATAATCTCACATTCATTAGACAGCATTCACCATGAAACCTGGCGAGCAGCTATTAGACTGCGTCTTGAAGAAAAGCTCATTGCATTAAAGAGAACGTTGCACAACCTAGAGCGAGTGCACAGTGCTTATTGTAACGCTGTTCCATTGTTGAACTACACCACCTCACCGAGTGGCCGGTTTGACTCGCTCTATCTAACAAGAGAATTATTCAAACAAAGTTCGGAAATAAATGAGACATACATTCGACTGAGAGGACACGTCACAACAGGCATAGAACATATCGATGCACTGTTAAATCTGACCAATATTGAAGTACGGAATATGGAATGGAACAATATGCTGGAATACCTCAAAGAAAATCACAATTACACAAGCAATTTTGGTGAAGCCGCATATGTTCCTGATCTGCGACTGTATGAGTCACTCGTGATAGGACAACCGCTCCAACGCCTTTTAAGAGCTAAACGTAAATTTGTAGAATACCAAGGGCGTATCGCTGCCATAGATATTGGTAGCCAGCATGCACTTGCTGTTTTCGAATATATATTTTTGAAATACCGTAAACACTTCACAGTATTCACTGACGCACATGCCAGGGATAACATTGCGATGTACACGCGCTGTCTGGAAAAGAACCAACACGCCAGCAAACTGAAACTAGCCGAAGTGTTTTTGTCGGAACGTATAACGCAAATGTTGCCACATCTTACGGCTTCTCTTACTCATTTTTCGCAGCTAATCGAAGATTACAAATTTCATATGCTTGCTATATTCGAGATGCAATGTCAACTAAGTATGGACGAAGGATTGGAACCTTTACTGCAGACTCTGTACATTTCGTGGTTTGACCACTACGAGAAGGCGAACAATTCAGAAAAGATAAACATGGACGCATATTTTAAAATGGATTTTCGCGATGGATACGAAACAATGCGAGAACGTTGGGAGACGTTTCAGATAAGATGTTGGAATAAGAGTATACCTGAAGCCACTGAATCAGGGAAGCCACTGGCGCTCTACGCTTGGATCGATAAGTTCTCTTCGTTCATAACCAAGCTGGGATATTTCCTCCAGGACACCCAACTAGACGGAACCTTTTTCAGGTAAGATGTTATCAACTCTACAACCGTTTATTTACGCATATTTTCTTATTAGTTTTCTTTTCTACTGGGGCATAAAGCAGAAACAACAGTTGTCCGAAGTATTCTGTTTTGGATAATGTTTCCTTCCTTTTCAAGGTGGATTCAAACCTCTTAATTTGGATAATGTTTCCTTCGTTTTATATATGAATTCTCACATCTTAATTTCGTTGGTGTCTTACCTCTTCCATGTTGTCGTTAGCGTCCTGAATATCCGCGCGGCTCTTCCTACCTTGCGTATCACATATCCATCTGTTCATCCTTTGTATGTCACTGCTAAGCTCTAATATGTAACTTTTTGTATGTTATTAATTTTCAGGTGTGTTGTCATCCATACACATGTTATCATGTGAATTAGTTTAATAAACCAAAAAACATATAGTATGAAAAAAGGCATGCAGGTGACACACACAGTTTTGACTTCCGATTCGATAACCTACAGGTTTCCTTGTCCAGTTGCCATGTGACTGTCTGTTCTGATGGCATCCAATATAAGGTGTTGTGCACATAAAACGTTGTTAAGCATGGCGTCTGTTCAGATGCAACTTTAAACATAAATGCACTACGCACAATCAGAAACTTCACCATAGCGCTAATTAAACAGTTTCACCTAATAGTTTTTCGGCCTACGTATTGTTAGTTCCGTAACTTATCGGCCGGTCACGTGTTCTCCATAAGTACCGCGCCGAGATTCACATACGATCCGCGTATGTAAGACACTTTTACGTTTTACGGAAGATATGATCTAGATATTATAGGAGCAGCAATACAATACCTACTAGAAGAGGGAAACCGCCAGTGAATTTACATTAATTTCCGTCCAGAAACGAGTGACCACCCCCGCTGGTGGACAATCACTCAGATATGGTGGATGGCTAAGAAATAACTGTATAAATGAAAATGTCCATTATGTTTCAGACGCAACTTCGTGGAATTGAACATTTACATGCGAGACCTGCGAATTGAAGAACGCGAACAGCAGAAAGCCTACCTTCGCATTGATTTACTAAGTAAGACTCTT
Organism: Paraescarpia echinospica; assembly: GCA_020002185.1. Taxonomy (NCBI): domain Eukaryota; kingdom Metazoa; phylum Annelida; class Polychaeta; order Sabellida; family Siboglinidae; genus Paraescarpia; species Paraescarpia echinospica. The sequence continues at coordinate 59,538,880 of CM034534.1, read as the reverse complement.
TGGCATGTGAACGTAAATTTCAAGCTGACATGATCAAAATATGGCGCACAAGTGGGCAACGTGCCACACATGAGGGATACTGTTTGTTTCTGCTTCGTTAAATACTTACCTTTATGATATTGCTCACCCATCTGAGTTCATCTGCCTATCCGTCCATCTGATATTAACCAACCTGTTTGTCTTTATGAACTTCTATGTTTAGTTTCCAAGCAATGGGTCGCAAAACAAATTACCTAGTTATTATTGTTGTTATTATTGTTGTTATTATTGTTGTTATTATTGTTGTTATTATTGTTGTTATTATTGTTATTATTATTGTTGTTGTTGTTATTATTGTTGTTATTATTGTTCTTGTTGTTAATATTATTATTATACATATTGGGCTATGTCCAAAACAAACACGAGTACGTGCTACCATGACGAGAGTTTATGGATGGAGATTTCACACCATCACTGTTCCATTCATTCATATTGTCGTCGAGAAGGTGACGGAACATCTTAGTAAATCCACCCAAGAGCATGGCTTTATTACCTGCTCCACAACGTTGCTCGATGTTTGTCTGTCTGCCCTCGGTTGGCACGCCTTCCTGCATCGCTTCTCTTCGATAAGTGTTTCTCGCCATGGGAAACTCGCTAGTTTCACTCTACACCCTTATTACATTACACGTAATATTCACGTCGACTTTCGACACACGCATGCCACCTAGCGAAAGGAAACGATCTAACTACAGTTACAAATTGTTTGATTATGCACGATTCATTTGTGAAGACACGTACATGTTATATTATATTAACCATAGCATAATTTTACAGTATTTACCAAAATGACAATAGGGCAGGGAAACATCGTGACATATCACGCATGTACATATAATATATATGTATATATAATTATATATAATAATATATATATATATATTATATACATATATATATATATGTACATATGTATATATATATATATATATATATATATATATATATAGACGTCGGAACGTTGTGAATATTTGGAGGTCTGGGAGTCATTAAGAACCTCCAACAGCACACCCCGTTGCCTAAATATTTGTGGCTAAACATATATCTTGCCCCATCAAAAATATTGTGGGTTCAGTCCCCAATCCCCCTCTCCCCAGGTTCCGACGTCTATACCGTAGCAAATGGTTGCAATTACTTTACGAATGGACGTGTATACCATCAAACCGGATATGAACATGATAGTTGCGCATATGTGTTACAGGTGACATCGGCGGCACACTGGGACTGCTAATCGGTGCAAGTGTCATAACCCTGTTCGAAGCTCTAGATGTAATCGCGACCAACTTGACCACCAGGTGGCGAAATGAGGAGGTGTCACGACGGCGAGCGTCAGTAGCGCAAAGCAACGTTGATATCGATCATAGTCACGAAAGCACTATATTTTAACATTTTATTTTGTGTACGTTACGCGCGGTTCTCGAGAGATGATATGCCATGCACTGCAGTCTAGCATAGTCTTGCCTCTATGTCTATGTACGTTTATTATCAAAAACTTTAAGGTTATTACGCAAATATTTGCCTTTCGGTGATGCATCAGTTCCGGCCATAAACCGCTGAAACAACGTGTAATTTTGCACGATTTCACTGCTGGAAAGACTGCTCATAACAATAATATTATGTATGTTATTAGTGTAGCATGAAATCGGCTAGATCAAACATTCCCGCATAATGTTGGCGCTTTAAATATGTTGCCTTACGTTTTGTTTGTTGGCGCCAGAATGTCAACAAAATATACGACGAATTCTACGAACACTTCACGTATTCATCGTCCGTTTTAAAATGGCTTGACGGACATATTGCTAGGTGGCATGTCACATGATGGATAGCTATATGGGTATCGTCCGAGATACGTTAACTCGCCAACAAACAGTTAAAACAACGCGTCAGAAAGCATAAATCTTTTAAAATATTGCTTCATGCATAATTCACATGTCTCCACAATGAAGTAACGTAGCATGTTGTGATAGCGTGCAGGACAATAATCGCATGTACAATGTTGTGATAGCGTGCAGGACAATAATCGCATGCACAATGTTGTGATAGCGTGCTTGACAATAATCGCATGTACAATGTTGTGATAGCGTGCAGGACAATAATCGCATGTACAATGTTGTGAGAGCGTGCAGGACAATAATCGCATGTACAATGTTGTGATAGCGTGCTGGATAATAATCGCATGTACAACGTTGTGATAGCGTGCTGGACAATAATCGCATGTACAATGTTGAGATAGCGTGCAGGACAATCATCGCATGTACAATGTTGTGATAGCGTGCTGGACATTAATCGCATGTGCAATGTTGTGATAGCGTGCTGGACAATAATCGCATGTACAATGTTGTGATAGCGTGCTGGACAATAATCGCATGTACAATGTTGAGATAGCGTGCAGGACAATAATCGCATGTACAATGTTGTGATAGCGTGCTGGACATTAATCGCATGTGCAATGTTGTGATAGCGTGCTGGACAATAATCGCATGTACAATGTTGTGATAGCGTGCTGGACAATAATCGCATGTACAATGTTGAGATAGCGTGCTGGACAATAATCGCATGTACAATGTTGTGATAGCGTGCTGGACAATAATCGCGTGTACAATGTTGAGATAGCGTGCTGGACAATAATCGCATGTACAATGATGAGATAGCGTGCAGGACAATCATCGCATGTACAATGTTGTGATAGCGTGCAGGACAATAGGCGCATGTACAATGTTGTGATAGCGTGCTGGACAATAATCGCATGTACAATGTTGTGATAGCGTGCTGGACAATAATCGCATGTACAATGGATCTGCTTCTGGACCATCTACGGATTACACTCCCAGTTAGTTGTGATGGGACATTTACCTGTGGTCGATCAGGGGACAGTTACCTGAAATGAGAGGTGACAGTTACCTATGGTGGGACAGTTACCTAAAATGGGAGAAGGGACAGTTATCTATGGTGAGACAGTTTCCTGGGGTGGGATAGGGGACAATTACCTGCAGTGGGTGATGGGACAGTTACCTGTGGTGGACAGGGGACAGTTGCCTGTGATAGGGCAGTTACCTTTGGTGGAAAGTTATCATGTCAGCAGATTTCAGAGATGTCTAGATTTTGAGAAAATTACAAAAGTATGTGGCTCTTACTTAGACATATTAACGATAGCTCTCTGAGGAGCTACGAAAATGTATTTGTAACTATTTCATGCCGAATAAAATCTACCTGTGTACAGCTTATACTTTCACAGAGACAGTCTTGTCTGATAACGCCGGACTCAGACCTCGTGTGTAATTATGGCACGAGTTAGGAAAGGAAGCAATGTTCGCCAGTCACCTCTGTTTCTCCGGGGTCTGTCCGTTGCCTGTAGTTATCGAGACATGTCTGAAGAGACACAAAAGTACCGGTATAGTATTGTTTTATTCCTATACTGCAGGCGCATTTGTGACAAACCAATAGTGTTTTTTTAATAATATTATGTGATGTGCCACAGCGAAGTCGGTTTAAAGCTGTAAAATTGTAAAATGGATGTGTGCACCTTTTTGGATTCAACAGAACACGAATTTTAAAACGACACCTCTTGTTGAAATAACTTCGTACGCCAGCAAGTGTGCTGTCACCTAGCGGCTTATAAATGACTACCGCCTGGTAGCAGTACTATATCAATCAATCAATCTTTATTTAAGACAAAAAACGTACATGTAATATGCATTATGCGAGCAGCAGCGTTTCACTTTCGACGTTTCTCCAGACAGCCGGGGACCAGATCCGGTCCGAGTTCGACAATCAAACGAGGCAGTCGATCATGTCGTATCTGCAAAGAGGCAGGCAGGCCTGATCACTCTGGCATATCCAGTTGCGATCGCTTCATCAATCAAGGATGGTACAGCTTGCGGTATTTCTGGTTTGATGGAGGCGATCGTGCGTGACCGTAATTCCGTGCCGTATCGGTGCTTGACAAGTTTTGGTAGTTCTGGATCGACTAGGCCTAACCACGTTAGCACAATGAAATTCTCCTTCGTTGCAGATAATTCCTAGTCTTCCGTGGGTAGCTCTCAGTGATGAGATATGTTGCCGTGAAGGTTGAGCAGGTTGTCTTCAATAAACGCAACTAGGCGTTGGTACATGTCTTCCGGTTTCTCGTCTGGCTCTAGCCGGATGGACGCAAAGTCTAAGAAAGTTGATTGAAAACTGTATTGAAGCCGGGTGCTCTGCCAAATGTGTTGACGGATGTAGAGTTCCGAACGATAGTGGACAATACCGGGCAATAGTTGGCAATCTGGCCTAACAACAACTCAAGTATGTTAATTTGTTGGGCTGCGGTGCGACGATTGTCCGCAGGAATGGCTGCGCCATCATCCGGCCAAACTTGGTCTTTTTGTCCCAGCTCACTCCTTCGACTAGGAAGGAGGAGAAATTCGGGTCAAGTGACATGGTATACATTATGTTTTGCTTCCAATTTTCAAAACTGTTCACATTGCTTTGGCGCACTGTACGTGTTAGTGTGTGTGTGTGTGTGTGTGGTGTGTGTGTGTGTGTGTGTGTGTGTGTGTGTGTGTGTGTGTGTGTGTGTGTGTGTGTGTGTGTGTGTGTGTGTGTGTGTGTGTTTGTGTGTGTGTGTTAAAACTGTCACTTATCTGGTCAACTGCAGACTGATCAGTTGCCGATGTGTGCAACTGCTCGCTCGTTGTACTATTACTCTCAAAATCAAGGTGATAAGGATAGCGAACAGCAAAGTTCAACGTCAATCTTCGGTTGAGAGGGCAGATACGCGAGGTGGTTTCCCGACGCTGCCACCACGCCAAGGTGGGGAATTACACCTTCACTATCCACGATAATGAGAAAACTACAATGAAACGTAAAACGACTTTATTGTCTCAACTTTGTCTGAGACCTTAAACACATAACATGCACGAGGTCAGTCTCGCTTAACCGATTCTCGCCTGGCTGCGTGACTTCTCCAGAACGATAATCTGGCTCTTAATGGCCCTTCTGAATGTCATCCGCTAGATGGCAACATTGATATACTCGTGAATTAAAGCGTCATCAATTTATGAAGTTATATGTGACGTATTGTCAGGATTTGCCGTCTACTAATAATTAATAGTCTCGCTTAACCGACTCTCGTCTGGCTGCGTGACTTCGCCAGGAAGATAGTCTGCCTCAGAATCGTATTTTGACTGCTCACTGCCAGTTAGCACGTCTATCCCCCAGAATGTTTATATATTATGTATGTTTTCGATAACGAAATGAAATTACGAAAGAGTGCCCGAAATAGTATTATAGAAAATTAAATGAATATTAAACTAAATTAACACAAACACAAGTTTCGATTTCTCTGTGAGATTCGAACCGAGGACCCTACAAATAGCAGCTCGACACGCTACCAATTTAAACTTCAAGATCAGCACGTTTTGGCTGAACTTTGGCGACTACATATATTAGTTAGCTGTCCCACCGTTGCGCGAGACATCGATTGCACTTTATTTAGTTAAATGTGTCCTTGTTTTGTATTTATATCATGCTTATTCACACTTGGTCTTTTGTTTCTGCTCGAGCATAAGCAAAGAAAGTAAATACGGAATCTTCGCCATATAGTTATGAGAGCTACCACGTAGTTAATATACATGTGATTAAAAGTCACTAAACTACGAAGAAAGTTTAATGTCGGTTTATTTTGTGTGTGACATGTTTCAATATAAGTTTAATGTTGAAAATTTGTCATAGTATAGTATTATCTGATAAAAGGTATCCTTATCTAATTTGTTATTTCATAGTTGGCATAAGAGCCAATCATCGTCTCTACCCGAATTTGGCGTAAAGCCCCCTACCGGTAACATAGGCTGGAGCATAATAATCCAGGCCGTAGCGGTGGGCCTAGCGAATGCTGCCACCTCACGGCGACTGGATAATCGAGGCTAGGACGAGGCGGGCGAAGATCGGGCGACCTAGCAGAGCGAGGCTCATACAAACTACTGGGAAACAGATCACTAATGCTAGCGGGCGGTAGTCATTTATAAGCCGCTAGGTGACAGCACACTTGCTGGCGTACGAAGTTATTTCAACAAGTGAACAAGTGAGGTGTCGTTTTAAAATTCGTGTTCTGATGAATCCAGAAAGGTGCACACATCCATTTTACAATTTTACAGCTTTAAACCGACTTCGCTGTGGCACATCACATAATATTATTAAAAAACACTATTGATTTGTCACAAATGCGCTTGCAGAATAGGAATAAAACAATACTATACCGGTACTTTTTGTCTCTTCCGACATGTCTCGATAATTACTGGCAATAAACAGACTCCGGAGAAACGGAGTTGACTGGCGAACATTGCTTCTGTTCCTAACTCGTGCCATAATTATACACGAGGTGCTGAGTCCGGCGTTATCCGACAAGACTGTCTCTGTGAAAGTATGAGCGGCTCGTTTTGAACTGGCCGTTGTCAGTTAACATTCTGGCGCCAACTAAGTCAACATGTTTAAAGCGCCAACATTATGCGGGAATGTTTGATCTAGCCGATTTCATGCTACACTAATAACATACATAATATTATTGTTATGAGCAGTCTTTCCAGCAGTGAAATCGCGCAAAGTTACGCGTTGTTTCAGCGGTTTATGGCCGGAACTGATGCATCACCGAAAGGCAAATATTTGCGTAATAACCTTAACGTTTTTGATATTGGACGTACATAGACATAGAGGCAAGACTATTCTAGACTGCAGTGCATCGCATATCATCTCGCGAGAACCGCGCGTAACGTACACAAAATTGACTATTGACGCTCGCCGTCATTTCGCCACCTGATGGTCAAGTTGGTCGCGATTACATCTAGAGTTTCGAATAGGGTTATGACACTCGCCTCGATTAGCAGACCCAGTGTGCCGCCAATGAAACATGTAACACACACGCGCAGCTATCAATTTCATATCCGGTTTGATGGTATACACGTCCTTTCGTAAATTAACTGCAATAATTTGATGTTGGCGGCGGGTACTCAGTACACTAATCTTCCGATTGCGGCGCTGTTTTCCTCATTTGCATAGGTTCAGACATGCGCACTTCACCATTTCTTGATTTCATGTTATAAGCTCCACCCACTTTTAAACCGCGGCGAAATTGATGTGCTTTGATCGCAGAGAAACTGATATATCTCTACGTCGGCGTGACGTCACAATAACGTACGCCACCCAACGGGTCTAAATTCTTTGCGTTGGTTGGTTGATATACGTGATTGTGACGTCACGCCTACTTCCCGTATGTCATTTTAGCAGCCGTTTGAAAGTGGGTGGAGCTTATAACATGAAATCAGATAGTGGTGCCTCAATCGGTAGAATGGTGAACTGTGTCGACGAAACAACATCGTTCGCAGTGTCTAAGACACCGGAACGGGCCCGGTTGTAGGTCCGTTTTTAGTTAATTTTAGGAAAGATTATCAGGAACCATTTATAAGTTTTAATAGCAGAAAGCTTAAACTATCAAACGACATCAATATTGTTGGGATCCGACGTACCGTAATGATACTAGCAGTCGTTCAAAAGGTGTTTTTGGAACGTGTTTGACAGTTGTTCATTTTTCGCTCGCTTATCTATTTTTAATAATATATATATATATTAGTATATATATATATATGCGTGATATGTCACAATGTTTCCTGTCCTATTGTCATTTTGGTAAATGCTGTATAATTATGCGATCGTCAGTATAATATAATATGTACGTATCTTCACAAACGAATCGTGCATAGTTAAACAATTTGTAACTGCAGTTAGTTCGTATCCATTCGCTAGGTGGCATGCGTGTGTCGAACATCGACGTCAATATTGCGTGTGGTGTGATGAGGGTGTAGTGTGAAACTGGCGAGTTACCAATGGCGAGAAACCCTTATCCAAGAGAAGCGATGAAACCATTTAGTTTAAATGTTTTGGCAACAGCAACAAGTGTTCATTCTCTACAGGAAGGCGTGCCAGACGAGGGCAGCAGACAAACATCGAGTAACGTTGTGGAACAGGTAATAAGGCCATGCTATTTGGTGGATTTACTAATATGTCCCGTCACCTTCTCGACGGCAAAGTGAATGAATGGAACAGTGATCCTGTGTAATCTCCATCCGTAAACTCTCTTCATGCTAGCACGTACTAGTGTTTGTTTTGGACGTAGTCCAATATGTATAATAATAATAATAATAATAACAAGGTAACTGTAATGTTTAGTGATCGATCGCCACGCGGCGTCATGGTCACATGAACATTAAGCATTGACCATTTAAGTTTGACATTAACAACATTCTGTTTATATATCATCACGTTATGTTCTACTATAACAATGTCCTATATGTGTTTTGTATTCAGTACTTTAGATACAGACTGTGTCACTGAACATATAATTTCCTTCGTTATAATTATACATGTATTAATGTACCATAATTTAGACAGGCTCATAGCATACATGAAAGTTGTACAGTTGCGATCTCGCATTAAAGTCTGGACTTGTCTTCTACCTTACGCCGCGTGAAAACGTATCGTTTCGTTTTGTGACGTGTTCGTTGAGCTCGTACTCTACCTGCCCGTTTGAACAGGTGCAAGGTATTCGTGGCGTAGGGTGAGGGTTTACCAGGCTCATCCTGGCCGCTTTCTTTGCTCTGGACTAGTGAACGCGGTAGTTCAACAAACGTAACAGTATCTTCGTTTGCGACCCATTGCTTGGAAACCAAACATAGAAGCGCACAAAGACAAACAGTTGGTTAATATCAGATGGACGGATACGCAGATGAGTTCAGGTGGGTGAGCAATATCACAAAGGTAAGTATTTAGCGAAACTGAAAAACCAGTATCCCTCATGTGATGCGCGTTGCCCACTTGTGCGCTGTATGTTATACATTTCAGCTTGAAATATTTACGTCCACATGCCAAAGAATCTTACTTAGTAAATCAATGCGAAGGTAGGCTTTCTGCTGTTCGCAGGTCTCGCATGTAAATGTTCAATACCACGAAGTAGTCTCTGAAACATAATAGACACTTTCATTTATACAGTTGTTTTTCAGCCATCCACCATACCTCAGAGATTCTCCACCAGCGGCGGTGGTCACTCGTTTCTGGACGGAAATTAATGTAAATTCGCTGGCGCTTTCCCTCTTCTCGTAGGTATTGTACTGCTGCTCCTAAATATCTAGATTATATCTTCCATAAAACTTAAACATATCTTACGTACGCGGATCGTATATGGACCTCGGCGCGGTACTTGTGGAGAACACGTGATCGGCCGATAAGTTACGGAACTAACAATACGTAGGCCAAAAAACTAATAGGTGAAATTATTTCATTAGCGCTATGGTGAAGTTTCCGATTGTGCATAGTGCATTCATGTTTAAAGTTGCATCTGAACAGACGCCATGCTTAACAATCTTTTATGTGCACAACACCTTATATTGGATGCCATCAGAACAGACAGTCACATGGCAACTGGACAACTGGACAAGTGGACAACTGGACAACTGGACAACTGGACAACTGGACAACTGGACAACTGTACAACTGGACAACTGTACAACTGAAGGTTATCGAATCGAGAATTAAAACTGTGTGTGTCACCTGTGTGGCATGCCTTTTTTCATACTATATATTTTTTCTTTTGGTTTATTAAACTGATCCACATTATAAAATGTGTATGGATGACAACAAAACCAAAAAAGAATAAAATGCAAAAAGTGACATAAATGAGCTGAGCAGTGACATACAAAGGATGAGCAGATGGAGATGTGATATGCAAGATAGGAAGAGCCACGCGGACACCCAGGACGATAACGAGATCAGAGAGAAGTGTTTAAAATAATAAATGGTTATAAAAATATTGATAGAAATATTGTTGTCTCAGTTAAGAAAGATAGAAGGACTAGAGGACAAGAAGTTACATTAGCAAAGGAGCAGTGTAGACTAGATATACGAAAGTTGTCATTTTCACAAAGGACTCTAAATGAATGGAACAGATTATCTGCTGATTGTGTGAGTGCTAGTAGCGTGAATACGTTCAAAAATAAAATCGACACATACCTCAGAAGGGCGGGATACACGTATATAAAATGGTTGGACTCTCGATAAGCCAAAGGGCTTCCTTGTCCACCTGCCACCTAGAGTTAATTCTCTGGGTGGCAATCTTGTTAAATCTTGCTATAAGTGACTACCGCCCGCTAGCAATAGTGATCTATATCCCAGTAGTTTGTATGAGCCTCGCTCTGGTTTGTCGCCCGATCTTCGCCCACCTCGTGCTAGCCTCGATTATCCAGTCGCCGTGAGGTGACTGCATTCGCTTGGCCCAACACTGCGGCCTGGATTATTAAGCTCCAGCCAATGTTACCTTTAGGGGGCTTTACCCCAGTTTCGGGTAGAGACGATGATTGGCTCTCAGGCCAACTATGAAATACCAAATTAAATAAGGATACACTTTTATCAGATAATACTATACTATGACAACTATTCAACATTAAACTTATATATTGAAACATGTCAGACACAAAATAAACCAACATGAAACTTTTGTCGTAGTTTAGTACCTTTTAATCATATGCATATTCACTAGGTGGCAGGTCTCGTAGCTGCATGTCGAAGATTCCGTATTGACTTTCTTTGCTTATGCTCGAGCAGAAACAAAATACTAAGTGTGAATAAGCATGATATCAATACCAAACAAGGACAAGTTTAACTAAACAAAGTGCAAACGATGTCTCGCGCAACGTTCGGCCTGCTAATTAATATATGTAGGCGTCAAAGTACAGCCAAAACTTCTAATCTAATCTTGGAGGCTAAAATGGTAACGTGTCGAGCTGCTATTTTTAGGGTCCTCGGTTCTAATCCCTTAGAGTACTCGAAACTTTTGTTTATGTTAATTTATTTTAAAATTAATGTAATTTTTATAATACGATTTTGAGCACTATTTCATAATTTCATTTCTTTATTGAAAACTATTATTAATATATACACATTCTGTGAGTAGACGTGCTAACTGGCAGTGGGCTGTCAAAATGCGATTCTGAGCCAGACTATCTTCCTGGCGAAGTCACGCGGCTAGACGAGAGTCGGTTCAGCTATTATTAATAGACGGCAAATCCTGACAGTACGTCACATATAACTTCATAAAGTGGTGACGCTTTAATTCATGAGTATACCAGTGTTGCCATCTAGCGGATAACATTCAGAAGGGTCATTCAGAGTCAGACTATCGTTCTGGCGAAGTCACGCAGCAAGGCGAGAGTCAGTTAAGCGAGATTAACTTCGTGCGTGTTATGTGTTTAGGGTCTCAAAGTTGAGACAATAAAGTCGTTTTACGTTTCATTGTAGTTTGTAGTTTGCACACACACACACACACACACACACACACATGCACACACACACACACACACACACACACACACACACACACACACACACACACACACACACACACACACACACACACACAGTTTGATCGTGTAGTACTTTAAATGTTGAACCAGTTAACTTTGCCACAAAGTGATTTTACTAGAATTAGTCTGGCTAATTAAGGGTTAATCAATAAACTAGGCAGTAAGTCCATGTTATAGTATTGCCATCCCTCGGGTGCTTGAATGTACTATGTTATTCTCGGGCCATCTTGCGACCAAAGCGCAAATCATATTATCGGCTGGCTAACACATTCTATTTGATTAGTTATTATACTATTTCTTTTTTACTAGGAACGTTAAATTTCGTATGAGTAGAACAGGTTTAACCTAACTGATAATGTGGTATTATTGTAAGTCGCTTTTAGTGTCATTAGAAGAAGTTAGCAGCGTAAATTAGGAAGGTTGTCGATCGCGCCGGGCAGGTGCGAATGAATGTTTCACACCTCATGTCTGAATGGAATATTTGTTTTACTAAAATAATTAAGTTGGGAGCGTTAAGATATGTCAAGGATTCTGATTATAGTAAATTTAGATGTAACTGAGGTAATTTGAGAATATTCAGGAGTTTACGATTGTGTGTCTATTATGCAACGAGTTGAATAGTCCGACAGAGGTTCCAGATAATCAGGAGCGCAGTTTCTGGGAGGTTTAGTTTGTGTTAAGTTTTGCTATTGGCTAGTTAGACTTCCGGCGCTTGGACGCCATTGGAGTATTTTAAGAGAAATACGGCCATTTGAACGTCAGACGACCTTAATTGCATTGCTGTGAGCGTTTTTAACTTGTCTTCAAGACATGAGACTTATTCTCGACGTGTTTTGTCGCCCGGGTCTTGAAGTTGTAATTTCGTCGATTATTTAAATGCAGAAGACAACCTTGTTTAATGGTTGCGTTTGGCTACTTTGGAGAATCTTTAGTAACAAACGACTTGGTTACCCAGGCACCGTGAGGCGGCAGCACTGTCCCCTCACTACGGCCTGGAATATTAAGGCCCTGCCAATGTTACCGGTAAGGGGCTTTACCCCAGATTTGGGTAGGGACGGTGATTGGCTCTCAGACCAACTATGAAATAACAAATTAAATAAGGATACACTTTTATCAGATACTACTATACTATAACAACTATTAAACATTAAACTTATATTGAAACACGTCACACAAAAACTAAACCGACATTAAACTTTTTTGTAGTTTCATGTCTTTTAATCACTTGCATATTCACTAGGTAGCTGCTCTCATGGCTGTGGGCAGTCAAAACGCGATTCTGAGCCAGACTATCTTCCTGGCGAAGTCACGCAGCCAGGCGAGAGTCGGTTAAGCGAGATTATTGCTGCTGCCGATACAGCTGATTCGTGCCGTCTATTATACACCGTGAAGACTGGGGGTGAGTTATGCGTTTCGCATTCCCCCACTTCTCGCCAATTCAGAGTATCGTCTCGATATTGATCTTCGCCACGTTCGTTCTTCACGTGACGCCTTCGACGCCCTGCGTATGCCGTCGTACTGCCGTATGCGTTCAATCATCACGTGTCGCCGTCGACGCCCTCTGTATGCCGCCGTACCGCCGCCCACGTTCGTTTGTTACGTGACGCCTTCGACGCCCTCCGTGTGAAATCGTACTGCCATATACGTTCGTTCTTCACGTGATTCAAGTGGACATCAAAAACGTCTCGAACACATACAGTGTGAAGGTTATTTGCATATACAACGTGCGAAAAACACTCGTGGTTGCCGACCCGTTACCTGGCCTGTCGCGATGATACTCAACATTGCAATCGTGATTCAAGTGGAAATAAAAAACGTCTCGAACACAGGCAGTGTGAAGGTTATTTGCATATTCAACGTGCGAAAAACACTCGTGATTGCCGACGCGTTGGCTGGCAACGTGAAGGTTCACATACAGGCAGTATGTACTTTTTGAGCAAACACACCGCAGCAAACCATTGTTTGGATTGGTTCACATTTATCTATTCGTACAGAGCGTACTAATTCTCAGACCCCTCACCCATCCACGATTAAGCACCTTAACATGTCATAATTGTCCAAATTTAAAGACGTGTAGGTTTGTAGCAGTGCCAGGGTTTACCCATAAAGTATGCCACACTTAAGAGGGAAACCGTTATTTGGAGGTGAGGGGCCTCTGGATAAACGTTACGTAACGATGATTGATTTTTTTCGTGGAGCTATCCATATCAGATATCAGATAAATTTGACTTAAATTGTTCAGCCAGTTATGGGGTAAATTTCAACAGGATTACAGCGAAAAACAGCAGTGTACTGGTTTTTAATTACCTTCTTACCACATTGTTTTCTTTTACGTGTAAACAACGAATCTGTGCTACGAAAATAATTATTATAGATATTTGCATCACGCGGGATCTTTGTAAAAACTAACGTATGTTTAGGGGGTGTAGCGTTACGATGCTTGATAAGTGAGTGGGGTCTAACAACTCCACAATTAGCGTGATGCACGTTATGTGTGGCTCCTTATGACGAGGCACATGCAAAGGAAACAACAACGACCATGATAACAATGTTTTATAACGCTTATTTACAATCATTATTGAAATAAAATTCACACGCGAACGGCATTGTTTATAACTAGTACGCAAGCCTCCCAGTTTCGTACATTTTATACTATTAGACAAATGTCGGCAATTACAGTACTTAGGCCCCTTATGGGTCGTTCCTTGCGACGACAATACTCACATGTTGAGCATGATCACTCTGTAGTCTGGTTAAGTTCATATTTTATTTAGCATCCAAGATGCATCTACGTAAGCCTACAAGCGCAAGCATAGTTTAAAACTAGAACACTGAACGATTATATATTTCTATTTGAAATATTAAGCCCGAAATAATTAAGTACCGCGTAATGATGCGGTTTCCTTATATTCGATTTATCCAATCGATGTAAAAATGACTAGAACTCGTACGCTGTAAAGTGAAGTAATGGTAAGTCTTTAATATATAGCGCAGTATCCAGTCGTCAGGATTGCTCAAAGCCCTCTATGCTTCACTCCCTGGCAGACCTGTTCATCTAGACTTCTCAGGGAAGCATCCAGCCACGCTGCAATTAATGCGCGATGAGTATTCTTACACAAATGTCCACCACTGTCTGTAGCCAGGTACTCATTCATACAGCTGAGTGACTTGGAGCTAGAGTGAACGAACTTGCCCAAAGTTCGACACTGCCGTGTAAGATTCGTACCCGGGTTCTCTCGTTCGAGTGTCCGAAGCTCCAGTTGAGTGCCCCGGAGAAGTTAACGTGATGTTTTATCATGACATTGATTATATTTCAGACACATACTCGAGAACCCAACAGCTTCACATTAAGGTCAACACGTTTGCTGGGACGCCAGAATGTTAAAATAGAGACGGTCTATATAAGTTGTACTGTAGGCTATAATATAATTTCACACGTTAAAATGTACCTTAAAATTAAAATCGTTTCTATTAAAGTGTGTGGCTGAAGAATGCTGGCGAGAAGTTAGTCAACTGTACACATTGAAAACAATTGATATGTCAAGATGCTTCTCATACACGCACACACAAACACGTATAAGCAGAAACACACACACGCACACATACGCACGCACGAACGAACACACACACACAATTGTTTTGCACGTTGAACATTATATTTAGGCCAATTCCATTAGTATGATTCAAACGATGTGCGTTTACACACAAGGGTGGTGTGTGTTTACCAATGTACTTGGTATATCCAGTGCATATATTGAGCAACACCATTCTACATATTACGTGGGACGTCGTTGGCAGAGTCCAACACCGATCTCGTCAACATATATCACGGTCAGCTGACGTCCTCTCTGGATTCCCACAAGGAACATTGTTGGGGCCAATGTTGTTTTTGCTGTACATTAACTACATCGCAGAAGGAGTGGACTCACAAATACGCATGTTTGCTGACGACAGTATTGTTTATCGTCAAACACACACTCCAGCTGACCATTTGACACTTGAATCCGACCTGAACAAATTTCTCTACTGGGCAAAGATATGGCAGATGGACTTTAATGCATCAAAGCGTGCCATCCTCTCAGTTACCAACAAGAGGAAGCCATCGATCTATGATTAATACATGGAGAACCACCAGATCCCACGGACTGACCATCATGACTTCCTGGGTGTTACCATCGACACAACTTTATCCTGGTCAAAAGAACACTGCATGCGGCGCTAACTCAAGTGAGGAAAACAGCATACGAGGTAATCGTCCGACCACCGCTTGAGTACGCTACTTGTGCCTGGCCACCCACACCAAGACAGGTATTCAAACAAGAGAGCAAGTGCAGCGTTCTGCAGCTTGCTTTGTCACTGGCGATTACCGCAGCCCCTCAAGCGTAACGGCTATGTGCGCTAACCTGAAGTGGGACACTTTATACACAAGACGTCGGTTAAGAGATGCCACTATGTTCTTTAACATTCACCACGGACTAGTGCGCATCAGCTTCCCTGCCATCATTACCTCAGCAGATAACTGCACCAGACGAAAACACGAGCACAAACTACGACCACTGCCAGTCTCCTGCACGACCTGCCAACACTCGTTCTATGTACGCTCCATCCGACTGTGGAACTCGCTCACACAGGAAGCAGTTACACCCTATACGACCTACCAGTACTCGTTCTATGTACGCTCTCTTCCTCTGAGGACCTCACTCACACTGGAAGCAGTTACACCCTATACGACCTACCAGTACTCGTTCTATGTACGCTCTCTTCCACTGAGGACCTCACTCACACTGGAAGCAGTTACACCCTATACGACCTACCAGTACTCGTTCTATGTACGCTCTCTTCCACTGAGGACCTCACTCACACAGGAAGCAGTTACACCCTATACGACCTACCAGTACTCGTTCTATGTACGCTCTCTTCCACTGAGGACCTCACTCACACAGGAAGCAGTTACACCCTATACGACCTACCAACACTCGTTCTATGTACGCTCTCTTCCACTGAGGACCTCACTCACACTGGAAGCAGTTACACCCTATACGACCTACCAGTACTCGTTCTATGTACGCTCTCTTCCACTGAGGACCTCATTCACACTGGAAGCAGTTACACCCTATACGACCTACCAGTACTCGTTCTATGTACGCTCTCTTCCACTGAGGACCTCACTCACACAGGAAGCAGTTACACCCTATACGACCTACCAGTACTCGTTCTATGTACGCTCTCTTCCACTGAGGACCTCACTCACACTGGAAGCAGTTACACCCTATACGACCTACCAGTACTCGTTCTATGTACGCTCTCTTCCACCGAGGACCTCACTCACACAGGAAGCAGTTACACCCTATACGACCTACCAGTACTCGTTCTATGTACGCTCTCTTCCACTGAGGACCTCACTCACACTGGAAGCAGTTACACCCTATACGACCTACCAACACTCGTTCTATGTACGCTCCATCCGACTGTGGAACTCGCTCACACAGGAAGCAGTTACACCCTATACGACCTGCCAACACTCGTTCTATGTACGCTCCATCCGACTGTGGAACTCGCTCACACAGGAAGCAGTTACACCCTATACGACCTACCAGTACTCGTTCTATGTACGCTCTCTTCCACTGAGGACCTCACTCACACAGGAAGCAGTGACACCCTATACGACCTACCAACACTCGTTCTATGTACGCTCTCTTCTACTGAGGACCTCACTCACACTGGAAGCAGTTACACCCTATACGACCTACCAGTACTCGTTCTATGTACGCTCTCTTCCACTGAGGACCTCACTCACACAGGAAGCAGTTACACCCTATACGACCTACCAGTACTCGTTCTATGTACGCTCTCTTCCACTGAGGACCTCACTCACACTGGAAGCAGTTACACCCTATACGACCTACCAGTACTCGTTCTATGTACGCTCTCTTCCACTGAGGACCTCACTCACACAGGAAGCAGTTACACCCTATACGACCTACCAGTACTCGTTCTATGTACGCTCTCTTCCACTGAGGACCTCACTCACACTGGAAGCAGTTACGCCCTATACGACCTACCAGTACTCGTTCTATGTACGCTCTCTTCCACCGAGGACCTCACTCACACAGGAAGCAGTTACACCCTATACGACCTACCAGTACTCGTTCTATGTACGCTCTCTTCCACTGAGGACCTCACTCACACTGGAAGCAGTTACACCCTATACGACCTACCAGTACTCGTTCTATGTACGCTCTCTTCCACCGAGGACCTCACTCACACAGGAAGCAGTTACACCCTATACGACCTGCCAACACTCGTTCTATGTACGCTCCATCCGACTGTGGAACTCACTCACACAGGAAGCAGTTGCACCCTATACGACCTACCAGTACTCGTTCTATGTACGCTCTCTTCCACTGAGGACCTCACTCACACTGGAAGCAGTTACACCCTATACGACCTACCAGTACTCGTTCTATGTACGCTCTCTTCCACTGAGGACCTCACTCACACAGGAAGCAGTTACACCCTATACGACCTACCAGTACTCGTTCTATGTACGCTCTCTTCCACTGAGGACCTCACTCACACTGGAAGCAGTTACACCCTATACGACCTACCAGTACTCGTTCTATGTACGCTCTCTTCCACTGAGGACCTCACTCACACAGGAAGCAGTTACACCCTATACGACCTACCAACACTCGTTCTATGTACGCTCTATCCCACTGTGGAACTCACTCACACAGGAAGCAGTTACACCCTATACGACCTACCAACACTCGTTCTATGTACGCTCTATCCCACTGTGGACCTCACTCACACAGGAAGCAATTACACCCTATACGACCTACCAACACTCGTTCTATGTACGCTCTCTTCCACTGAGGACCTCACTCACACAGGAAGCAGTTACACCCTATACGACCTACCAACACTCGCTCTATGTACGCTCTATCCCACTGTGGACCTCATTCACACAGGAAGCAGTTACACCCTATACGACCAACCAACACTCGCTCTATGTATGCTCTATCCCACTGTGGACCTCAATCACACAGGAAGCAGTTACACCCTATACGACCAACCAACACTCGCTCTATGTACGCTCTATCCAACTGTGGACCTCACTCACACAGGAAGCAGTTACACCCTATGCGACCTACCAACACTCGCTCTATGTACGCTCTATCCCACTGTGGACCTCACTCACACAGGAAGCAGTTACACCCTATACGACCTACCAACACTCGTTCTATGTACGATCTATCCCACTGTGGACCTCATTCACACAGGAAGCAGTTACAGCCTATACGATCTACCAACACTCGTTCTATGTACACTCTATCCCACTGTGGACCTCACTCACACGGGAAGCAGTTACACCCTATACGACCTACCAGCACTCGTTCTATGTACGCTCTATCCCACTGTGGACCTCAGTCACACAGGAAGCAGTTACAGCCTATACGACCTGCCAACACTCGTTCTATGTACGCTCTATCCCACTGTGGATCTCACTGACACAGGAAGCAGTTACAGCCTATACGACCTGCCAACACTCGTTCTATGTACGCTCTATCCCACTGTGGAACCCGCTCACACAGGAAGCAGTTACACCCTATACGACCTACCAGCACTCGTTCTATGTACGCTCTATCCCACTGTGGACCTCAGTCACACAGGAAGCAGTTACAGCCTATACGACCTGCCAACACTCGTTCTATGTATGCTCTATCCCACTGTGGACCTCAGTCACACAGGAAGCAGTTACAGCCTATACGACCTGCCAACACTCGTTCTATGTACGCTCTATCCCACTGTGGACCTCAGTCACACAGGAAGCAGTTACAGCCTAAACGACATACCAGCACTCGTTCTATGTACGCTCTATCCGACTGTGGAACCCGCTCACACAGGAAGCAGTTACACCCTATACGACCTACCAGCACTCGTTCTATGTACGCTCTCTTCCACTGAGGAACTCACTCACACTGGAAGCAGTTACACCCTATACGACCTGCCAACACTCGTTCTATGTACGATCTATCCCACTGTGGACCTCACTCACACAGGAAGCAGTTACAGCCTATACGACATACCAGCACTCGTTCTATGTACGCTCTATCCCACTGAGGACCTCACTCACACAGGAAGCCGTTACAGCCTATACGATCTACCAACACTCGTTCTATGTACGCTCTATCCCAATAAGGACCTCACTCTCACAGGAAGCAGTTACAGCCTATACGACATACCAGCACTCGTTCTATGTACGCTCTATCCCACTGTGGAACTCACTCACACAGGAAGCAGTTACAGCCTATACGACATAACAGCACTCGTTCTATGTACGCTCTATCCCACTGAGGACCTCACTCACACAGGAAGCAGTTACAGCCTATCCGATCTAGCAACACTCGTTCTATGTACGCTCTATCCCACTGAGGACCTCACTCACACAGGAAGCAGTTACAGCCTATACGACATACCAGCACTCGTTCTATGTACGCTCTATCCCACTGAGGACCTCACTCACACAGGAAGCAGTTACAGCCTATACGACATACCAGCACTCGTTCTATGTACGCTCTATCCCACTGTGGAACTCACTCACACAGGAAGCAGTTACAGCCTATACGACATAACAGCACTCGTTCTATGTACGCTCTATCCCACTGAGGACCTCACTCACACAGGAAGCAGTTACAGCCTATACGATCTACCAACACTCGTTCTATGTACGCTCTATCCCACTGAGGACCTCACTCACACAGGAAGCAGTTACAGCCTATACGATCTACCAACACTCGTTCTATGTACGCTCTATCCCACTGTGGAACTCACTCACACAGGAAGCAGTTGCAGCCTATACGATCTACCAACACTCGTTCTATGTACGCTCTATCCCACTGAGGACCTCACTCACACAGGAAGCAGTTACAGCCTATACGATCTACCAACACTCGTTCTATGTACGCTCTATCCCACTGAGGACCTCACTCACACAGGAAGCAGTTACAGCCTATACGACCTACCAACACTCGTTCTATGTACGCTCTATCCCACTGAGGACCTCACTCACACAGGAAGCAGTTATAGCCTATACGATCTACCAACACTCGTTCTATGTACGCTCTATCCCACTGAGGACCTCACTCACACAGGAAGCAATTACACCCTATACGACCTACCAACACTCGTTCTATGTACGCTCTCTTCCACTGAGGACCTCACTCACACAGGAAGCAGTTACACCCTATACGACCTACCAACACTCGTTCTATGTATGCTCTCTTCCACTGAGGACCTCACTCACACAGGAAGCAGTTACACCCTATACGACCTACCAACACTCGCTCTATGTACGCTCTATCCCACTGTGGACCTCAGTCACACAGGAAGCAGTTACACCCTATACGACCAACCAACACTCGCTCTATGTATGCTCTATCCCACTGTGGACCTCACTCACACAGGAAGCAGTTACACCCTATACGACCAACCAACACTCGCTCTATGTACGCTCTATCCCACTGTGGACCTCACTCACACAGGAAGCAGTTACACCCTATACGACCTACCAACACTCGCTCTATGTACGCTCTATCCCACTGTGGACCTCACTCACACAGGAAGCAGTTACACCCTATACGACCTACCAACACTCGTTCTATGTACGATCTATCCCACTGTGGACCTCATTCACACAGGAAGCAGTTACAGCCTATACGATCTACCAACACTCGTTCTATGTACACTCTATCCCACTGTGGACCTCACTCACACGGGAAGCAGTTACACCCTATACGACCTACCAGCACTCGTTCTATGTACGCTCTATCCCACTGTGGACCTCAGTCACACAGGAAGCAGTTACAGCCTATACGACCTGCCAACACTCGTTCTATGTACGCTCTATCCCACTGTGGATCTCACTGACACAGGAAGCAGTTACAGCCTATACGACCTGCCAACACTCGTTCTATGTACGCTCTATCCCACTGTGGAACCCGCTCACACAGGAAGCAGTTACACCCTATACGACCTACCAGCACTCGTTCTATGTACGCTCTATCCCACTGTGGACCTCAGTCACACAGGAAGCAGTTACAGCCTATACGACCTGCCAACACTCGTTCTATGTACGCTCTATCCCACTGTGGACCTCAGTCACACAGGAAGCAGTTACAGCCTATACGACCTGCCAACACTCGTTCTATGTACGCTCTATCCCACTGTGGACCTCAGTCTCACAGGAAGCAGTTACAGCCTATACGACATACCAGCACTCGTTCTATGTACGCTCTATCCGACTGTGGAACCCGCTCACACAGGAAGCAGTTACACCCTATACGACCTACCAGCACTCGTTCTATGTACGCTCTCTTCCACTGAGGAACTCACTCACACTGGAAGCAGTTACACCCTATACGACCTGCCAACACTCGTTCTATGTACGATCTATCCCACTGTGGACCTCACTCACACAGGAAGCAGTTACAGCCTATACGACATACCAGCACTCGTTCTATGTACGCTCTATCCCACTGTGGAACTCACTCACACAGGAAGCAGTTACAGCCTATACGACCTACCAACATTCGTTCTATGTACGCTCTATCCCACTGAGGACCTCACTCACACAGGAAGCAGTTACAGCCTATACGATCTACCAACACTCGTTCTATGTACGCTCTATCCCACTGAGGACCTCACTCTCACAGGAAGCAGTTACAGCCTATACGACATACCAGCACTCGTTCTATGTACGCTCTATCCCACTGTGGAAATCACTCACACAGGAAGCAGTTACAGCCTATACGACCTACCAACACTCGTTCTATGTACGCTCTATCCCACTGAGGACCTCACTCACACAGGAAGCAGTTACAGCCTATACGATCTACCAACACTCGTTCTATGTACGCTCTATCCCACTGAGGACCTCACTCACACCTACACTCACACAGGTTAGCAGCAGCCTATACGACCTACCACCACACTCGTTCTATGTACGCTCTATCCCACTGTGGACCTCACTCACACAGGAAGCAGTTACAGCCTATACGACCTACCAACACTCGTTCTATGTACGCTCTATCCCACTGTGGACCTCACTCACACAGGAAGCAGTTACAGCCTATACGACCTACCAACACTCGTTCTATGTACGCTCTATCCCACTGAGGACCTCACTCACACAGGAAGCAGTTACAGCCTATACGACCTGCCAACACTCGTTCTATGTACGCTCTATCCCACTGAGGACCTCACTCACACAGGAAGCAGTTACAGCCTATACGACATACCAGCACTCGTTCTATGTACGCTCTATCCCACTGTGGACCTCACTCACACAGGAAGCAGTTACAGCCTATACGACCTACCAACACTCGTTCTATGTACGCTCTATCCCACTGTGGACCTCACTCACACAGGAAGCAGTTACAGCCTATACGACCTACCAACACTCGTTCTATGTACGCTCTATCCCACTGAGGACCTCACTCATACAGGAAGCAGTTACAGCCTATGCGATCTACCAACACTCGTTCTATGTACGCTCTATCCCACTGAGGACCTCACTCACACAGGAAGCAGTTACAGCCTATACGACATACCAGCACTCGTTCTATGTACGCTCTATCCCACTGTGGAACTCACTCACACAGGAAGCAGTTACAGCCTATACGACATAACAGCACTCGTTCTATGTACGCTCTATCCCACTGAGGACCTCACTCACACAGGAAGCAGTTACAGCCTATCCGATCTAGCAACACTCGTTCTATGTACGCTCTATCCCACTGAGGACCTCACTCACACAGGAAGCAGTTACAGCCTATACGACATACCAGCACTCGTTCTATGTACGCTCTATCCCACTGAGGACCTCACTCACACAGGAAGCAGTTACAGCCTATACGACATACCAGCACTCGTTCTATGTACGCTCTATCCCACTGAGGACCTCACTCACACAGGAAGCAGTTACAGCCTATACGATCTACCAACACTCGTTCTATGTACGCTCTATCCCACTGAGGACCTCACTCACACAGGAAGCAGTTACAGCCTATACGATCTACCAACACTCGTTCTATGTACGCTCTATCCCACTGTGGAACTCACTCACACAGGAAGCAGTTGCAGCCTATACGATCTACCAACACTCGTTCTATGTACGCTCTATCCCACTGAGGACCTCACTCACACAGGAAGCAGTTACAGCCTATACGATCTACCAACACTCGTTCTATGTACGCTCTATCCCACTGAGGACCTCACTCACACAGGAAGCAGTTACAGCCTATACGACCTACCAACACTCGTTCTATGTATGCTCTATCCCACTGAGGACCTCACTCACACAGGAAGCAGTTACAGCCTATACGATCTACCAACACTCGTTCTATGTACGCTCTATTCCACTGAGGACCTCACTCACACAGGAAGCAGTTACAGCCTATACGATCTACCAACACTCGTTCTATGTACGCTCTATCCCACTGTGGAACTCACTCACACAGGAAGCAGTTACAGCCTATACGACCTACCAACACTCGTTCTATGTACGCTCTATCCGACTGTGGAACCCGCTCACACAGGAAGCAGTTACACCCTGTGCGACCTACCAGCACTCGTTCTATGTACGCTCTCTTCCACTGAGGAACTCACTCACACTGGAAGCAGTTACACCCTATACGACCTGCCAACACTCGTTCTATGTACGATCTATCCCATTGTGGACCTCACTCACACAGGAAGCAGTTACAGCCTATACGACATACCAGCACTCGTTCTATGTACGCTCTATCCCACTGTGGAACTCACTCACACAGGAAGCAGTTACAGCCTATACGACCTACCAACACTCGTTCTATGTACGCTCTATCCCACTGAGGACCTCACTCACACAGGAAGCAGTTACAGCCTATACGATCTACCAACACTCGTTCTATGTACGCTCTATCCCACTGAGGACCTCACTCACACAGGAAGCAGTTACAGCCTATACGACCTACCAACACTCGTTCTATGTACGCTCTATCCCACTGTGGACCTCACTCACACAGGAAGCAGTTACAGCCTATACGATCTACCAACACTCGTTCTATGTACGCTCTATCCCACTGTGGACCTCACTCACACAGGAAGCAGTTACACCCTATACGACCTACCAACACTCGTTCTATGTACGCTCTATCCCACTGTGGAACTAACTCACACAGGAAGCAGTTACACCCTATACGACCTACCAACACTCGTTCTATGTACGCTCTATCCCACTGTGGAACTCACTCACACAGGAAGCAGTTGCACCCTATACGACCTACCAACACTCGTTCTATGTACGCTCTATCCGACTGTGGAACTCACTCACACAGGAAGCAGTTGCACCCTATACGACCTACCAACACTCGTTCTATGTACGCTCTATCCCACTGTGGAACTCACTAACACAGGAAGCAGTTGCACCCTATACGACCTACCAACACTCATTCTATGTACGCTCTATCCCACTGTGGAACTCACTAACACAGGAAGCAGTTACACCCTATACGACCTACCAACACTCGTTCTATGTACGCTCTATCCCACTGAGGACCTCAGTCACACAGGAAGCAGTTAAACCCTATACGACCTACCAACACTCGCTCTATGTACGCTCTATCCCACTGTGGAACTCACTGACACAGGAAGCAGTTACACCCTATACGACCTACCAACACTCGTTCTCTGTACGCTCTATCCCACTGTGGAACTCACTGACACAGGAAGCAGTTACACCCTATACGACCTACCAACACTCGTTCTATGTACGCTCTATCCCACTGTGGAACTCACTAACACAGGAAGCAGTTACACCCTATACGACCTACCAACACTCGTTCTATGTACGCTCTATCCCACTGAGGACCTCAGTCACACAGGAAGCAGTTACACCATATACGACCTACCAACACTCGTTCTATGTACGCTCTATCCCACTGTGGACCTCACTAACACAGGAAGCAGTTACACACTATACGACCTACCAACACTCGTTCTATGTACGCTCTATCCCACTGAGGACCTCACTAACACAGGAAGCAGTTACACCATATACGACCTACCAACACTCGTTCTATTTACGCTCTATCCCACTGTGGACCTCACTCACACAGGAAGCAGTTACACCATATACGACCTACCAACACTCGTTCTATGTACGCTCTATCCCACTGTGGACCTCATTCACACAGGAAGCAGTTACACC
>CM034534.1:59464411-59512209 GCA_020002185.1 Paraescarpia echinospica | reverse complement strand
TTGCGCGAGACATCGATTGCACTTTATTTAGTTAAATGTGTCCTTGTTTTGTATTTATATCATGCTTATTCACACTTGGTCTTTTGTTTCTGCTCGAGCATAAGCAAAGAAAGTAAATACGGAATCTTCGCCATATAGTTATGAGAGCTACCACGTAGTTAATATACATGTGATTAAAAGTCACTAAACTACGAAGAAAGTTTAATGTCGGTTTATTTTGTGTGTGACATGTTTCAATATAAGTTTAATGTTGAAAATTTGTCATAGTATAGTATTATCTGATAAAAGGTATCCTTATCTAATTTGTTATTTCATAGTTGGCATAAGAGCCAATCATCGTCTCTACCCGAATTTGGCGTAAAGCCCCCTACCGGTAACATAGGCTGGAGCATAATAATCCAGGCCGTAGCGGTGGGCCTAGCGAATGCTGCCACCTCACGGCGACTGGATAATCGAGGCTAGGACGAGGCGGGCGAAGATCGGGCGACCTAGCAGAGCGAGGCTCATACAAACTACTGGGAAACAGATCACTAATGCTAGCGGGCGGTAGTCATTTATAAGCCGCTAGGTGACAGCACCGTTGCTGGCGTACGAAGTTATTTCAACAAGTGAACAAGTGAGGTGTCGTTTTAAAATTCGTGTTCTGATGAATCCAGAAAGGTGCACACATCCATTTTACAATTTTACAGCTTTAAACCGACTTCGCTGTGGCACATCACATAATATTATTAAAAAACACTATTGATTTGTCACAAATGCGCTTGCAGAATAGGAATAAAACAATACTATACCGGTACTTTTTGTCTCTTCCGACATGTCTCGATAATTACTGGCAATAAACAGACTCCGGAGAAACAGAGTTGACTGGCGAACATTGCTTCTGTTCCTAACTCGTGCCATAATTATACACGAGGTGCTGAGTCCGGCGTTATCCGACAAGACTGTCTCTGTGAAAGTATGAGCGGCTCGTTTTGAACTGGCCGTTGTCAGTTAACATTCTGGCGCCAACTAAGTCAACATGTTTAAAGCGCCAACATTATGCGGGAATGTTTGATCTAGCCGATTTCATGCTACACTAATAACATACATAATATTATTGTTATGAGCAGTCTTTCCAGCAGTGAAATCGCGCAAAGTTACGCGTTGTTTCAGCGGTTTATGGCCGGAACTGATGCATCACCGAAAGGCAAATATTTGCGTAATAACCTTAACGTTTTTGATATTGGACGTACATAGACATAGAGGCAAGACTATTCTAGACTGCAGTGCATCGCATATCATCTCGCGAGAACCGCGCGTAACGTACACAAAATTGACTATTGACGCTCGCCGTCATTTCGCCACCTGATGGTCAAGTTGGTCGCGATTACATCTAGAGTTTCGAATAGGGTTATGACACTCGCCTCGATTAGCAGACCCAGTGTGCCGCCAATGAAACATGTAACACACACGCGCAGCTATCAATTTCATATCCGGTTTGATGGTATACACGTCCTTTCGTAAATTAACTGCAATAATTTGATGTTGGCGGCGGGTACTCAGTACACTAATCTTCCGATTGCGGCGCTGTTTTCCTCATTTGCATAGGTTCAGACATGCGCACTTCACCATTTCTTGATTTCATGTTATAAGCTCCACCCACTTTTAAACCGCGGCGAAATTGATGTGCTTTGATCGCAGAGAAACTGATATATCTCTACGTCGGCGTGACGTCACAATAACGTACGCCACCCAACGGGTCTAAATTCTTTGCGTTGGTTGGTTGATATACGTGATTGTGACGTCACGCCTACTTCCCGTATGTCATTTTAGCAGCCGTTTGAAAGTGGGTGGAGCTTATAACATGAAATCAGATAGTGGTGCCTCAATCGGTAGAATGGTGAACTGTGTCGACGAAACAACATCGTTCGCAGTGTCTAAGACACCGGAACGGGCCCGGTTGTAGGTCCGTTTTTAGTTAATTTTAGGAAAGATTATCAGGAACCATTTATAAGTTTTAATAGCAGAAAGCTTAAACTATCAAACGACATCAATATTGTTGGGATCCGACGTACCGTAATGATACTAGCAGTCGTTCAAAAGGTGTTTTTGGAACGTGTTTGACAGTTGTTCATTTTTCGCTCGCTTATCTATTTTTAATAATATATATATATATATGCGTGATATGTCACAATGTTTCCTGTCCTATTGTCATTTTGGTAAATGCTGTATAATTATGCGATCGTCAGTATAATATAATATGTACGTATCTTCACAAACGAATCGTGCATAGTTAAACAATTTGTAACTGCAGTTAGTTCGTATCCATTCGCTAGGTGGCATGCGTGTGTCGAACATCGACGTCAATATTGCGTGTGGTGTGATGAGGGTGTAGTGTGAAACTGGCGAGTTACCAATGGCGAGAAACCCTTATCCAAGAGAAGCGATGAAACCATTTAGTTTAAATGTTTTGGCAACAGCAACAAGTGTTCATTCTCTACAGGAAGGCGTGCCAGACGAGGGCAGCAGACAAACATCGAGTAACGTTGTGGAACAGGTAATAAGGCCATGCTATTTGGTGGATTTACTAATATGTCCCGTCACCTTCTCGACGGCAAAGTGAATGAATGGAACAGTGATCCTGTGTAATCTCCATCCGTAAACTCTCTTCATGCTAGCACGTACTAGTGTTTGTTTTGGACGTAGTCCAATATGTATAATAATAATAATAATAATAACAAGGTAACTGTAATGTTTAGTGATCGATCGCCACGCGGCGTCATGGTCACATGAACATTAAGCATTGACCATTTAAGTTTGACATTAACAACATTCTGTTTATATATCATCACGTTATGTTCTACTATAACAATGTCCTATATGTGTTTTGTATTCAGTACTTTAGATACAGACTGTGTCACTGAACATATAATTTCCTTCGTTATAATTATACATGTATTAATGTACCATAATTTAGACAGGCTCATAGCATACATGAAAGTTGTACAGTTGCGATCTCGCATTAAAGTCTGGACTTGTCTTCTACCTTACGCCGCGTGAAAACGTATCGTTTCGTTTTGTGACGTGTTCGTTGAGCTCGTACTCTACCTGCCCGTTTGAACAGGTGCAAGGTATTCGTGGCGTAGGGTGAGGGTTTACCAGGCTCATCCTGGCCGCTTTCTTTGCTCTGGACTAGTGAACGCGGTAGTTCAACAAACGTAACAGTATCTTCGTTTGCGACCCATTGCTTGGAAACCAAACATAGAAGCGCACAAAGACAAACAGTTGGTTAATATCAGATGGACGGATACGCAGATGAGTTCAGGTGGGTGAGCAATATCACAAAGGTAAGTATTTAGCGAAACTGAAAAACCAGTATCCCTCATGTGATGCGCGTTGCCCACTTGTGCGCTGTATGTTATACATTTCAGCTTGAAATATTTACGTCCACATGCCAAAGAATCTTACTTAGTAAATCAATGCGAAGGTAGGCTTTCTGCTGTTCGCAGGTCTCGCATGTAAATGTTCAATACCACGAAGTAGTCTCTGAAACATAATAGACACTTTCATTTATACAGTTGTTTTTCAGCCATCCACCATACCTCAGAGATTCTCCACCAGCGGCGGTGGTCACTCGTTTCTGGACGGAAATTAATGTAAATTCGCTGGCGCTTTCCCTCTTCTCGTAGGTATTGTACTGCTGCTCCTAAATATCTAGATTATATCTTCCATAAAACTTAAACATATCTTACGTACGCGGATCGTATATGGACCTCGGCGCGGTACTTGTGGAGAACACGTGATCGGCCGATAAGTTACGGAACTAACAATACGTAGGCCAAAAAACTAATAGGTGAAATTATTTCATTAGCGCTATGGTGAAGTTTCCGATTGTGCATAGTGCATTCATGTTTAAAGTTGCATCTGAACAGACGCCATGCTTAACAATCTTTTATGTGCACAACACCTTATATTGGATGCCATCAGAACAGACAGTCACATGGCAACTGGACAACTGGACAAGTGGACAACTGGACAACTGGACAACTGGACAACTGGACAACTGGACAACTGGACAACTGTACAACTGGACAACTGTACAACTGAAGGTTATCGAATCGAGAATTAAAACTGTGTGTGTCACCTGTGTGGCATGCCTTTTTTCATACTATATATTTTTTCTTTTGGTTTATTAAACTGATCCACATTATAAAATGTGTATGGATGACAACAAAACCAAAAAAGAATAAAATGCAAAAAGTGACATAAATGAGCTGAGCAGTGACATACAAAGGATGAGCAGATGGAGATGTGATATGCAAGATAGGAAGAGCCACGCGGACACCCAGGACGATAACGAGATCAGAGAGAAGTGTTTAAAATAATAAATGGTTATAAAAATATTGATAGAAATATTGTTGTCTCAGTTAAGAAAGATAGAAGGACTAGAGGACAAGAAGTTACATTAGCAAAGGAGCAGTGTAGACTAGATATACGAAAGTTGTCATTTTCACAAAGGACTCTAAATGAATGGAACAGATTATCTGCTGATTGTGTGAGTGCTAGTAGCGTGAATACGTTCAAAAATAAAATCGACACATACCTCAGAAGGGCGGGATACACGTATATAAAATGGTTGGACTCTCGATAAGCCAAAGGGCTTCCTTGTCCACCTGCCACCTAGAGTTAATTCTCTGGGTGGCAATCTTGTTAAATCTTGTTATAAGTGACTACCGCCCGCTAGCAATAGTGATCTATATCCCAGTAGTTTGTATGAGCCTCGCTCTGGTTTGTCGCCCGATCTTCGCCCACCTCGTGCTAGCCTCGATTATCCAGTCGCCGTGAGGTGACTGCATTCGCTTGGCCCAACACTGCGGCCTGGATTATTAAGCTCCAGCCAATGTTACCTTTAGGGGGCTTTACCCCAGTTTCGGGTAGAGACGATGATTGGCTCTCAGGCCAACTATGAAATACCAAATTAAATAAGGATACACTTTTATCAGATAATACTATACTATGACAACTATTCAACATTAAACTTATATATTGAAACATGTCAGACACAAAATAAACCAACATGAAACTTTTGTCGTAGTTTAGTACCTTTTAATCATATGCATATTCACTAGGTGGCAGGTCTCGTAGCTGCATGTCGAAGATTCCGTATTGACTTTCTTTGCTTATGCTCGAGCAGAAACAAAATACTAAGTGTGAATAAGCATGATATCAATACCAAACAAGGACAAGTTTAACTAAACAAAGTGCAAACGATGTCTCGCGCAACGTTCGGCCTGCTAATTAATATATGTAGGCGTCAAAGTACAGCCAAAACTTCTAATCTAATCTTGGAGGCTAAAATGGTAACGTGTCGAGCTGCTATTTTTAGGGTCCTCGGTTCTAATCCCTTAGAGTACTCGAAACTTTTGTTTATGTTAATTTATTTTAAAATTAATGTAATTTTTATAATACGATTTTGAGCACTATTTCATAATTTCATTTCTTTATTGAAAACTATTATTAATATATACACATTCTGTGAGTAGACGTGCTAACTGGCAGTGGGCTGTCAAAATGCGATTCTGAGCCAGACTATCTTCCTGGCGAAGTCACGCGGCTAGACGAGAGTCGGTTCAGCTATTATTAATAGACGGCAAATCCTGACAGTACGTCACATATAACTTCATAAAGTGGTGACGCTTTAATTCATGAGTATACCAGTGTTGCCATCTAGCGGATAACATTCAGAAGGGTCATTCAGAGTCAGACTATCGTTCTGGCGAAGTCACGCAGCAAGGCGAGAGTCAGTTAAGCGAGATTAACTTCGTGCGTGTTATGTGTTTAGGGTCTCAAAGTTGAGACAATAAAGTCGTTTTACGTTTCATTGTAGTTTGTAGTTTGCACACACACACACACACACACACACACACACACACACACACACACACACACACACACACACACACACACACACACACAAACACACACACACACACGAACGAACGAACGAACGCACGCACGCACGCACACACACCCACACACACACACACAAACACACAGCTTGCGTAACACGTACAGGGCGCCAAAGCAATGTGAACAGTTTTGAAAATTAGAAGCAAAACATCATGTATATTCTCATGTTTCTCATTCCATGATACATGGACTATGTTGTATTCACTTACACTGCATTCCATGCTATTTTATATCACTGGCACATGTCCCATTGTTATCATTGAAGCACCCTGTAGTGACCATTGACCAGACTCTGACCAATTAGATTACAGTGTCTGCCATCTTGTTTGTAGAAGTGACCACACGTGTTTCTCAGTTGCTCTGCAAGTAAGAAATGTTTCTCTAATTATACTCACTGTTTGGTGATATTCACTAGCATATAAGTAAACAAAAGTTGGTGTCAGAATTGGGATTGTTTTCAACTACCTAAAAACTGCGTCGACATGCTTCAGTGAGTACATGCCTGAACTGACTCTGAAATGCATACAATAGCCTACACTCTGGTTGTCTGTGTACTGACTGTCATTCAAGCATGGCACGCCAGTTTGACCGGTTCGACCCAGAAAGAGAGCGATGGTCGTCCTACTTGATGCGTGCGGAGTTCTACTTCGACTCAAACAACATCACAACAGACCCAAACAAAAAGGTTGCTCTGTGTTCAACCATGTCCCCAGAAACATTTGCACTTCTTCAGAATCTACTGACTAAGGAAGTGACAGAAGCTTCCTACGAAGAAGTAAAAGAGGCGCTTAAACTACATTTCGAGGAAAAGCGTAACTTCCTTGCTGCGCACTTTTTCCGCCCGGTTCAGCAGGAAGGTCAATCCATCACTGATTTCCTGGCCGAACTGCGCACTAAAGCCAAAGAGTGTGACTTCGAAGAGCAGTGCTGTGTAAAGTGCCAGGACAATGCACTACGAGATAGGCTTGTCATGGGCTGTAGGCACACTTTTATACAGCAGGCAATACTGAAAGAAACAGACGCTTCACTGACGAACGTACTACAGTGTGCCAAAATGGCACAACTACTTAGCAAAGAGCTGAGCAAAATGCACGAAATGCACGAACAAACAACAGGCCACCCCCAACAGGAGGTGCACGCTGTTCATCAAAGTCACCCGTCACGCCAGGAGCAACGGTTCCGAGTTAAGCAGCGACCTGATCACGGAGAAAAGGGCCGGGCATTTTTTGCTTGGCATCAGTTCAAATGTTTCTTTTTGCAATGTTATCTAGGTTAAGCGATGGTTTTAGAGTTCAAGGGTGGAAATAGTAAAGAAAATTGTATTAAAGTTGCTACTCCAAATTTTGAATACTTGAGACATAATTCGTTGATGTAGGGTGAGTAGTATAGAGGAGCTGTACGGTATCCAAACCCTACTTATAAAAAAAAAATTAATGACCACTAAACGTTTTCGGCAATCTACTTATAAAAAAAAGATCAAAGGCTTTTTTTGACACTAATTAGTTTCGGAAACCTACTTATAAAAAACGTGATTGATGACCGTTGTAATTTGATACTAATTGGATGATTGATTACCCCTACACTAGAGATGCCACCTAGCGGTGAGTGCAGAGAGGCTTTTAGTTCGCCCCCTAGCGATCAACGCCGTACCTAGAGCGTGCTGACGTAAGCAATAATGCGTTTATTGCGCTAATATATAACCACTATAAAACCACTGTGTGCAGATTTCCCCCGTCATCCCTATGTGAATGGCGCGCTGTACCCTATGTTGACAGCAGCGATAAGAGCGGCTGCTGCTGCAGCGATAAGACCGGCTGCTGCTCTAGTGGACTATGACCCCTGGATGACAGCATAGCTGGCTAACGGTAAACGTTCTGGTAGAAGGATTAAAACGAAACCAATGCGTTGTGCGTTTAAATACATCTAGTCGTGGGATTACAATGAAAATCAAATGCATAAATACACTAACGTTCAGTAGGGTGTTTATGCATTGGAAACAAACGCGTGAAAACGTGAGTAGTGACTGAAATATTTATTGTGGAGCGTGATAGAGTAGCATTCGGCCGCGGCCAACGGGTCGCCTGCTCTCGGGGGAATTGAATCCTTCCCGACGATACAATTCGCGTGGAACAGAGGTTTTCCATAGTCCGTTGGGCTGTTTGATTAAGAACGCTCTGGCCATGTCGGAGATGTCGTCGTCTTCATCGTCGTCAGAGTCGTAGTGGTGGTGATGGCTGTTAGTACCTGTCGGCGTGATGGCGTGTGTAGGAGGCGACGTGGGTATGAAAGGCGCGACCGCACATGTTGGTTTGGTCGACAATGATGATGATGTGACGGTTGTAGGCAGTTGGATCGGTCTATGAAATAAAACCACAATACATTTTTAAACAAAGGATGGTAATGAGAACCATGCATTGTTTAAATGATAAAATGAGAACCATGCATTACAATGGTAAAATAAAATGAGACATGCACTTACAATGATAAAATAAAATGAGACATTGTTTAAATGATGAAATAAAATGAGACATGCATGCGTACTATTTAAACGGTCAAATGCATGCATGCATGCATGCGTACTTAACTGTAGTAAAAATAAAATGAGAGATATGCACGTACACATGCATGCATGCGCGTACTTACAATTGTTTAAATGGTAAAATAAAATGCATGCATGCAGGCGTAGTTACAACAACTGTTTAAATAGTAAAATAAAATACATGTATACATGCATGCGTACTATTTAAACGGTAAAATACATGCATGCATGTTGCGTACTTACAACAACTGTAGTAAAATGAGAGACATGCATGCACATGCATGCATGCATGCATGTATGCGTACTTACAATTGTTTAAATGGTAAAATAAAATGCATGAATGCATGCATGCATGCATGCATGCATGCATGCACGCGTAGTTACAACAACTGTTTAAATAGTAAAATGTGTTGGGTCTTTCCGTTGCGTTGACTTATGTGGCAACGTTGGTGTGGCCATGGTTGTTGAAAAGTACGGAGCGCTGTATGAACGTCGATTGCGCGTGACTGTAAAAGTGTGTATGAAATACGCGCACCGTCAAACAGCGGTGGCGCCGCATGACACTAATGTTTATCGTGATTGGAATGTGAATGGAGAAAAAAGGATTTTTACAAACAATAAACGAAACGTTAAAAGCATCAAATTAAACGTTGTATACGATCACTGCGGGGTCAGGAAACATGAGATGCATTGATATTAGAGAAATTTGCTGTAAAAGTCACATTTGACGATGGATGTACTGACGTGAACGGTAACTTTTTTTCCTAAAACAAATTCCTCGGTAGACTAGGCATAATGCGTTAAGTGCACATGCACGTAAATGTGACATCTGTTGCGCGTGACTTATCGCGATTGAAATGTGAACGGAGAACAAAGGATTTTTACAAACAATAAACGAAACGTTAAAAGCATGAAATTAAACGTTGTATAGGTTCGGTGTGGAGTCAGGAAACGGGAGATGCATTGATATTAGAGAAATTTGATGTAAAGAGAGATTTAACGGTGAATGTACTGACGTGACCGGAAACTTTTTTCCTAAAACAAAATGCCTGGGATGAATGAAGTATGCACGCTGATAATTGAATAAGATAATGGTATTAGTGTGAAGTGCGCATGCGCGTTATATTGTAGACAATGACATTTCAAAAACAATAAACGAAACGTTAAAAGCATGAAACTAAACGTTGTATAGGTTCGCTGTGGCGTCAGGAAACGTGAGGTGCATTGATATTAGAGAAATTTGATGAAAAGAGAGATTTAACGGTGAATGTACTGACGTGACCGGAAACTTTTTTCCGTAAACAAAATGTCTGAAATGTATGAAGCACGCACGCTGATAATTGAGTAAGATAACGTATTAGTGTGAAGTGCGCATGCGCGTTATTTGGAAAAGTATAAAACGGTTGAGAAAATGCTATATTGTATGTCGCCGAAGTTCTAACGTGTATTCTTTCTACAGCAGCAGAGCAGCAAGCAGCAGACGTTCTTCCGCGATAGACAACATGGCGGATGAAAGTCAACCAAAAAAGACGAAGGCACCGCGCAAGCAGTCACTGAAGGCGGCCAGCGATCAACAGCAACCTTCGCCGCTGATTGCAGCCGTGTCAACGGGGGCGTCACCACCCGTTAAGCGGCCCGTCGTGCTCATTGCGGCCCCGTTGACTGTCGGGCGAAAGCGAAGCGCTGAAGAGGCGTCATTGGAGACCGTCGAGACGGCTGAGGGGCACCCACCCCTGACGCGGAGCAGTTCAATGGAGCGTGAATGCGAATCGTCGGCGTCGACACGCGCCACAGTGGTGAGTCTGAGGCATCTTAAGTGTGCAGTCAACGGTGTGTATAAACTTCTGTCGCCCGTTATGATCGACGCTGTGTCGTACAAAGAGGTCGGCACCTATTTGGGATGTTCCCGTTGTCGCCGGAAATTGCAGACAAACAAAGGCTGGGAACTGATATGCCGAACGCACGGTGGAGTGGTGGTGCCGAAATATTTCTTCGCGTTGCGCGTGATGGTGAAGGACGGCGAGGAGGAGGAAGACGAGCTTTGGCTTACGATGTTTGACAGCCAAATGTCTAATCTCGTCGAGTACACGGCCGAGTACTTGACGGAGTTGAACGAGGAGGAACTCCGCGATACTGTGCTCGAGTTAGCCGGCACTAAAGTGGAGATCAGTGTGCGGAAGACGGCTTGGAACGGGGAGCCCTCGTATACAGTCCGCACACTAAAGAGATACGTCGTCGACGACAACGATGACTAATGTTTTGTGTTGTGTTGTTTGTAGGAGGAAGAATGGCCGATACTGGTAGATTTATTGACACACGCGTACGAGCGACAACGAATGAGAGAGCGTCGTGGTCGTGAAATAATCGAGGAGGCCTTTCAACTATTAGCCGAGACGGCCGAACAATACATAAGAGCGTTTTGGCTAGCTTACAAAGCAAACTTATTTTGTAGTAGTATGACGTAACTAACAGTTGTGCTTATATGCTTTAGGAAGTGCGCCGCGTACTGGAAAACATGCTTGCAAACAACGAAAGGATCCGCGCTCAGTACGACGAGGTTGCCACGTTCGTAAGAACGTTGTTGGAACGCGAAGTGAAAGGGTCGATCAAGAGGGAGGAAGAGATCAAGAAGGAGGCGGACTAATAATAATAATAATGTGTTTGTAGGGGGCGCTGATGCAACACACCAGGCGTGAGTGTATGAGCGACTTCCTACACGCGTTCCTGACGGTGATTCGTAAAGAGTAGAACTGCTTTGTGCTGTAGGGTGGAGTGCGTGACGCCCACGTATTGGACGCGATCATCGAGGAGGCGCTGGGCGGATCGACCCGAACGCGTCCCGCTCCACCGACGTATAACGAAAGCGTGTACACGCCGCTGGGGACGATGGGACCGACGTGCGCTCCGTGCTCGGAGGAGGTGGGGACGTGCCAAGGTCAAATCGTCGTGCCGAGCAGGAGCCAGTTGGTCGGCCGTTATGAACGACTGGCAATGGACCTCGTCGCCGAGAGCCTCGACGAAATGATCCTGGAGAAGGCGCGGGATCATTGCGGGGTATGTGAGCCGAATGAAGGCTGTCCATATGTATACATGCCCGGCCATCGTGCGGGACGGCCAAACCGTGTATACATGCAACGTTTCGACAACCCGGGCTGCATTGTGAC
This sequence comes from Paraescarpia echinospica, assembly GCA_020002185.1. NCBI lineage: Eukaryota > Metazoa > Annelida > Polychaeta > Sabellida > Siboglinidae > Paraescarpia > Paraescarpia echinospica. The sequence continues at coordinate 59,500,557 of CM034534.1, read as the reverse complement.
TCGATATTTCAACGGCGTCATCGAAACGTTCCTGCGTCGATCGCTCATCCCCTGTTTCACGCGACTCGTGCATATTCTACACGAAACTACGGTGTCAACTTCTTCCGGTGGTTAGCAGCCGCAAACGGGCCGTGCGGGAGAGTTGTATTTGGTGCAGTTTGTGTCGAACTGGTTGTTGGGGACAAATTGGCGCGATTATATGAATCGCGTGCAACTCGAGTCGGCCGTGCACACGTACGTGCAACGCCGGAGCGGACTGGAATGAAGAACGAACAATAGAATAGAGAACACTGCTTGTTTTGCTAATATTTGCTTGCTATTGAAACAAAGGCTTCAACGCTGGGTTTGAATGTTGTAAGAGTACTGAATAAAACGTTGAAAATGTACTTTCCGTTTCCGAGTTACCCACAACACTAGCTAAAACATTAGTTATAAAAATTACCGCTACTCTCGTTACCGCAAACACATTCCTTCCACTATCGTTCCCCACCGTACCTTAGTTATAAAAATGACCGCTAGTTCGCAACCACCATTCCAAGTTACCTAAAACCACATTCCTCCCGCTAGGGTGTACTTACCACCACCACCACCGTCACCGTCACCGTCACCGTCACCGTCACTGTTATAAATAGCGGTGCTCGAAAAATATCATTAGAGAGAATGCCATCACCACCACCACCATCTACTAGATGGCAATGTCCGAAATGCGGGGGCTATTTCGCGAAACAATCGACGTTCGAACGACACGTAAAGAGTTCGAAAAAATGCGGCAACGACACGCTATGCGTAAAACGCCGAGTGCCCAAAATGTGGCGCGATGTTCACCGCGCGTCACGCTATGCTACAACATCTGAAGCTGCGGTGTGGCCATCAGACGTCGCCACCTCCTGGTAGTAGTAGTAGTGAATCAGCGGAGGAGGCGGCAGCAGCTAGGGCGCCGCCGTCACCCGACGATCTACAGCGTATCGTGGACGAACACCGGCGTAGCATAGAGACGTCGGTAGCGCGCGGTGCCGTACAGTCGCGTTACAACTATCGTATGACCGCCTGTACGAGTACGCGGGTGCTCGAACCGCGTTTGAGGGAAATGTTTCGCGAACAAAAGAATGCGTTTAAAATTAACGTAAGCTATGGTTTCGTATTACGCCACAAGGTGTCGGGTCGGTACCGATATTTTCATTCTTCCTGTAACTATTGCGGTCGCCTCCTCGAAACACCCGCCCTAGTTACCGATAGCCGTTCGTTCGAACGATTCCTCGACGCCGTGCGCACGACCGACGTACTGCAGTACGCCATCGCGCAGCGTCCCGACTCGGGATGGATCGACGAGCTCGTAACGAACGCCATCTACTTCGTGAACGCCATCATCACTCATCCTATCGGCTGCGTTGGCATGGTGACGCTTCCCGCCTACGTGCGCCTCAACAGGGCCATCGTGTCGTTGACGAAAGATTATCGAGGCACGCCCTGTGACGACCATCTGTGTCTCTTCCGATGCATCGGACTCCACCTGCAAGGTCACCGACGAGGCGAAAGTGGCCGCCACATCGATACGAACCGTTTAACGAAAGTCACTAAACGTCTGAACGCGCAATATTGTCGCGCCGCGCGCACGTCGGCCTCGAAGAACGGTGAGCGCCTGAACGAACTGGATCGCGTGGAGACGGTTTTTGCCATCAACGTCGTCGTCTATCGACTGACGAATGACGTCGCCGAACTAGTCCGTCGATCGCGCGAAGCGCACCCCACGACCCTGAACGTCAACCTGTACGAGTGCTCATAACCGGCGACGCGCAGCACACGTCGTCATCGTTTACCATTAAATGTCAGAACAATTACATGTGCCTGTCGACGACGACGTTGAAGTTCCTGGACATAACGAATTACCTCGCGCCCGGCGTTAGCTACGATCGCTTTCTGAAAGCGTACGGCTGCTCGGTAACGAAGGGCTACTTTCCGTACGAACATATCGACGCGTTGACGCGTCTGGACGAAACCGCCCTGCCGTCGCGCGAAGATTTCTATAGCCACCTGAAACGCTAGGGAATCTCCGCGGAGGCGTACGAGATTTGCGCGATGGCGTGGCGTGACGAGGGCATGACGTCGATGCGCGATTTTCTTGTGTGGTATAACAATCGAGACGTGGCGCCGTTTCTCGAGGCCGTCGATCGCCAGTTCGCCTTCTATCGGCGCCGACGTATCGACATGTTCAAGGACGCCATCAACGTACCGGGGTTGACGTTGTTTTATCTATACAACGACCTGCCGACGTCTATTCATTTCTCGCTTTTCAACGAGCCGAACAAAGATCTTCACCGTCTGCTGCAGGCGCAGATTGTTGGCGGCCCGTCGATCATCTTCGCCCGCCACCACGAGGCCGACGTGACGGCGATTCGAGGGGGCGACGCGCCGTGCCGTTCGATTGTAGGCTTCGACGCAAACGGCCTCTATCTATGGGCAATAATGCAGGAGATGCCGACGGGCTGGTACACGCGCCAACGCGCGGAGAACGCCTTTCGAGCGGAACGCGTGCACCGCTACGGTCGTATGGCCGTGGAGTGGTTGACGTGGGTGGAGGCGCAAACCGGCGCGCGTATACGTCACCAGTTGAAAGGACGCGAGAAGCGCATCGGAAAGCACCGAGTCGACGGCTGGTGCGCCGCCACGCGAACGGCGTATCAATTTCACGGCTGCTATTTTCACGGCTGCCCGACGTGCCAGGCGCACGTGACGACGAACGCCGTCAACGGTTAACCGATGACGACGCTGTACGCAGCGACGATCGCCGTGAACGCCTACCTGCGCCGTTTCGTCGACGACGTCGTCGAAATGTGGGAGTGCCAGTGGCACGCCGTGCGACCGCCGGCGATGCCGACGCCGCCCGACGCGTCACGATGGCAACCACCTCCGAGCATTACGCTCTCGACGATACTGGAGGCGGTGCGCGACGGCTCTCTGTTCGGCCTCGTGCAGTGCTATATCGCCGTGCCGGAAGCGCTGCGCGACAAGATCGCCGAGATGCAGCCCGTATTCAAGAACGTCGATATCGTACGCGACGATCTCAGCCCGTTCATGCGCGACTACGCCGAGTCGCACGATCTCCTCACCCGACCTCAACGCACGCTCGTCGGTATCTACTTCGGCGCCGAGATCGTGCTCGCGACGCCGCTCCTACGCTGGTATCTGGCGCACGGTCTCGTCGTCGAGCGCGTCTACCAGATCGTCGAGTACGCGCCGATCGCGTGCTTTCGCCGCTTCGGCGACGCGGTCTCGACGGCGCGACGAGAGGGCGATATCTATCCCGACAAATCGATCATCGCCGATACCTTTAAACTTCTCGGCAACAGTTCCTACGGGAAAACGATTACGCGCGTCGATCGGCACCGGGAAATCAAGTACGCCACGCTGGTCGGCGCGTCGATGCTCGTCAACAATCGGCGCTTCCGGCAACTCGACGTCATCGTCGACGACGCGCTGTACGGGGTGGCGCTGAATAAGCGCAAAGTCTTCTACGGCCTGCCGATACATATCGGCTATTTCGTATTGCAGTACGCAAAATTGAGAATGCTGGAATTCTATTTCGATTTCGTCGACGCCTACATTCCCCATCCGCTCTTCCAGTACTGCGCTATGGACACGGACTCGGCGTACATCGCCCTCGCCGGACGTGACGTCGAAGCGCTCGTGCCGGAAGAACGTCGCGAACACTACTTCCGGAATCGATCGCTCCGGTTTCCGGCCGAATGCTGCGAAGCGCACGTGGACGCCTACGTACGACGGCGCGTCGCCGGACTAGCGTGGGAGGACGTGCCGGCCTGCTGCGCGCGCCGACGCCTGTTCGATCGTCGAACGCCTGGTCTCTTCAAAGAAGAGTGGCGCGGCTACGGAATCGTGGCGCTGTGCAGCAAGACCTACTACTGCTTCGGCGGCGACAACGGTCCGAAGTACAGCACGAAGGGACTGAGCAAGCGACAGAACGACATCGACGAGCACACCTTCCTCGCCGTACTACGCGACCGTCGCAACGACGTCGGCTGAAACCGCGGTTTCCAAGTGAAAGACTCGTCCGTGTTGACGTACGTTCAAGAGCGCGAGGCGTTGAGCTACTTCTACGCTAAACGCCGCGTGCTCGACGACGGCGTCACCACGGCGCCGATACTCGTCTAACTCGTAAACTCGTCTAACTCGTTGTCTAACTCGTATAACTCGTCGTCTAACCTAACCCCCACCACCCCCGTAGGGGTAGTTTCTGTATGTATGTATGTAGGTAGGGTAATAATAAACACCAACAACAATTGTGTACGTCATCGTCGTTTGTTTTTTATTTCTACTACTATACACGTAAAAGCGAAATTAATGCGGTTTTAATAAATCGTATACGAGACAGTCATTGGTCACCCGATTGGTGCCGAATAGGCTCTGGAATGTCGTCAACGGCATACCGCGACATCGGAGGAGTAGGTAGGCGACGCAATATTGTCCGCACACGTTAGAGATGACGCTCTGCAGCCGCTTGTCGTTGTACGTCCACGCGTCGCCGCAGTGACGGTGCAGGAACGCGCGGAAGTCGGCGTGCAGCGGTGGCAGACCGTACGATTCGAAGTACTCGCCTCGTCGGTCGGCGTCCACGTAGACGGCCACCCAGTGCTGTCCCGGTTCGCCGCCGTCGTCGGTGTTGCACTCGAAGGCCGTCGGGTAAACGGTGGTGGTGGCGGCGGTGGTAAGTAGCGCGTCTTTAGGCACGACGACGATACGTTTAGCGTACGTATCGTGTTCCAGACGACGCATCAGTTGAAACGTATCCATTACCAGTCGTACACGACGTTCCGGTTCCTGTCGATCTCCATCACCGTCTCGAATTCCGCGTACACGACGACGTTCACCGGAAGCGGTAGCGGCGTCCCGAAGTGCATTTCGACACCCACGGTCCCCTGACGCACGACGTTGAAATGGTCCCCGTCGCATCAGTCTGGGGTCAGGTCGAAACCGAAGATGGTGTAGCCGGCGCCGAAGTCCGCGCGCGATACGTCGTTCCCCTCGTCCTCGTACGCCTTTCCGCTGGCCTCGAATAGATTCATGTAGCTCCGCACGTACCGGTTGTGCGGGAAGTCCGGCTGCAGCGGCTTGCTCGGCACCTGACGTCCGTCGACGACGAGCGTGAGGAAGTTTATGTCGTTGTGACGCGCGTCGAACGGATTTCTAGTGTAGTCTCCGTTGTAGGCGACGTTATCGATCATCATCAGGAAGATGCGTTTCGGAATCGCACCCATGTACAGGTTCTCGTGCGTGTGCGATAGCGTACCCGCCGTTATCGAGAACGATTTGCAGTCGACGCGGCGCATCGGAAACTTAGCCGTTCCCAACGTCCACGCTTTGATATGTCCCATCTGGACGGCCGGGTTCAACTTCAATTTTCGCACGTGCAGTCGAATCGCCTGCAGCTCGACGCGCCACCCCGGTACGGCTTGCGCGCCCATGAGCGCGAATGTGTCCTTCGAGCGTACCATGCGTACTTTCGTGTCGACGCCGTTCGATATGTGTCTGTTTAGCATAAACACGTCGACGTGCACGCGTCCCATCATCTCCACCTCGTTGCTATCGGCCGTCATGGCGCGCCGTGCCTCGAACCCGACGTTGTTGTTCCCGAGCGTGTCCATCCGTCCGACGGTGTCTTTGTACCACAACGAACCCGTGAGATGCGAACGTTTCGCGTCGCTAACGTAACTCAGAAACGTCTCGAGGTAGGCCCGGTAAGCGTACGTATTGGTTGACGGCGTCACGAGGGTGTTGCTCAGCGACACTTCGAGTTGACTGAACATCGAATGTAGGAAATTGTTGACCGGCGCCACGTTGACGCCGGCCGCCAGATCGGTACCGTCCCCCTGTTTCACTTTGAAGCGCACGTACACTTGAAGGCTCGCCAGGTCCGTATAGTCTTCGCCCGAACCCGGGATGAGGAACTCGATAGGGCCGTCGGCGTCGAGAGTCGTCAGCGGCTGGTAGACGGTCCACTGACTGCTCTCGACGCTCGTCTGCGTCACCGGCCCGCTGAACAGCTCCAGTTCGGCCTTCACGCCCTCGCACGTTGCGCCGTTCACGAACGTCACCGTTACCCGTCGAATATGTCGTGATCCGTTCGACGCGGTCTCTTCCGCCTACTGACGGCCGTCGCCGCTAGGCGCGCTCTCTTTATGCCGACGCTGCTGCTGCGTTTGTTTCTTCCTCTTCTTCTTCTTCGGCGGTGCCTGCTGCGAATTCAATAGGCCGTCGAGAAGATCGGCGCCGGCCTCCTTCTCGCGCCTTTTTATCGACTGTTTCAGATTGCCGCCGGCGACGACGTCGCGCGCCACGTGCATGCCGGTGTTGAGCGCGCGTTTTCCCAACGCCATCGCGCCTCTCTTAATAAGCGGCATGGCGCTTCGAAACAGACTCCCGAAGAGATTACCCAGACCGTGACCTCGTTGACCCCGACCACCGACGAAGACCGGCAGCTGTCCGCCGACCTGTCGAACGTAGTAGTCCACGTACGGGTTCTTCGACGGCGATATGTTATTAAAACAATTTCGATTTACAGTGTCTGAAGTGAAGCGTCGTCACCACCTTCCCCTGCTCGAATGGTATCGGTTGGCCGTGATCGTCTCTTATATCGAATTCGACCTTATCGAATTGATTCCGCAGCAGCTTCACGTATTGCACGCGGTCGAACGTTTCCGAAATAACGTCACCGTTCTCACCGCGGACGGCGATGTTTCGAAGGAGCGGCGCGTATACGTCACCGACGACGCGCGGTTCCACGAGATCCGTGTACACGTACAGGTTCTCGATGCCCGCCGATATATTCACCGTATCGCGACCTTCGTACTCGTACGTGTACGAAACGGGCGCGGTGTTGATGACGACCGACGCCGCCGTCGGTGGACCGTACATGGACGGACTCAGGATCGTGTTGCTATGGAAACCTAGCACGTACTTCAGACGACTCGTATGAGGTATGATAAATTCGACACCCGGCGACATACGTAGCGTAAATCGGTAAGAGACGGCGCAGTATTCTAGCACGGCCTTGACCTTCCTGGTGCATAATTTATCTAGCGCCTCGTTGATCCTGTTCAACAACGTATAAACGTTGTTGTAGAAACCGTGAGGAATCGTCGTCTGACGATATATCAGCCCGGTCGAGCCGTGTTCTACCTGCGTGTAAACACCCGGATCACCCGTCGCGCAAGTCAGGAAGAAGTAGGCGTCCTTCTTTCTCACGTTGTACCACGTGTGCGGATACTGTACCGACACCGCTCCGCATTCCCACTCCCCCGACAGGTCGAAACGTCGCGGCAACGTCGTGACGACGTGCGTCAACGTATTTTCGGGGTGACGTTTCATAGACGCGTTGCTCGGCAGCGTCAGGTAAAAGTCAGACGAGACCGCCATCGTGTTGTTTTCGTTCACCGCCAACACTCATAGACGGACTCGGGAGCAGGTAACCGAGACAGCTGCTCAACAGCGCCGTCCACAGGTTGGAGTCACCTTGACCTTTCGTCAGATTGTATATACTAACGGCGATGACGTACGACGACCTGACAGAGGAATACGACCTGACAGAGGAATACGTATTCGGCCTTAGGGCATTCGTTGCCGCAGATTCGCCATGGAACGGGTTCGGCGTTGGTTGTAGCGTCGATGGAGTCCGCGTGCTCGTCGACGGACTGCGCGTGCTCGGCGCCGGCGTTCGTTCGACGGTCGCCACTCGAGGTAGTTTCGTCGTCGTCGCACATCGTCGCGCCACTGCGCTGTGTCGATACAGCAGGGACCTTTATACGGTAAGAACGAAGATCCGTTGCATATTCCCGCCTCGTGCAGTCGCCAGCAGCCCGTGTGACGCATCCAACGATTCATTCTCCTCGCTACTATAAGTCCACGAGCGACTCGGCGTCGATCCAGCTGTTGAATGAGGCCGGATATCCGCTCCAATTTACGAGCGCCTCCGAACCACCGCCGCGACGCCGACGCTGCTGTAGATCCGCCTCCACGCGATATAGTTTGTCTTTCGGAACGACTACGCGTTGTAGTTCCGGTTCGTAGAAGGCGCCCTCTATCGGCGTCTCGGCGTCGTCCTTCAGGCGATAAACGGGCGGTTCGGACGGATGCACCTCTACGACGGTGAACAACTCCTCGCTCCAGTTAGCCATATATCCTTTTTTTAATTGACCCCTCGTCTTGCTGATACGTACGCGATCTCCAACGCGTAGTTTCGGTTTTCGTCGTCGTTGATCGTCGCCACCACCCCCGTACAGTCGTTGCCATACGGCCTCCTCATTCGTCGGCGTCCTACCGATGCTTCGGTGGTAGGCGTTGTTGTACGATCGCACGAAATCCGGTAACGCCTCTACGTAGCGCAGCGTTTCGTGTTTCGTAAAATAGCGCCACATACGCGTCTTCAAAGTCCGATTAAATCGTTCCACGACGCTCGCTTTAGTCTCCACGTTATGCGTCACGAAATGATGAACGCCGCGACTCTTTAGCAACGTTTGCAGGGGTCGGTTCAAAAACTCGCTCCCCTTATCGGTCTGCAGCGAGTTCGGCGTCTCGACGTCGCTCAGCAGGCGCTCGAAGGCTACGACGAGCAACGGGCCGGACTTACTCTTCAACGGAACACACCACGCCCACTTCGAAAACACATCGATCACCGTCAATAGGCATGTTATACCGTCGTTGTGCGTTTTCAGTCTAGTCAAGTCGACCAGATCGGCTTGCCACTGCTGGTTTCGACCGCCCACGATGACGCGACGTCGTTTGAAATGTCGTCTAATCGGTTTGTGTAGGGTATAGGCGTCCTGCGACGCTAGCCACCTCTCAACGGCCGGACGTCGGAGCTTCGACGCCCGGTGCAACGCGTCGACGCCTCCGTAACTTCCCACCCGTTTGGGATCGAAGTACACGTTATTCAGCTCCTCGTCGTCGACGTCGACGTCGTCGTTTCGTTGCTGTCGAGGCTTTCGTTTTGGACGACGACTCCACCCGGACACCATGACGACGACGACGATGATGAACTACACGTCGTCGGCATCATCATCGCCTCTTCTAGTAGGTGCTTCTGTCGTCGCTCCATGTACGATCGATAGCGCGGGTTGCCCACGAATTCCATAGGGATATTCATATCCTTCATGTGCAATCCGAACTCTCGCCATCCTACGGGCGCCGTCGTCTTCGATCTCGTTCGCATGAGATCGTTCACTAGATCGACCATATTACTCCCAGCGATCGTTTTACCGTCGTACACAAATTCACCGCGATCGTTCCATCGACACAACGGATCGGCTTTCATTTTTTCGATAAGTAGTCCCGTCTTCCCTTTCAACGTTTTCGGCATACTGGCTATGATTTCGCGCTCTACCACCTCCGACGATGGTGGCGCCACCGTTGCCGCCGCCGCCGCCGCCGCCCCCACCGCAGGTGTCTCGCCGCCGCCGCCGCCGCCGCCGCCGCCGCTGCTGCTGTTGACCACCGACACGCGTACCGGTTGCACCGCTCGAGCCGCCTCTATCGTATTGTACCGACTCAGCAGTTGATTGTACGACGCTACCTTTTCGCGTTCCGATAAATCCGAACGTTCTAGAATGTCCTTCATGTCGCTGTCAAGGCTACTCAGCACACGTGATCGGGGCGTGCTCGACGACTGATCGACACGTGGCAGAAGGCTTTCCACCAATCGTGGATCGACCAACGCCATCTTCTTCGCGTACTGCATCAATCACGCGCTGCCGATCACCTGTCTGAGCAGCGGCAGGGGAACGGTACTCGCTAACGGCGCTAGCAGGGCCGTCAGAAAACCACCCGCACCCTTTTGCAAGACGGCACGCTTCTGCTTAAGCGCAACGTGTTTGTCGGCAAGTTTACGCAGGTGATTCCGGTATTTCGACAACACGCGTTTCTGCTTCGGCGACAACTTCACGTTCCCTTTCAGAATGTTGTACGCGCAATCGCACAGACTACAAATGAGACCGGCGTCCGCGTGGGCGAGCACGGCTTGTCGCAGATCGATGTTCCGCCTATGCCTCTCCAACAGCTGCAGGGCGAAAATGTGTCTCTTCACTCGATTCGTCGGTGCCGCCACCTTCGGTCGCCTCTTCGCTGCCACCGCGCGCCCCGTCATAGCAACTAATAAACGCACGCCCCGTCGTCCCTCTCTTCTTATAGACCGCCGACGCCACCACCACCGCCACCACCCTTCCGTACGTACACGTACTGAAGGCGATCGTCCGGAAATATGCACGTACGCAGGCGCATGTCCTCTTCCGTTTCCTGTTTCAGATCCACGAATAGATAGCCGTACGCCGACGACGTCGCGTCTTTGAAAGCCTCTATCATGTAGTTGACCTTTCCCGGGTACATCTGTTTCGCTAGGTGACCCATTTGGCCGGCATCTCGAGGGCTCTTCAATAGCACTATGTATTGAGCGTTCAGGCTGATTGTACGGTTTTCTTTCCCTTTCGGAAACATGTTATTTCGCAATTGTACGACCGACGTATTACAATGATGACTTTTTTTAGTAAATAGTACCGTCACCCGGCTATCGGACTCCTCCATGAGGTAGTCAAGTACTAGAAGCGTTCTCGCTTTACCGTCTAAACGTTTCGGATCCGGCAGGCCGTCTATGAACTCTATTTTCGAAGACATAGACTCGTAGCCGCTCTGCCACTGTCCGTAACACCACAGGATTTTCTCCGGCGGCGGATCGATCATAGTGTCGTGACGTATCAAACGCTCGACGAACTTCGTCTTACCGCATCCCGTAGGACCGGCTACTATACACGTAAAAGGATTCTTCAACGACGGTCCGTTCATTTTTCACGACTGAACGACGAATACTTTTTACGCGTCTTTATAAGCATCGCGCAACTTCATCAACAGTTTACCGAGCATGTTCTTCCCCACATCGCCCGCGATTCCGCTACCCCAGAAACCCTCCCTACTCGCTACCCATTCCACCAATTCGGCGTCCCCGGTCGCCAACAGTGAAGCCTTCAAATCGCTCGATCCGTCAAACTTACTCCTCAACAACGTCTTCATACATCTCACCCTAACGTCGGTCCATTTGGTTCCCATTCTCTTTTTTCGAATGTCGTAACCGCGTCGTTTCGCTGCATAAGAGCTTCGCGAACTTTTGATTTCTTCGGCATATTCCACGTCGTCGTAGAATATCGCTTTCCTATACTGATAGGCGTGATCGACGGATCGAAAGCCCCGACCGAACGCCGACACTCGACACATATACATATTCGGCAAGAACGACCGCGATCCACCAAACCTTATAGGTGACGACATCATACCGACTACCGATCACCCGCTACCGCCACCGCTTATATACCACCGCTAGACTAAAAAGTTGCGACTAGGGTTCAAACCCGGAATCTTTCGATCCCTAGGCGAACGCTCTCCTAAGAGAGCTATACCGTCGCCAACGATTATGCAGTGGTTTTACCCCGGTTATATATTCACCGCTAGGTGGCATCTCACATCTAAAAAGGGTCGACGAACGGATTCGGACCGGGAATCTTTCGATCCCTAGTCGAATACTCTCCCAGGAGAGCAAATCCGTCGTCGACGTATATACAATGGTTTTATCGTGGTTATATATTAGCGCGATAAACGCATTACTGCTTACGTCAGCACGCTCTAGGAACGGCGTTGATCGCTAGGAGGCGAACTAAAAGGCTCTCTGCACTCACCGCTAGGTGGCATCTCTAGTGTAGGGGTAATCAATCATCCAATTAGTATCAAATTACAACGGTCATCAATCACGTTTTTTATAAGTAGGTTCCCGAAACTAATTAGTGTCAAAAAAAGCCTTTGATCTTTTTTTATAAGTAGATTGCCGAAAACGTTTATTGGTCATTAAATTATTTTCTATAAGTAGGGTTTGGATACCGTACAGCTCCTCTATACTACTAGGGTGAACAGTTCAGAAGTTAGGGTCGTTTCAAAATTGTTTCTTAAGGGGATGACCGTTGTGCACTCAGACCAAAAATGTACCGAAAAGTAAACTTTTACAACAACATCAAATGAAAATGAAATTTAACACAGGGTTGATTCTCCACTACAAAAGTTTCTTCGTCCATTTCCATCTATGTTTATGCTTTGGATGGCAAACTTGACTTGTTATCGTTTGTTCACGTATTGTAAACAAGGACGAGAATTTGTGTCTCGCAAATGATGGGCAAGTTAATTAATGCTGATCAACTACAATGCAAATATCACGGTTCAGAAGATACAGTTCCGTTCTCGTTGTTCAATAGATCAACTTGCCGTCACCGCACGGTGATTGTATGAACGTCCAAAAGCTGCGGTACTTCGATGTCTACTGGCAAGCGGCTTGCTTCAGGGATTGCGTCACGAACTTCGTTGGGAAAACATGTGGATGTAGAGATATCTACATGCCACATCTTAGCCAAGGTTTTATTAATTATGTTTCTTAAGATGATTACTTAAACCAAACCTTTAATATTAATATACACAATACTACGATCATATAAACTTTGGAATCCACCATTCAGTTGTTAAATTAAGATCAATGATTGTTCGTGGAATGTATGCATGCCACAGATTTTCAAAATTATGTTTGCCTTTGGGTTGGGTTAGGAGAAATTTATTGTAGATATTCAGTGTAATTAACAATTTATACAAAACTTATTTCAGATTATCCACCAGTGTGCACTGTCTCACGATATACAAACTGTCTCAAACCAGCTGTGGGTAAGTTGTATTCAGAATCTACGTAACCGATGTGCTAGTTGGTGCCATGTAATGACTCCACACAATAACTATGACGAATGCAAGGTAACCAAATCAAAGTGGTTCATTTCTATCTAACCACGGTAAACACATTATTATAACAAAATCCGATGTCATTGTCATAAAGTGTTAAAAGAAACTGCACGTCAACGTGTGTAGCACTTGGGCTAGCTTGGATGAAGCGGATCGTCAGAACAGTCATCCCGTAAAAAAGAAGTCCCTATGTTTATTTTTACGATGAAGTCGTTTAGAGCATTCTGCTAATTCTGATGGAACGCTCAGTTTAAAAGCATACATTTAATTTAAGACATCGTTTTCGTTTCAGAATCGATCATGAAGAACCTGTCTGTCCGCTGCGTCTGTTGTAATGCATGTGTCTTCACGCACTACAGAGTGTTAACTAGTTACGCTTCTGCCAGTCAGAATAAAGATGGCGATTTGATTTGTCGAGGGAATTCCAAAGTAGACTGGGGAAGAACTTGAACAAGTCGTTGGACACGAGGGAATGGGTTGTGCCAGAAAGACGCCGTGCTAACATAGACGAGGCACCAAGGGTTCTTCTTGAAGGCTTTTGGGTACGTAGTGCCGAACAGAAAACAAAGACGAAAGCCACCGAAGATGGGAAGAAGAAATATTTAAACACTGTCCCGTTCACAGAGCAACTAAATGCGAGCTACAATGCAGTAATGATGGTATTTCAGAAAATGGAAGACTTGTTGCGGAATAGGTTCATTATTCATTTTTCTCAGCTAATCGAAGATTACAAATTTAAAATGTTAGCTATATTCGAGATGAATGTCAACTGAGTATTGACGAAGGATTGGAACCTGTACTGCAGACTCTGTATAAGACGTTGTTCGACCACTATCAGAAGAAGAACAGTTCAGAAAAGATAAACATGGACGCATATTTTAAAATGGATTTTCGCGATGGATACGAAACATTGCGAGAACTTTGGGAGAAGTTTCTGATGAAACGTTGGAATAAGCTAATACCTGAATTCACTGTGTCAGGGAAGCCACTGACGTTCTACGGTTGGATCGATAAGTCGTCTTCGTTCATAACCAAGCTGGGAGATTTCGTCCAGGACACCCAACTAGACGGAACATTTTTTAGGGAAGATGTTATCACCTTTACAACCGTGTATTTACGCACATATATCTTATTAGTTTTCCCTTCTACTGAAGTACAGAGCCGAAACAACTGATCTCCTCTCAATCTCCTGGGCTCTAGTGTTGTTAAACCACATTCTTTTAGGTGAATTTCATAACTAAGATCCCTCAGTTTTGGTATCTCTTTAGTCGCTCTCCTCTGTACTCTTTCTAGCATATCTATGTCCTTCTTGCTACATGGCCTCCACGCTTGTATACAATATTCTAAATGAGGCCTCACAATTGTTTTGTACAGCGGTATTATTAGTTCTTTTTCCTTATATTATATTTTCCTTATATATTTCCTATATTTCGCCTAATTAATCCAATGGTTTGATTTCCCTTTGAAGCTGCAATTCCGCACTGCTCTGAAACCTTCATATCAGCACTAATGGTTAACCGTAAGTCCTTTTCTTTTATAGTACTATTTAGTACAGTATCCCCCATTGTATATTGTACATCTTCCTTCCCATGTCCTGTATGGAGGCATTTACATTTCCCAAAATTGAACAGCATTTGCCATTTTTCAGACCATTTCATCAACCTGTCAAGATCATCTTATCAATGCCGTCTATCTCCATCACTTTTAATCCTTCTAAACACTTTTGTATCATCCGCAAATTTCGACACCTTGCTTGTTATTTCATTATTCAAATCGTTGATGTATATTAAGAATAATATAGGTCCTAGTACTGATCCCTGTGGTACCCCACTCAATACTGATTTCCAGTTTGAAGCCTCCCTATCAACTACTACACGTCGTCTTCTGTCAATCAGTCATTTTTCTATCCAGTTTACTATACCATTTCCTATGCCATAGGCCTTTAATATAAGCAGTAGTCTTTGATGTGGTACTTTGTTGACAGCTTTTTGAAAATCTAAGTAGACGATACCTACTGGTGATCCCTCATCTACCCACTTAATGATGTCTTCCAAAAAAACATAACATATTTGTTAAGCATGACCTCGCTTTAAAAAACCCATGTTGAGATGAGTTTATCAAGTTATATTTAGCAAGAAAATCCACCATGTGATCTTTAATTAGTCTTTCTAATAATTTGCAAATCACTGATGTTAAACTCACTGGTCTATAGTTCTCTGACTTCTTTCTCGAACCTTTTTTAAATAACGGTATACTGTTTGCCTCTTTCCATTCTAAAGGAACCACTCCCTCTTCTAATAGCAAATTGAAAACTGTTGTTGCATAAGCCGCTAGGTGACAGCACACTTGCTGGCGTACGAAGTTATTTCAACAAGTGAGATGTCGTTTTAAAATTCGTGTTCTGATGAATCCAAAAAGGTGCACACCTCCATTTTACAACTTTAAACCGATTTCGCTGTGGCACATCACATAAGTTGTGTCTCTTCTGACATGTCTCGATAACTACCGGCAACAGACAGACTCCGGAGAAACAGAGGTGACTGGCGAACATTGCTTCTGTTCCTAACTCGTGCCGTAATTATACACGAGGTGCTGAGTCCGGCGTTAGCCGACAAGACTGTCTCTGTGAAAGTATGAGCGGCTCGTTTTGAACTGGCCGTTGTCCGTTTGTTGGGTTGTGATGACGTCTTATTAACGTAAAGTTTTGGCGTCATGTAAGTGTAGTAAAGACGGTAAATGCCCGATAAAAGAAAACGTAGCGCTGCCTATAGGAAGCCTACACTAATAGTTCACTCAAAATACTGTAATTTTGAAAATAGGATTGACGATTATTCCATCAAACAACAGTTCTGGTAAACCTTTTCCCATAATGCATTGCTTCGATAATGACAACCATTGCGCGGGGCGATTTCCGCACCAAAATTCCCCGCCAAAACAATTGAAAACAAATCCGTGGTAGTATTTTGTATGTATGTGTGTATGTATGTATGTATGTATGTATGTATGTATTTATGTATGTATATATGTATGTATAGGAATTAATTTGATGTGATGAATAGCCGTGCGTTCTCTTTCGCACTTTCTTTCATTTACTGTACACAGGATTTCATTCGGCATGAAAAAGTTACAAATACATATTCGTAGCTCCCCAGAGAGCGATCGTTAATATGTCTAAGTAAGAGCCACCTACTTGTATGATTTTCTCATAAACTAGACATTTCTTAAATCTGCTCGCCAATCTCACAATTTCGATTTGTGTGTACTATTTTGCTGTGCTTGTTTTGTGGATTAGCCACGATCTTTGACGAGGTGGGATGATACGCCGCTTATTTGCGAGACGATCAGGTGCATGGCCAGTAAGTATGAGCGAGGGGACATCCATTAGTTAACCACATGGGACTTCGAACTGAACAATATTTAAAGATGGAATGATTACATCATAGATATGACGGATTACGATTACATTTAAAATGTATAAATACGAATATGATTACATAGAATGTAATACATTAGGATGTAAGATGACGAACTGTGTCAACTCTAGTGTATACTTACCTTGCATGATTTAATCACTAATACAACTTGTCCCATGACAGGTAACTTTCCATCAAAGGTAACTGTCCCACCACAGGTAACTGTCCCATCACCCACTACAGGTAATTGTTTCTATCCCACCACAGGTAACTGTCCCCTCTCCCATTTCAGGTAACTGTCCCACCATAGATAACTGTCCCCTCTCTCATTTCAGGTAACTCTCCCCTGACCCACCACAGGTAAATGTCCCACCACGGTGAACCGCTAGTAAGCATGAGCGAGGGGACATCCATTGGCTAACCACATGGGACTTCGAACTGAACAATATTTTAAAATAGAATGATTACATCATAAATATGTATAAATAACTTCAGGTAAATGTCCCCTCTCCCATCACAGGTAAACGCCCCACCGCAGGTAACTGTCTCACCATAGGTAACTGTCCTCTGACCCACCACAGGTAAATGTCCCACCACAGCTAACCGGGATTGTACCCCGTAGATGGTCCAGAAGCAGATGTCATGATGTTAAATCGATTGTACATGTGACTGCTGAATTATGCATAAAGCAATATTTAAACAACTTTTATGCGTTCTGACGCATTGTTTCAACGGTTGGTGGGCGTAGCTAACGTATCTCGGACTATACCCATTGACCTATCCATCATGTGACCTGTCGCCTAGCAATATGTCCGTCAAGCCATTTAAAAATGCGTGAAGTGTTCGTAAAATTCGTCGTATATTTTGTTGACATTCTGGCGCCAACAAACAAAACGTAAGGCAACATATTTAAAGCGCCAACATTATGCGGGGATATTTGATCTAGCCGATTTCATGCTACACTAATATCATACATAATATTATTGTTATGAGCAGTCTTTCCAGTAGTGAAATCGTGCAAAATTACACGTTGTTTCAGCGGTTTATGGCCGGAACTGATGCATCACCAAAAAGCAAATATTTGCGTAATAACCTTAAAGTTTTTGCTAATAGACCTACAAAGACATAAATGCAAGACTATGCTAGACTGCAGTGCATCGCATATCATCCCGCGAGAACCGCGCGTAACGTACACAAAATAAAAACATATAGTGCTATGTTGACTACGATCAATGTCATCGTTGCTTTGCGCTACTGACGATCGCCGTCGTGACACACCCTCGTTTCGCCACCTGCTGGTCAAGTTGGTCGCGATCACATCTAGAGCTTCGAACAGGGTTATGACACTCGCCCCGATTAGCAGTCCCAGTGTGCCGCCAATGTCACCTGTAACACACATGCGCAGCTATCATGTTCATATCCGGTGTGATGGTATACACGTCCTTTCGTAAACGAATTGCAACCAATTGCTACGGCATAGACGTCGGAACCGGGGGAGAGGGGGCTGGGGACTGAACACACAATATTTTTGATGGGGCTGGATATATGTTTAGCCCCAAATATGTTGGCAACGGGTTGTGCAGTTGGAGGTTTTTAGTGACTCTCAGACCTCCAAATAGTCACCACTTTCCGACGTCTATATATGTATATATATATTTATATAATATATATATATTATATATATTATATAATTATATACATATATATGTATATATATATATGCATGATATGTCACAATGTTTCACTGCCCTATTGTCATTTTGGTAAATATTGTATAATTATGCTATGATCAATATAATATAACATGTACGTGTCTTCACAAATGAATCGTGCATAATTAAAAACATTGTAACTGCAGTTAGATCGTTTCCATTCGCTAGGTGTCGAAAGTCGACGTCAATAATACGTGTGGTGTAATGAGGGTGTAGAGTGAAACTGGCGAGTTTACCATGGCGAGAAACCCTTATCCAAGAGAAGCGATGAAGCCATTTAGTTTAAATGTTTTGGCAACTGCAGCAAGTGTTCATTCTCTACAGGAAGGCGTGCCAGCCGAGGGCAGCAGACAAACATCGAACAACGTTGTGGAGCAGGTAATAAAGCCATGCTCTTGGGTGGATTTACTAAGATGTTCCGCCACCTTCTCGACGGCAATATGATTGAATGGAACAGTGATGGTGTGAAATCTCCATCCATTAACTCTCGTCATGCTAGCACGTACTCTTGTTTGTTTTGGACATGGTCAAATATGTATAATAATAATTTTAATAACAAGAACAATAACAACAACAATAATAACTAGGTAACTTGTTTTCGACCCATTGCTTGGAAACCAAACATAGAAGCTCATAAAGACAAACAGGTTGGTTAATATCAGACGGACTGATACGCAGATGAACTCAGGTGGGTGAGCAATATCATAAAGTTAAGTATTTAATTAAGCAGAAACAAACAGTATCCCTCATGTGTGGCGCGTTGCCCACTTGTGCGCCATATTTTAGTCATGTCACCTTGAAATTTACTTTCACATGCCAAAGAGTCTTACTTAGTAAATCAATGCGAAGGTAGGCTTTCTGCTGTTCGCGTTCTTCAGTTCGCAGGTCTCGCATGTAAATGTTAAATTCCACGAAATTGCGTCTGAAACATAATGGACATTTTCATTTATACAGTTATTTCTCAGCTATCCATCATATCTGAGAGATTGTCCACCAGCGGGGGTGGTGACTCGTTTCTGGACGGAAGTTAATGTAAATTCACTGGCGGTTTCCCTCTTCTGATAGGTATTGTACTGCTGCTCCTAAATATCTAGATTATATCTTCCGTAAAAATTAAACATATCTTACATACGCGGATCGTATGTGGATCTCGGCGCCGTACTTATGGAGAACACGTGACCGGCTGTTAAGTTACGGAACTAACAATACGTAGGCCGAGAAACTAATAGGTAAAATTGTTTAATTACCGCTATGGTGAAGTTTCCGATTGTGCATAGTGCATTTATGTTTAAAGTTGCATCTGAACAGACGCCACGCTTAACAATCTTCTATGTGCACAACACCTTATATCGGATGCCATCAGAACAGACAGTCACGTGACAACTGGAAAAGGAAACCTGTAGGTTATCGAATCGAGAGTCAAAACTGTATGTGTCACCTGTTTCAAATGATAACATGTGTATGGATGACAACACACCTGAAAATGAATAACATGCAAAAACTGGCATATTAGACCTTAGCAGTGACATACACAGGATGAACAGATGCAAATGTGATATGCAAGATAGGAAGAGCCGCGCGGACATCCAGGACGTTAACGACAACATGGATTAGGTAAGACACCAACGAAATTAAGATGTGAGAATTCACATATAAAACGAAGGAAACATTATCCAAAACAGAATACTTCGGACAACTGTTGTTTCGGCTCTGTGCTTCATTAGAAGATAAAACTAATAAGAAATATGTGCGTAAATAAACGGTTGTAAAGGTGATAACATCTTACCTAAAAATGTTCCGTCTAGTTGGGTGTCCTGGAGGAAATCTCCCAGCTTGGTTATGAACGAAGACAACTTCTCGATCCAACCGTAGAACGACAGTGGCTTCCCTGACACAGTGAGTTCAGGTATATACTCATTCCAACATTTAATGTGAAACGTCTCCCAACGTTTTCACATTGTTTCGTATCCAACGCGAAAATCCATTTTAAAATATGCGTCCATGTTTTTTAATTTGTAATATTCGCGTAGCTGAGAAAAATGAGTAAGAGAAGCCGTAAGATGTGGCACTACTTGCGTTATACGTTCCGACAAAAACACTTCGGCTAGTTTCAGTTTGCTGGCGTGTTAGTTCTTTTCTAGACAACGCAAGGCGTTGAAGCGGTTGTCGTATCACGAGTGACTCTTACAGTCGCAGATCAGGAACATATGCGGCTTCACCAAAATTGCTTGTGTAATTTAGATTTTCTTTTAGGTATTCCAGCATATTGTTCCATTCCATATTCCGTACTTCAACATTGGTCAGATTTAACAGTGCATCGATATATCTATGCCTGTTGTGACGTGTCCTCTCAGTCGAATGTATGTCTCATTTATTTCCGAACTTTGTTTGAATAATTCTCTTGTTAGATAGATTGAGTCGAACCAGCCACTCGGTGAGATGGTGTACTTCAACAACGGAACAGCGTTACAATAAGCACTGTGCACTCGCTCTAGGTTGTGCAAAGTTCTCTTTAATGCAATGAGCTTTTCTTCAAGACGCAGTCTAATAGCTGTTCGCCATGTTTCTTGGTGAATGCTGTCTAATGAAAGTGAGATTATTTGAAAAAGTTCGTTTGAACATGATATACACTCGTTGAAATTATTTACATACCAAGCGGCAATAAACCTATTCCGCAAGACGTCTTCCACTTTCTGAAATACCATCATTACAACGTTGTAGCTCGCAATTAGTTTCTCTGTGAACGGGACAGTGTTTAAATATTTCTTCTTCCCGTATTCGGTGGGTTTCGTCTGTCTTTCTTTTCTGTTCGGCACTACGTACCCAAAAGCCTTCAAGAAGAACCCTTGATGTCTCGTCTATGTTAGCACGGCGTCTTTCTGGCACAGCCCATTCCATCGTGTCCAACGACTTGTTCAAGTTCGTCCCCAGTCTACTTTGGAATTCGCTCGACAAATCAAATCGACCATCTTTATTCTGACTGGCAGAAGCGTAACTCGTTAACACTCTGTGGTGCGCGAAGACACATGCATTACGTCAGACCCAGCGGACAGACAGGTTCTTCATGATCGATTCTGAAACGAAAACGATGTCTTGAATAAAACGTCTGGTTTTAAACCGAGCGTTCCATCAGAATTAGCAGAATGCTCTAAACGACTACATCGTAAAAATAAACAATGACTTCTTTTTTACGGGATGACTGTTCTGACTATCCGCTTCATCCAACCTAGCCCAAGTGCTACACACGTTGACGTGCGGTTTCTTTTAAAACTTAATGACAATGACATCGGATTTTGTTATAATAATGTGTTTATTGTGGTTAGTTAGTAATGAACCACTTTGAATTGGTTACCTTGCATTCGTCATAGTTATTGTGTGGAGTCATTACATGGCACCAACTAGCACATCGGTTACGTAGAATGTGAATACAACTTACCCACAGCTGGTTTGAGACTGTTTGTATATCGTGAGACAGTGCACACTGGTGGATAATCTGAAATCAGTTTTGTATAAATTGTTATTTACACTGAATATATACAATGAATTTATCCTAACCCAACCCAAGGCAAACATAATTTTGAAAATCTGTGGCATGCATACATTCCACGGACAATCATTGCTCTTAATTTAACAACTGAATGGTGGATTCCAAATTGTATATGATCGTAGTGTTGTGTATATTAATATTAAAGGTTTGGTTTAAGTAATCATCTTAAGAAACATGATTATTCAAACCTTGGCTAAGATGTGGCATGTAGATATATCTACGTTCACATGTTTTCACAACGAAGTTCGTGACGCATTCCCTGAAGAAAGCCGCTTGCGAGTAGCAGTCGAAGTACCGCAGCTTTTGGACGTTCACACAATCACCGTGCGGTGACGGCAAGTTGATCTCCTGAACAACGAGAACGGAACTGTAGCTTTTGAACGGTGATATTTGCATTGTAGTTATCAGCATTAATTATGTTGCCCATCATTTGGGAGACTCAAATTCGCGTTCTTGTTTACAATACGTGAACAAAAGATAACAACTCAAGTTTGCCATCCAAAGCATAAACATAGATGGAAATGGACGAAGAAACTTTTGTAGTGGAATTATGTCTCAAGGATTCAAAATTTGGAGTAGCAACTGTAATGTTCATACAATTTTCCTCACTTTTTCCACCCTTGATCTCTAAAAACATCGCTTAACCTAGATAAAATTGCAAAAAGAAACCCCCGAACTCATGCCAAGCAAAAAAGGCCCGGCCCTTTTCTTCGTGATCAGGTCGCTGCTTAACTCGCAACCGTTGCTCCTGGCGTGACGGGTGACTTTGACGAACAGCGTGCACCTCCTGTTGGGGGTGGCCTGTTGTTTGTTCGTGCATTTCGTGCATTTTGTTCAGCTCTTTGCTAAGTAGTTCTGCCATTTTAGCACATTGTAGTACGTTCGTCAGTGAAGCGTCTGTTTCTTTCAGTATTGCCTGCTGTATAAAAGTGTGCCTACAGCCCATGACAAGCCTATCTCGTAGTGCATTGTCCTGGCACTTTACACAGCACTGCTCTTCGAAGTCACACTCTTTGGCTTTAGTGCGCAGTTCGGCCAGGAAATCAGTGATGGATTGACCTTCCTGCTGAACCGTGCGGAAGAAGTCGAGACGCGCAGCAAGGAAGTTACGCTTTTCCTCGAAATGTAGTTTAAGCGCCTCTTTTATTTCTTCGTAGGAAGCTTCTGTCACTTCCTTAGTCAGTAGATTCTGATGAAGTGCAAATGTTTCTGGGGACATGGTTGAACACAGAGCAACCTTTTTGTTTGGGTCTGATGTGTTGTTGTTTGAGTCGAAGTAGAACTCCGCACGCATCAAGTAGGACGACCATCGCTCTCTTTCTGGGTCGAACCGGTCAAACTGGCGTGCCATGCTTGAATGACAGTCAGTACACAGACAACCAGAGTGTAGGCTATTGTATGCATTTCAGAGTCAGTTCAGGCATGTACTCACTGAAGCATGTCGACGCAGTTTGTAGGTAGTTGAAAACAATCCCACTTCTGACACCAACCTTTGTGTACTTATATGCTAGTGAATATCATCAAACAGTGAGCATAATTAGAGAAACATTTAATACTCGCAGAACAACTGAGAAACACTTGTAACAACAAGATGGCAGACACTGTAATCTAATTGGTCAGATTCTTGTCAATGGTCACTAGAGGGTTGTTCGATAATAACAATGGGACATGTGCCAGTGATATAAAATAACATGTACTGCAATGTCAGTGAACACAACATAGTTCATGTATCATGGAATGAGAAACATAAGAGTATACATGATGTTTTGCTTTTAATTTTCAAAACTGTTCACATTGCTTTGGCGCCCTGTACGTGTTAGCCAAGCTGTGTGTGTGTGTGTGTGTGTGTGTGTGTGTGTGTGGGTGGGTGGGTGTGTGGGTGTGTGTGTGTGTGTGTATGTGTGTGTGTGTGTGTGTGTGTGTGTGTGTGTGTGTGTGTGTGTTGTGTGTGTGTGTGAGTGTGTGTGTGTGTGTGTGTGTGTGTGTGTGTGTGTGTGTTGTGTGTGTGTGTGTGTGTGTGTGTGTGTGTGTGTGTGTGTGTGTGTGTGTGTGTGTGTGTGTGTGTGTGTGTGTGTGTGTGTGTGTGTGTGTGTGTGCGTGTGTGTGTGTGTGTGTGTGTGTGTGTGTGTGTGTGTGTGTGTGTGTGTGTGTGTGTGTGTGTGTGTGTGTGTGTGTGTGTGTGTGTGTGTGTGCAAACTACAATGAAACGTAAAACGACTTCATTGTCTCAACTTTGTCTGAGACCCTAAACACATAACACGCACGAAGTTAATCTCGCGCACCGATTTCGCTGTGGCACATCACATAATTTGTGTCTCTTCTGACATGTCTCGATAACTACCGGCAACGGACAGACTCCGGAGAAACACAGGTGACTGGCGAACATTGCTTCTGTTCCTAACTCGTGCTATAATTATACACGAGGAGCTGAGTTCGGCGTTAGCCGACAAGAATGTCTCTGTGAAAGTATGAGCGGCTCGATTTCAACTGGCCGTTGTCCGTTTGTTGCGTTGTGATGACGTCTTATTAACGTAAAGTTTTGGCGTCGCGTACGTGTACTTACTAAAGACGGTAAATGCCCGATAAAAGAAAACGGAGCGCTGTCGCTAGGAAGCCTACACTAATAGTTCACCAAAAATAATGTAATTTTGAAAATAGAATTGTCAATTATTCCATCAAACAACAGTTCAGCTAAAAGTGCTCCCATAATGCATTCCTCTGATAATAACAATCCTTGCGTGGGGCCATTTCCGCACCAAAATTCCCCGCCAAAACAATTGGACACAAATCCGTGGTAATATTTTGTATGTATGTGTGTATATATGTATGTATGTATGCATGTGCGCATGTAGATCTCTATTATAGGAATACATTTAATGTTATTAATAGCCGTGCGTTCTCTTTCGCACTTTCTTTCATTTACTGTACACAGGATTTTATTCGGCATGAAATAGTTACAAATACATTTTCGTAGCTCCCCAGAGAGCTATCGTTAATATGTCTAAGTAAGAGCCACATACTTTTGTAATTTTCTCAGAATCTAGACATCTCTAAAATCTGCTGCCATGGTAACTTTCCACCAAAGGTAACTGCCCTATCACAGGCAACTGTTCCCTATCCCTCCACAGGTAACTGTCTCACCATAGGTAACTGTCCCTTCTCCCATTTCAGTTAACTGTCCCACCATAGGTAACTGTCCCCTCTAATTTCAGGTAACTGTCCCCTGATCGACCACAGGTAAATGTCCCACCACAGCTAACTGGGAGTGTAGTCCGTAGATGGTCCAGAAGCAGATCCATTGTACATGCAATTATTGTCCTGAACGCTATCACAACATTGTACATGCGATTATTGTCCAGCACGCTATCACAACATTGTACATGCGATTATTGTCCAGCACGCTATCACAACATTGTACATGCGATTATTGTCCTGCACGCTATCTCAACATTGTACATGCGATTATTGTCCAGCACGCTATCACAACATTGTACATGCGATTATTGTCCAGCACGCTATCACAACATTGTACATGCGATTATTGTCCTGCACGCTATCACAACATTGTACATGCGATTATTGTCCAGCACGCTATCACAACATTGTACATGCGATTATTGTCCTGCACGCTATCTCAACATTGTACATGCGATTATTGTCCAGCACGCTATCACAACATTGTACATGCGATTATTGTCCTGCACGCTATCTCAACATTGTACATGCGATTATTGTCCAGCACGCTATCACAACATTGTACATGCGATTATTGTCCTGCACGCTGTCACAACATTGTACATGCGATTATTGTCCAGCACGCTATCACAACATTGTACATGCGATTATTGCCCTGCACGCTATCACAACATTGTACATGCGATTATTGTCCAGCACGCTATCACAACATTGTACGTGCGATTATTGTCCTGCACGCTATCACAACATTGTACATGCGATTATTGTCCAGCACGCTATCACAACATTGTACATGCGATTATTGTCCTGCACGCTATCACAACATTGTACATGCGATTATTGTCCAGCACGCTATCACAACATTGTACATGCGATTATTGTCTTGCACGCTATCACAACATGCTACGTTACTTCATTGTGGAGACTCGTGAATTATGCATGAAGCAATATTGTAAAAGATTTATGCTTTCTGACGCGTTGTTTTAACTGTTTGTTGGCGAGTTAACGTATCTCGGACGATACCCATATAGCTATCCATCATGTGACCTGCCGCCTAGCAATATGTCCGTCAAGCCATTTTAAAACGGGCGATGAATACGTGAAGTGTTCGTAGAATTCGTCGTATATTTTGTTGACATTCTGGCGCCAACAAACAAAACTATGATGGCCGAGAAGGGCCATCGCATTTTTGTGTGGCAACCTGCAGCGCCATGGGGCGATGACGCGATGCGCGATGCGATGGGCGATGCGATGAGCGATGCGCAATGCGATGGGCGATGCTATGGACGATGCGCGATGCGATGCGCGATGCGCGATGCGCGATGCGATGCGCGATGCGATGCGCGATGCGATACGCGATGCGATGCGCGATGCGATGCGCGTTGCGATGCGCGATGCGCGATGCGATGCGCGATGCGATGCGCGATGCGATGGTATAAATTATAAAGATGCCGTAATGAGCATGCGTACGTCGAAAACGAGACTTAGGCAGCCATTTGTATTTTATTAAACGCATTCCTTTTTGTGTTCAGAGCATGTGATGATGGCTGATGACGCTGACTGTACGTATACGGTTACATATATATATTTGGTTTGCGCACAGAATTTGTTGTGTTCGTACTTCTATATGTTGTGACGAAAGTCTGGGGCAAATATATTTCATAATATGACATATATGTACTTCTTCTACCGCTCAAATTGCAGTTTTTAAATTGTTTCCGTCTGGATATTCTTGGTAGAAAATATACAACTTATTTTGTATACATGAGAAGAGACGACACTTTTTCAACTTTCGCTTTTTGCAAATGCCGTTCGTTTGTGTCCAAGTTTATGTTTCAATTATTATAAATAGCTACAATATTCGAAGTCGGTTTAACAAGAAGCAGGTACATTAAATCATCGAAAAAACTGAATTTAGTCGTCATTTGCGTCACATGTTTTTTTTGTCTACAGTTTAATTGTTTCTTTTTAGTTAAGTGAATCAAATAGCTGAGGCACAGTTTACCAAACCGTAGATATGCTACAGTGTAAATGCCTGTTAATCGCAGCGATTTACGATGCTGTACAATATAGCATGCGGCACGAAGTCGTGTAATTCCATGATGCACGTAAACTAATTTAATAAAAAGAAGAAGAAGAAGAAACAGATTGTGCAATTGAAGAAAAGAAATCAGCAACACAAATCACAGCAATACTATTGAATGCAACAATGAATGTTAGTTATATAAGCCACTAACATTATTTACTCACAAAAATGTCTTGACATTTAGACGTTGCAAGTGCATATATACAATCCACTGTTGTTGTTATATAGTTCCATAGCTTAACACCTCGACGTCTAATGGCTTTATATAATACGTTGGTTTTAGAAATCGGTACATGCAGTAGATCCACATGGCGTGTCCTATAATTATTGGTTAACGATTTGCCGTTAAATACCGGAAGGACAATTGGTTTCTCATTCTACCATGTGCAACGGCCAACACATTTTCTTTAGACGACCAATTTGTAATTAAACAGACTGAAACGATCACAAACAATTGCTAAGAAAGCTCATGTTAAATGTATGATTATTTTTAAAATATTTTAAAAATCGTATTGTCAACGCGGATTTGAAATACCGCATGAAAATGTCTGTATTGTTATCTGTGTCATGTTTACGTGTTAAAGTTCGCCACTTATGACATGTATTGCGTTTCAGCAGTGACGCATGGTGCAAGTCCCTGGAAGACTAGCTCAGTGGTTACGCCGCTACAGCCTCAATCACGGGGTTTCCGTCGATGTCCGACGCCAGATGAAACTGTCTCAGACCCCCGTCCCCACAACAAAAATAATTTCGCTTGATATCGGACATCGATGTTCCGAGATGATCCCTTAGCAAAAATGAAACTACACTATAGGAACAACGATTCGCTACATCGTTTGTGCATTTTATATGTAGGTTTGTTAAAATAATTACGGACAATACTATTTCAGTTTACGATTTAGATATTTTATTATAAACTAAAGACACTAAAGTTTAGTAGGGTCTAACTGATTATAGTTATATATGTATATATATATATTGTTATATTTATGTAAGGCATAATGAACATGATATGTACACCTATGAAAATATATAATGTCATTAATGAATAAATATTCAAGAAATGTATACTTCAAAGCCCACGGTTAATCTTCAACTAAAAAATGCCATCAACATCCCTGTTTTTCGTGTGTGGATGTACATAAATTATTGTTTATATTTTCGATCGAGGATATTCAGATGAAACCATTCAAAAATGAAATGGGGAGTATTAGAAGAGATACACACCTCATGCTATGAAGTAATTCATTTTTGGTATCCGGTTTTGGTGAGAGAACCTAGATTACATTCTTTAAAGTGATTGCCCGCGTGCCCCCATTTATCTTAGTCTAAACTCAATCGCATTAGGCTTCTACCTTAATATTTAGAAGTACAATCACATAATCTGTTGTGGACAATAACTAGATGTGTAACCGTATATGCACACTCAAAGTCATCAACCATGGACACATGCGTTGAACATAAAAGGCATCCAGTGTTGCCTAAGGTCATGAATTTGTTCAAGCCCAGACAACAAAGCCAATCCCAAAACACTGGCGTCGGAACATGGTGGATATTTGGTGGGTTGAGGCTCTCCAAAACCTCGATTTGCACGCCCCCTCTTGAGGCTCGCCAAAACAGCCACATTAAGGCTCTCCAACATCACAATTTGCACACCCATTGAGGCTCGCCAAAATAACTCCATCTTCAGGCTCTTCAAAAACCTCGATTTGCACCCCTTCCCAAATATCTACATTGAGGCTCTCCACAAACATGAATTTGAACTCCTCATATATTCATGTCTGTCAGGAGTGAAACTGGCCTCGATTCCGATGCTCGATGTCTGATTTTTTTTTAATTTATCTCGCTGTTCCTGCACAGCTCTCTCCACCAGATCGTTCGCTCTCGTTTTCCATCCTTCTCCCAATCCTTCAAAATCTCTTTTTCCATAGTCTTCCCATCGCAGTATAGTTCTTCCTCGCCTCCTTTTCCCTTCCAGTCTCTGTGCATCTGCTCTCTTTGCCATCCGTTCTTCTCCCATTTTCTCTACAAGCCCTGCCCATCTTAGTTGTCTCATGCTTATGCTTGTTCAGAAACAATTGTGTCGACTAGTCATATCAAAGACAATTAACCACAGGCGCAACTACGACCAGACGATGTAAATAAGTAGCATCATTCTAGTCCACTGCTGCGATTTTGGGAGGTGGTGCTGTTCTAATCATAGCTCCTGACCCAGGGATTATTGTCTCCACAGACGCACCGACTTTGACACATCATGTAATCCACTTGCCAGAAAAGAGATACAATTAACCGAAAGTGCAACTTAACCCCCACTTTAGTGCATCGGCACTTCCAAGTGTAAATTACAATTTTGATATGGAAAAAGTGGATACGAAACTTTGACAGGATGGCCAGTGCGTCAGGATGCACCGATGACAAGCAAAAACGTGATTTGCTGTTACACACCGCGGGCGAAGGCGTTCAGGACATTTATGATACATTCTCCGAAACAGAAACAGGTACGTCGTCGTCGTCGTCGTTTCAAAAGACAAAATCACTACTGACGGACTATTTCACGCCTAAATCAAACGTCCCGTACAACAGGCACATGTTTCATCGCGCTGAACAGCATGAAGGCTAAACCGTCGGGCAGTTCGTAACACGGTTACGACAGCTGGCATCGTCGTGCGATTACGGGAACAATGTCGATGAGTACATCAGAGATCAAGTAATCGATCGGTGTCGCTCTGATTCGTTGCGTACCAAACTCCTAGCCGCAGGAAAGGATCTCACGCTAAACAGGGCGGTCGAGATAGCGCAAACGAGAGAATCGTCAGAACGCCTGGCTAAAGACATGGCTCGTGGCACAGCAAACAACACAGTGTATGCTGCATTCAACAGGTCAGCACGCATACCATTCGAAACGCACACTCGTTAACCGGTCAACAGACATTCTAACACTCAGCAAAGTCACGATCGGTGTACTCGCTGTGGCTTACAGGGCCATACAAGTGACGAATGCAAGTGCACACGTGATAAAGAGTGTCACAAATGTGGAATGCGTGGACATTTCGCTGTCATGTGCCGAAGCAAACCAAGGCAGCAGTCACAGCGCAGCTCACAAATGTGGTAAAAAGAAACGTGCACAGCCAGTCAATCCAATACGGTACATGGCAGAATCAGCTGCCCATAGTGACAACCCAGCAGACTACCTGTCTAGACATCCAGGAACAAAAGTCAGCCAAGCGCAGCGTATGGCTGAGGACCTCATCAATCACATTGCTGACAGCTCTACGCCAAATGCCATCACCCTTGACGAAATTAAGGTGCACACAAGACAAGACGCGACCTTAAACAAGGTCATCGAGGTCATCCGCACAGGTCGTTGGCATGACACAGCTAACAACGAGTCAGCTGACATTGCTGCATTCCGGAAAGTGAGGGATGAACTGACAGTGGGAGAAAATGGAGACTTTCTGCTACGAGATTCTCGCATTGTCATCCCGACAGCACTTCGCAGTCGTGTCATACAGTTGGCACATGAGGGTCATCAGGGCATCTGCAAGACCAAAGCTCTGATCAGAAGCAAAGTGTGGTTTCCAGGCATAGACAAAGAAACGGAAGCAGTCGTCATGGGTTGCATTCCGTGTCTTGCAAACTCCAACCGCCGCCAGATGGAGCCACAAAACATGACTACTCTACCGCGAGGCCCGTGGATCAATCTGAGCGTTGATTTCTGCGGCCCAATACCGACATGCGAATATTTACTCTGCGTCACAGATGAATATTCAAGATATCCAGTCGTTCACGTGACCAGAAGCACCAGTGCAGAGACAGTTATGCCGATCATGGAGTCCATTTTTGCCATGTTCGGATATCCAGAAACGATAAAGTCGGACATTGGCCCACCATTCCAGAGTAATGCGTGGTCACAGTTTTTGTAGTCGTGTGGCGTCCGTCACCGCAAAATCACACTGCTATGGCCGATGGCGAATACACAAGTGGAGAACTTCAACAAGCCGATGATGAAGGCAGTACGTTCAGCCATCATTCAACATCGCAACTGGCGTCGCGAACTGCAGCAGTTTCTTCGAAACTATCGATCTACTCCGCATAGTTCTACGCTGTTCACACCTCACCGACTACTGTTTGGTCGAGAACCGAGAACTAAGCTACCTGAGCTGTCAACGCTTCAGAGCGTGCACCCAGAAGATGAAGTCGTTCGCAGACAAGACGCTCGTGCAAAAGCGAGAATGAAAGAGTACTCAGATGATCGTGCACACGCTTCACATGTGAACCTACAAATGGGAGAGGTTGTGCTTGTACAGCAGCCTAGAGTGAACAAACTCTCTACTCCGTTCGCACCGACACCGCTCATCGTCAGTGCAATGAAAGGACCAATGGTCACCGCCGTGCGTGGTGTTGGGTCCACGGTGACGCGAAATGTGTCTAAGTTCCGTCGCGTGCGAGGCTTGTCGCCCGATGAAATCGCACGACATCATCCCGAGGACACAGCTGCGGACGACGACCCGCCAACAGATGATGAGTCGTATGAGACCCGTCACGATGACGAAGAGGAGCTTAAGCCACCTGCTCTGCAAGCTGT
The DNA here is from genome assembly GCA_020002185.1 of Paraescarpia echinospica. Lineage (NCBI taxonomy): Eukaryota > Metazoa > Annelida > Polychaeta > Sabellida > Siboglinidae > Paraescarpia > Paraescarpia echinospica. The sequence goes on along the minus strand of CM034534.1, from coordinate 59,469,197 downwards.
CCGTCCACAACGAGCTCGAAAAAAGCGACAGGTGTAGGCGGATCGCTGCCCTTCATATCCGTTATCTAGTTAAGTGTTCAGTTAAATAACATGGCATGTTTGTGCATTCATCTGTTTTCACAACGAACACTTTTCACAGCGAACACTTATTAGGAATCCGTGTCACAAACTTTATTGCAGTTCAATGTTCCTTTAATTAACAAAGGTGACTAAGTAATCAAGGTAGAGAGGGATGTAATATAGCCACTCCCTGCATGTTATATACATACGTAGCCTATGTATTACGGACGGATCCCATTGACTTCGGATTTCTCCGGTGCTGGTCGGAGCAGATAATAAACGACGGCCATGTTTCGTTCAGTCTGATAAATGGTGTGTTTCATTTAAAAGCAGCAATCATACAATGTCTAATACTATAAAGATACAAGATATTGCACGATGAACGGTCTGTGTGATTCGGACGAGTATCTTCAAACGCCTCTCTCTGGCAGGAATAACCATATTAATATGTTCCATGTTTTGTCTTCAAATCTTCAATATGTCTACATCATCATATTACAAAAATTAAAACAATATATGAAAGTCGCCAAATCGACAATGTGTCCAGGTTTCCCTTGTATGCGTGCGCATACACACACACACGCACGCACGCACACACACCACACATACAGACACACACACACACACACACACACACACAAACATATATATATACACATACATACATACTCGTGTGTGTGTGTGTGTGTGTGTGTGTGTGTGTGTGTGTGTGTGTGTGTGTGTGTGTGTGTGTGTGTGTGTGTGTGTGTGTGTGTGTGTGTGTGTGTGTAATATAAATAAAAGGTGTGTGCAGTAGATACATCCATTGACTGGTCGTTGCATCAACATTAACTAATTCACCGATGAAGCATTAGTGGTATTCCATTTGCTAACAAACACTGCAAGGAGAAAATCTGTTTTCAAAGTATGCACAATAATACGTTCGATGTTCTTATTTGAAAAGTAAGGTGAATCATAGTGATAAAGACGACATCTTGTCTTAATCAGAATCTTCCTGTAACACAACAATAATGCTTTTTTCCAACATCTGGCTACGATAGGCTTGTACACGATAATGTTAGGTGGAGTTGTCCGCACTTCCTGGAGAGAAGAGTATATCCATGTGGAGATGGGTAATCCATTGTCCGGCACAGGCCGCTCAGTGTTGTTAAAAAGATGATGAGAACAAATGATTACTGCGATATGTCGATTGCAAAAAGATTTGCTTGATGCACCAGTCTTCGTTTCAACAACATCGCTTCCGTTCATATTATGCGCTTGTGTTTCGTATTTCCGAATGCCTGTTGTATCTTATTCAGACTTCACTACTTTCTATATAAAATTATGGTATTCACCTTTCGTCGCTTTTGTTTGCATTTGTACATCTCTGTGCAATCGTACCTACACGTACACATTCATAGTCTCCGCATCTCCCTTGGTCAGAACACGCGCAGTTGATACAGTAGTTGACCGCCAACGTGCACGATCAGTTGCTATAAGCGTCAACAATAAACATGGCAATTACTTAGAACAAGTTTAATGGGAGTGCTTGTCAAAATTATGGTCGTAGTTTGCAGAAACATGTGAATTATTAATTTCCTTGACATTTCTCTTGACAATGGCATTGTTTGTTTGTTCTGTTGTAATCGTCCAACATTTTGTGCACAACCAGCGACTTCAAATAGCACGTGGTAGTGAACAGCAGTGGGGTCGTCAAACTCCTCGCTATATGAAGTTTACATCCACAAGTCGTTGGACCACCATACTGAGCTTCTTACCTGCCAGCTCTTCTTTTTATGTACTAACAACGCTGGTTTAATTAAGTTATAGAGTTCAATTTAGTGAATGATTCACTCACTCATGTCGGTCACTGGGGTCGAACATTAGTGGCTTCAATCGTCCGTCTAAAGATCCCTCTGTCTGCCATTACCGGCTTCGGCTACCCTGTTTCTAGACCCACATCTTCCTTTAAGCAGTCGATGTAAGTTGCTGCTGGTCTTCTTGCCTTCGTTCTTCCATGTGACGGTTGCCACAAGATGGTCTTAGATGCCATTCCATCCTTATGTATGTAGCACTGGCAAAATCGTCGTCTTCTTATTTTATCAGTGATTTAATTTACACATATCACAATAAAGTTCTATGTTTGTCAAATGCTGTTGCCAGTGAATGTTAAATGCAGCTCGAAGCATTCTTGTATAACATCCGTCTAGTTGTTTGTCACGTTTTTCGTCATTGTCCATGTTTCGCATCCATAGAGTACCACAGACTCTAATGTTGCAATAAACAGTTGTTGCTGGATTTTGCGTGGGAGTGTAGATTTCCATATTAGGATTAGTTTGTTTAGTGCTCTCCACGCCATTGCCTACCTGGTTTTGATGTCTTTGTCTGTTGGGCAGACCCAGGAGCCAAGGTATTTGTAGTCTTCTACCTTTTCTAAAACAGCTCCTTCCCTGGCAACGATGCTGGTGTTTCCTAATTGGTTGAATGAGAAACTCGTGTTAGAAGCTCCTGTGCCTGATTGATCACTTCTGATAGTAGCGCAATATCATCGGCAAATTCGGAATCGGTGATCACCTCAGGTTTAACACGTTTACTTTTCTTTCTTGTTATCTGGAATCCAAGTTCCTCTTCTCTTCCGTCGATAGCTCGCCGCAGTGCACAGAAAAGGACAACCACGAAGAACGATTAATATGATTAATAATATGATTAATAAGAGAATGGTTAATATGCTTAATATACATATAGATAATTGTTAATGACTTTTATTTGTTTATTATTCAACATTTTTATTTTAGTCTGCATCCCAGCACATAATTGTTAAAACCTATGCTGTAATTATAGTGTGTCTACCTTCAATTTAATACTATGCACATGCCTCATTAGATGGAATTACAATACCGTTTCTATGGACACCACAGGTCAGCATCGGGACAGTGCTATTAAAAAAATAACATCAAACAAGCATTCCCAATAAACATACATGAGCTGTAGACTCCTTGTATAATGACCATATAAATCATTACGTAAAGTTGGTTGGTTCCTATGGTAGCGACAATCGTGTCTTAATAGGAGTCACCGACCCCGATTGAATAAGCTATATGATTACATTCTATGGTACATCAATATCATAATAGGTGTATAATGAACATATAATGATATACGTATATATATGCCTGTATAATGAACAAGCTTAGGTGATGTTCAGAAAAATCAACGAATTGTTTACCTATATGGGGTTCAAATAAACGTTACGTTATGTTAATAGGATAGGCTAGCGACTGACCAAAGTATCCTGGTTCCAGTATTGTCTGTGTAGCATAACAGTGACATGACACTCTTTACGACCGCTCCGGTGAGAGCGAGATTATGTGTGTTGTCCTAATGATTCGCCATTTCTAAACCCGATTGCTGCGCCGCACAATAGAACAGAAACAAACAGACGTTAGGGGGTGATATGGCAGCTCCATGGGGCATTTTTTAGTTTGATGCTGTGGCAAACGTAAATGTCCAGTAAAGCGGGACAAACATCTCTGCAATGTTTTCGTGCAGACCCTCGTTGACAATGCAAACAAAATGGCCGTCATAACTGGAAAATTCCGCACATCCTATCGTTTCCAGGAATTAGTTTACAAATCTGAATAAATCGACACATAGCAGAGGTTGTGAAACAACTAAGGCCTTGGTAGGGTACTGACACCAATTAAGATAGAGAGACAGCATGAAGAAAGAAAGAAAGAAAGAAAGAAAGAAAGAAAGAAAGGCAAAAAACGGGAAAAAGGTGCTGAAAATTTCAGAAAGTTGGTGAAATGGTGTACATGTCATTGTTATTGTTAGTCATAAAGTAGTCTTGTCACCAATGAAAACCACTAGTACAGATCGACTGATTTAGTGTTGCTTTAAATTTCATCTGCGATGTCAACTAGATCCAGTAATGTTATTTGCTTTTCACATAACACAGGGCACTATTATTCGCTGCAATTGTTACGTCATCGTTGATAACGTTACTTCGGCACGTGGGATGATGCGGAATGTTAGAAGATAAGATCACAAAAGACACTTTTAACTTAACTATTATAGTATATTCCGCTCGTGAACCTGGAACGTTATGGTCGTCGGGCGTTTGCTTGTGCTGGGCGGACAATATGGAACTCTGTGCCACTGGAACTACGCACAATCGAGAACACTACGCAGTTTTGAAAATTATTGAAGACGTTTCTGTTCTTAAACTAATATAATGAAACTTCATTTAGCCTTTGTATTATTTATACATATAGTTTTAATGAATTTTTAGTTTGATGTATCTTAGCATCATATCTTAGTGTTTAATCAACTTATTTAATATCACTTAGCATTTTTTAACCAGTATGTTTAGCTGTTCAGCACTTATGCTAATCGTATACTTTATCATTATATTTACTTGTATTTTACTATACACAGGTTTATTGATATATATTCTAGGATTTTGCTTGCTAACTTTATTTTATTTATAATTTTTTTGTTTCTGGTTTATTTCTCTTAAATGCGATTTTATGTTTCTTAAATATTTGCTGATTATGTAAACACCCCTGAACAGGGCATTACTCCCGGATTTGATGGTGTATAAATGCAGTTTATTGTTATTATTATTATATTACACTAAGCGTCCATGTTTCAATAAAGACCCGGTCGTCTTACATTGTGTACGAACTTGAGCACGATACACACAATGAATCATGCACGTTGAAGAGCTGGATACACTCTATGCATG
>CM034534.1:59449411-59459411 GCA_020002185.1 Paraescarpia echinospica | reverse complement strand
ACATTACTCGTTTTTGTGAAAGCCGGGTATTTGCTACGTGAAATGCATTCATAGCTGTTTTTATTGTCGGTGCTGATTAAAACAAATTAAACGGGTATTCGTGTGATATATGCGACTAGTGCCAATAAGCCTAACCAAATAAATAACGAATTCCTGTTTGAGAATCGACAGAGATCTTCTTCAGCCGTTGAATATTAATTTCGTGAAACAAGAGATTGTTCCGGTAGCAATTTACTAATAATTCATATTATAAACTTCTTTCAACAATCTCAATAATTGCAAATCATTGTTTAAACTGATCAAGTATAGCCATTGAAGTTTGAGTGTGTTTAATGACGTAGCATTTCGCTAGCACTTGATTTATCAACCTTTGAACAATATCAATAACTCGTATTGCAAGTCATTTTGTAAACAAACGGTCATATTGGCGAATGAAGTTTATGAAACGTAGTATACACATTACATGAAAAATATATAAGCGAGCTTATCTATTTTTATTACATGCATCTGTAGGACTCAAAACGAAAATTGTAGATTGCGTAAACATCTTACGATGAATGTGTTGCGAATGAACGAGCAAAATCTAATACAGTACAAGAAAAATGGTTTTGAGAAATATTGAAATTATACAGGATTCTATTAATACTGTGCACGGAGATTTGGTAGGTAGAAACAATACTGGATGGAATATATTATATTGCATGCTCTGATGGAAACGAGTGGTAGGGACGGGAGAGTGTTTGCGTTGAAAGGAACTCTAATTCCCAGCCTTTGTGACAATATTATAATTTCGCACAATCCCAGAATAACTCGTATGATTACCTACGTTCGCTTGTAACCTCGAAAAGTGCTCGCCAGTGCAAAGAGGGATACATCGGTTGTATCTCGCTAGACTTGGTAAAACATTAAGAACATCCTCAATATTTATGGGTTAACCGACAAGCTGGTACCTATGAAGGTCGTGAAATTGCTTCCTCCTAGAAAGGGAATACAACGAAGACTGGCCTCTGATGCTACGTTACGTTTTAGTTACACCGTGGCGTCGCTTGGCTGTTTCAGTTGCCGTGACGGCGTGCGGACTCGTTGTTCTCGTCTGTGTGTTAACGACGACTATACTCCTGGTCAGCATGTACGTACACTTCCCTGAGGAACGTGTTTTATGTCTCATCAGAGATTTTGCTTTCCCTTAATTTGTAACGGTTTAATATACCCCGTCAGTTGTTTTGGCGTTAGCGTGGACGCATCATTTTTTCTCGCTATGTGACAATGAATTAAGTATATATTTTTCTATGAAAACATCTTTCAGTAACACCTCAGTCCACGACGCAGCAGCGGATCATCTTCTTCTCATCCCTTTGGTAGTTTGCGTTCACTTGGTTTGTTCCACCATCTCTATGAGTTGTCGCCAGCCATTCTCTATTACTCTCTCCCAATATCGACTGTTCACCTATGCCTTGTTCCACCATCTCTATGAGTTGTCGCCACCCATCCTCGATTACTCTCTTCCAATATCGACTGTTCACCTATGCCTTGTTCCACCATCTCAATGAGTTGTCGCCAGCCATTCTCTATTACTCTCTCCCAATATCGACTGTTCACATATGCCTTGTTCCACCATCTCTATGAGATGTCGCCACCCATCCTCTATTACTCTCTCCCAATATCGACTGTTCACCTATGCCTTGTTCCACCATCTCTATGAGTTGTCGTCATCCATTCTCTATTACTCTCTCCCAATATCGAATGTTCACCTATGCCTTGTTCCACCATCTCTATGAGTTGTCGCCAGCCATCCTCTATTACTCTTTCCCAATATCGACTGTTCACCTATGCCTTGTTCCACATCTCTATGAGTTGTCGCCATCCATTCTCTATTACTCTCTCCCAATATCGACTGTTTACCTATGCCTTGTTCCACCATCTCTATGAGTTGTCGCCAGCCATCCTCGATTACTCTCTCCCAATATCGACTGTTCACCTATGCCTTGTTCCACATCTCTATGAGTTGTCGCCAGCCATCCTCTATTACTCTCTCCCAATATCGACTGTTCACCTATGCCTAGTTCCACCATCTCTATGAGTTGTCGCCAGCCATTCTCTAGTACTCTCTCCCAATACCGACTGGTCACCTATGCCTTGTTCCACCATCTCTATAAGTTGTCGCCAGCCATCCTCTATTACTCTCTCCCAATATCGACTGGTCACCTATGCCTATTTCCACCATCTCTATGAGTTGTCGCCATCCATTCTCTATTACTCTCTCTCAATATCGACTGTTCACCTATGCCTAGTTCCACCATCTCTATGAGTTGTCGCCAGCCATTCTCTATTACGCTCTCCCAATATCGACTGGTCACCTATGCCTTGTTCCACCATCTCTATGAGTTGTCGCCAGCCATCCTCTATTACTCTCTCCCAATATCGACTGGTCACCTATGCCTTCTTCCACCATCTCTATGAGTTGTCGCCAGCCATCCTCTATTACTCTCTCCCAATATCGACTGTTCACATATGCCTTGTTCCACCATCTCTATGAGTTGTCGCCAGCCATTCACTATTACTCTCTCCCAATATCGACTGTTCACATATGCCTTGTTCCACCATCTCTATGAGTTGTCGCCATCCATTCTCTATTACTCTCTCCCAATATCGACTGTTCACATATGCCTTGTTCCACCATCTCTATGAGTTGTCGCCAGCCATTCTCTATTACTCTCTCCCAATATCGACTGTTCACCTATGCCTTGTTCCACCATCTCTATGAGTTGTCGCCAGCCATCCTCTATTACTCTCTCCCAATATCGACTGTTCACCTATGCCTAGTTCCACCATCTCTATGAGTTGTCGCCAGCCATTCTCTATTACTCTCTCCCAATATCGACTGGTCACCTATGCCTTGTTCCACCATCTCTATAAGTTGTCGCCAGCCATCCTCTATTACTCTCTCCCAATATCGACTGGTCACCTATGCCTTGTTCCACCATCTCTATGAGTTGTCGCCAACCATCCTCTATTACTCTCTCCCAATATCGAATGTTCACCTATGCCTAGTTCCACCATCTCTATGAGTTGTCGCCAGCCATCCTCTACTACTCTCTCCCAATATCGACTGGTCACCTATGCCTAGTTCCACCATCTCTATGAGTTGTCGCCATCCATTCTCTATTACTCTCTCCCAATATCGACTGTTCACATATGCCTTGTTCCACCATCTCTATGAGTTGTCGCCAGCCATCCTCTATTACTCTCTCCCAATATCGACTGTTCACATATGCCTTGTTCCACCATCTCTATGAGTTGTCGCCATCCATTCTCTATTACTCTCTCCCAATATCGACTGTTTACCTATGCCTTGTTCCACCATCTCTATGAGTTGTCGCCAGCCATCCTCTATTACTCTCTCCCAATATCGACTGTTCACCTATGCCTTGTTCCACATCTCTATGAGTTGTCGCCAGCCATCCTCTATTACTCTCTCCCAATATCGACTGTTCACCTTTGCCTAGTTCCACCATCTCTATGAGTTGTCGCCAACCATTCTCTATTACTCTCTCCCAATATCGACTGGTCACCTATGCCTTGTTCCACCATCTCTATAAGTTGTCGCCAGCCATCCTCTATTACTCTCTCCCAATATCGACTGGTCACCTATGCCTTGTTCCACCATCTCTATGAGTTGTCGCCAATCATCCTCTATTACTCTCTCCCAATATCGAATGTTCACCTATGCCTAGTTCCACCATCTCTATGAGTTGTCGTCAGCCATCCTCTACTACTCTCTCCCAATATCGACTGGTCACCTATGCCTAGTTCCACCATCTCTATGAGTTGTCGCCATCCATTCTCTATTACTCTCTCCCAATATCGACTGTTCACATATGCCTTGTTCCACCATCTCTATGAGTTGTCGCCAGCCATCCTCTATTACTCTCTCCCAATATCGACTGTTCACATATGCCTTGTTCCACCATCTCTATGAGTTGTCGCCATCCATTCTCTATTACTCTCTCCCAATATCGACTGTTTACCTATGCCTTGTTCCACCATCTCTATGAGTTGTCGTCATCCATTCTCTATTACTCTCTCCCAATATCGACTGTTCACCTATGCCTTGTTCCACCATCTCTATGAGTTGTCGCCAGCCATCCTCTATTACTCTTTCCCAATATCGACTGTTCACCTATGCCTTGTTCCACATCTCTATGAGTTGTCGCCATCCATTCTCTATTACTCTCTCCCAATATCGACTGTTTACCTATGCCTTGTTCCACCATCTCTATGAGTTGTCGCCAGCCATCCTCTATTACTCTCTCCCAATATCGACTGTTCGCCTATGCCTTGTTCCACATCTCTATGAGTTGTCGCCAGCCATCCTCTATTACTCTCTCCCAATATCGACTGTTCACCTATGCCTAGTTCCACCATCTCTATGAGTTGTCGCCAGCCATTCTCTATTACTCTCTCCCAATATCGACTGGTCACCTATGCCTTGTTCCACCATCTCTATAAGTTGTCGCCAGCCATCCTCTATTACTCTCTCCCAATATCGACTGGTCACCTATGCCTTGTTCCACCATCTCTATGAGTTGTCGCCAGCCATCCTCTATTACTCTCTCCCAATATCGAATGTTCACCTATGCCTATTTCCACCATCTCTATGAGTTGTCGCCATCCATTCTCTATTACTCTCTCTCAATATCGACTGTTCACCTATGCCTAGTTCCACCATCTCTATGAGTTGTCGCCAGCCATTCTCTATTACGCTCTCCCAATATCGACTGGTCACCTATGCCTTGTTCCACCATCTCTATGAGTTGTCGCCAGCCATCCTCTATTACTCTCTCCCAATATCGACTGGTCACCTATGCCTTGTTCCACCATCTCTATGAGTTGTCGCCAGCCATCCTCTATTACTCTCTCCCAATATCGACTGTTCACATATGCCTTGTTCCACCATCTCTATGAGTTGTCGCCATCCATTCTCTATTACTCTCTCCCAATATCGACTGTTTACCTATCCCTTGTTCCACCATCTCTATGAGTTGTCGTCATCCATTCTCTATTACTCTCTCCCAATATCGACTGTTCACCTATGCCTTGTTCCACCATCTCTATGAGTTGTCGCCAGCCATCCTCTATTACTCTTTCCCAATATCGACTGTTCACCTATGACTTGTTCCACATCTCTATGAGTTGTCGCCATCCATTCTCTATTACTCTCTCCCAATATCGACTGTTTACCTATGCCTTGTTCCACCATCTCTATGAGTTGTCGCCAGCCATCCTCTATTACTCTCTCCCAATATCGACTGTTCGCCTATGCCTTGTTCCACATCTCTATGAGTTGTCGCCAGCCATCCTCTATTACTCTCTCCCAATATCGACTGTTCACCTATGCCTAGTTCCACCATCTCTATGAGTTGTCGCCAGCCATTCTCTAGTACTCTCTCCCAATGACGACTGGTCACCGGCGTCTTTGTTCCACCATCTCAATGAGTTGTCGCCAGCCATTCTCTATTACTCTCTCCCAATATCGACTGTTCACATATGCCTTGTTCCACCATCTCTATGAGATGTCGCCACCCATCCTCTATTACTCTCTCCCAATATCGACTGTTCACCTATGCCTTGTTCCACCATCTCTATGAGTTGTCGTCATCCATTCTCTATTACTCTCTCCCAATATCGAATGTTCACCTATGCCTTGTTCCACCATCTCTATGAGTTGTCGCCAGCCATCCTCTATTACTCTTTCCCAATATCGACTGTTCACCTATGCCTTGTTCCACATCTCTATGAGTTGTCGCCATCCATTCTCTATTACTCTCTCCCAATATCGACTGTTTACCTATGCCTTGTTCCACCATCTCTATGAGTTGTCGCCAGCCATCCTCTATTACTCTCTCCCAATATCGACTGTTCACCTATGCCTTGTTCCACATCTATGAGTTGTCGCCATCCATTCTCTATTACTCTCTCCCAATATCGACTGTTTACCTATGCCTTGTTCCACCATCTCTATGAGTTGTCGCCAGCCATCCTCTATTACTCTCTCCCAATATCGACTGTTCACCTATGCCTTGTTCCACATCTCTATGAGTTGTCGCCAGCCATCCTCTATTACTCTCTCCCAATATCGACTGTTCACCTATGCCTAGTTCCACCATCTCTATGAGTTGTCGCCAGCCATTCTCTATTACTCTCTCCCAATATCGACTGGTCACCTATGCCTTGTTCCACCATCTCTATAAGAGTTGTCGCCATCCATTCTCTATTACTCTCTCCCAATATCGACTGTTTACCTATGCCTTGTTCCACCATCTCTATGAGTTGTCGCCAGCCATCCTCTATTACTCTCTCCCAATATCGACTGTTCACCTATGCCTTGTTCCACATCTCTATGAGTTGTCGCCAGCCATCCTCTATTACTCTCTCCCAATATCGACTGTTCACCTATGCCTAGTTCCACCATCTCTATGAGTTGTCGCCAGCCATTCTCTATTACTCTCTCCCAATATCGACTGGTCACCTATGCCTTGTTCCACCATCTCTATAAGTTGTCGCCAGCCATCCTCTATTACTCTCTCCCAATATCGACTGGTCACCTATGACTTTTTCCACCATCTCTATGAGTTGTCGCCAGCCATCCTCTATTACTCTCTCCCAATATCGAATGTTCACCTATGCCTAGTTCCACCATCTCTATGAGTTGTCGCCAGCCATCCTCTACTACTCTCTCCCAATATCGACTGGTCACCTATGCCTAGTTCCACCATCTCTATGAGTTGTCGCCATCCATTCTCTATTACTCTCTCCCAATATCGACTGTTCACATATGCCTTGTTCCACCATCTCTATGAGTTGTCGCCAGCCATCCTCTATTACTCTCTCCCAATATCGACTGTTCACATATGCCTTGTTCCACCATCTCTATGAGTTGTCGCCATCCATTCTCTATTACTCTCTCCCAATATCGACTGTTTACCTATGCCTTGTTCCACCATCTCTATGAGTTGTCGCCAGCCATCCTCTATTACTCTCTCCCAATATCGACTGTTCACCTATGCCTTGTTCCACATCTCTATGAGTTGTCGCCAGCCATCCTCTATTACTCTCTCCCAATATCGACTGTTCACCTATGCCTAGTTCCACCATCTCTATAAGTTGTCGCCAGCCATTCTCTATTACTCTCTCCCAATATCGACTGGTCACCTATGCCTTGTTCCACCATCTCTATAAGTTGTCGCCAGCCATCCTCTATTACTCTCTCCCAATATCGACTGTTCACATATGCCTTGTTCCACCATCTCTATGAGTTGTCGCCATCCATTCTCTATTACTCTCTCCCAATATCGACTGTTTACCTATGCCTTGTTCCACCATCTCTATGAGTTGTCGCCAGCCATCCTCTATTACTCTCTCCCAATATCGACTGTTCACCTATGCCTTGTTCCACATCTCTATGAGTTGTCGCCAGCCATCCTCTATTACTCTCTCCCAATATCGACTGTTCACCTATGCCTAGTTCCACCATCTCTATGAGTTGTCGCCAGCCATTCTCTATTACTCTCTCCCAATATCGACTGGTCACCTATGCCTTGTTCCACCATCTCTATAAGTTGTCGCCAGCCATCCTCTATTACTCTCTCCCAATATCGACTGGTCACCTATGCCTTGTTCCACCATCTCTATGAGTTGTCGCCAACCATCCTCTATTACTCTCTCCCAATATCGAATGTTCACCTATGCCTAGTTCCACCATCTCTATGAGTTCTCGTCAGCCATCCTCTACTACTCTCTCCCAATATCGACTGGTCACCTATGCCTAGTTCCACCATCTCTATGAGTTGTCGCCATCCATTCTCTATTACTCTCTCCCAATATCGACTGTTCACATATGCCTTGTTCCACCATCTCTATGAGTTGTCGCCAGCCATCCTCTATTACTCTCTCCCAATATCGACTGTTCTCCTTGTTCCACCATCTCTATGAGTTGTCGCCATCCATTCTCTATTACTCTCTCCCAATATCGACTGTTTACCTATGCCTTGTTCCACCATCTCTATGAGTTGTCGCCAGCCATCCTCTATTACTCTCTCCCAATATCGACTGTTCACCTATGCCTTGTTCCACATCTCTATGAGTTGTCGCCAGCCATCCTCTATTACTCTCTCCCAATATCGACTGTTCACCTATGCCTAGTTCCACCATCTCTATGAGTTGTCGCCAGCCATTCTCTATTACTCTCTCCCAATATTGACTGGTCACCTATGCCTTGTTCCACCATCTCTATAAGTTGTCGCCAGCCATCCTCTATTACTCTCTCCCAATATCGACTGGTCACCTATGCCTTGTTCCACCATCTCTATGAGTTGTCGCCAACCATCCTCTATTACTCTCTCCCAATATCGAATGTTCACCTATGCCTAGTTCCACCATCTCTATGAGTTGTCGTCAGCCATCCTCTACTACTCTCTCCCAATATCGACTGGTCACCTATGCCTAGTTCCACCATCTCTATGAGTTGTCGCCATCCATTCTCTATTACTCTCTCCCAATATCGACTGTTCACATATGCCTTGTTCCACCATCTCTATGAGTTGTCGCCAGCCATTCTCTATTACTCTCTCCCAATATCGACTGTTCACCTATGCCTTGTTCCACCATCTCTATGAGTTGTCGCCAGCCATTCTCTATTACTCTCTCCCAATATCGACTGTTCACCTATGCCTTGTTCCACCATCTCTATGAGTTGTCGCCACCCGTCCTCTATTACTCTCTCCCAATATCGACTGTTCACATATCCCTTGTTCCACCATCTCTATGAGTTGTCGCCATCCATTCTCTATTACTCTCTCCCAATATTGACTGTTCACCTATGCCTTTTCAAGACATCTCGTGGCACTGTCTCATCTATCATCTTAATTTTGGTGTTCTTCTTATCATTTACCACACTGTTCTGTTTTCCATCTTCTTTATATGGTAATACCTCTTCAACCATTCTCTTATACGTCATGCCCCTCTCCGTCTGTTCCCACGTACGCCAATTTTCAGGTGAATATTCATTCCGAGCTCTTCTCACACTAGTTGTCTCCTCTTCTCATAAACCTTAAATTGTCTTCGATCGCAGTTGTTCTGTGCTATCTGCTATCAGCGCCAGTGTTCCCAGCACAAGCGTGTTCTACTCTGGCGCCCAACACTTTCTCCTTTAGCTGTTTCTTCACGTTTCTGTCCCACATAATTCCTTCCACGCTCCTCCATGCTGCCGCTGCTTGCACCTTTCTCTACCTTCCTGTGACATCCTCCATCTCATAAGCTGTTCCGCGCTACTACACACCTGCAGTTATGAACAAGCTTAAAGATCGTTCCATTGACTTTTAGCGTATTAGCACCATACGAATAAAATATCGCCCCAACGTATGTGTTGTGGTTATGTCATGCTTACGTTTGATATTCTTTGGATAGAATGTATTTATGTAATTATACACACAGTTATAATGTGCAAATAATATTTCAAGTACACTTGATATGAGCACTTACTGGTCCCCGTTCGACAACTGAAATAGCTGTTTCATGTAAGCACCAAGCTTGCATGTAAGAGGTACTATTTAGAGGTACTATACTTAGTTCCACTAGTTAGTATATTGAAAATATGTGTCATTCTAGGGATCATGTAAAGCGGGTTGGTGTAATGAGGTTTATATGGGTGATAGTATCATGATCTTTCAGCGACCAACGGACCATACAATAGTTTCAATGTTAATTGTAAGCGTACTATTGCGGATGCTATTAAATGGGAATCACGCATTGCTTAGAACTACCTCGTGAATATAAGACCAGCGGAATGATCGAAACCTAACCCTAACCCCTGGCAAAATGTTGTTTATTTTTTCAATAATACAAACCTTGTACATTGACAGGACTTTCCTGTTTACAGACGACGGATGCGCCGCGTACAACCAGACAAAACCGAAGCGGATAAAACAACTTTGCCAAATCC
>CM034534.1:59316911-59444411 GCA_020002185.1 Paraescarpia echinospica | reverse complement strand
TCGTCACAATCTTTGTCATCATTATCATCATCGCAGTCTTCGTGAAAATCTTCGTCATCATTATCATCATCATAGTCTTCGTCATAATTTTTGTCATCATGATCATCATCGTAGTCTTCATCATAATCTTCGTCATCATTCTCATCATCGCAGTCTTCGTCACAATCTTCGTCATCATTCTCATCATCATAGTCTTCATCATAATCTTCGTCATCATTATCATCATCGTAGTCTACGTCATAATCTTCGTATTCATTATCATCATCGTAGTCTTCGTCATAATCTTCGTCATCATTATCATCATCATAGTCTTCGTCATAATCTTCGTCATAATTATCATCATCATAGTCTTCATCATAATCTTCGTCATCATTCTCATCATCATAGTCTTCGTCACAATCTTCGTCATCATTATCATCTTCGTAGTCTTCGTCAAAATCTTCATAATCAGTATCATCATCGCAGTCTTCCTCAAAATCTTCATCATCATAGTCTTCATCACAATCTTCGTCATCAGTATCATCATCGTAGTCTTCGTCATAATCTTTGTCATCAGTATCATCATCGTAGTCTTCGTCATAATCTTCATGATCATTCTCATCATCGTAGTCTTTGTCACAATATTCGTCATCATTATCGTCATCATAGTCTTCATCACAATCTTCGTCATCAGTATCATCATCCTAGTCTTCGTCATAATCTTCATCATCATTCTCATCATCGCAGTCTTCGTCACAATCTTCGTCATCAGTATAATCATCGTAGTCTTTCGTCACATTCTTTGTCATCATTATTATCATCGTAGTCTTCATCATAATCTTCGTCATCATTCTCATCATTGCAGTCTTCGTCACAATCTCCGTCATCATTCTCAACATCGTAATCTTCGTCATAATCTTCGTCATCATTATCATCATCGTAGTCTTCGTCATAATCTTTGTCATCATTATCATCATCATAGTCTTCATCATAATCTTCGTGCATCTTACAAATGGCAAATTTGGCCACTTCCAAAAGGGCGAGTAAGTGAACATCTTGTCTGATCTAGCTGATGTCTAAAGATGGCGGCTATTCCATGCATTAGTGGTTACGAATGCACATAGCTACGAATTCGACAAAATATGTCGCCAACAAGTATTCTAATAATATATTCTCGAGATTCATTCGTCTCTTTCTGCGTTCGATCGGTTCCTTGGACAATTAATTGTATGTATTTCAATAGTATTACTAGTTGAAGTTGCTTTCTGAGTTAAACTACCATTTAAGTGTGTTTTTTAAAGAAAGTGCACGTACAGTACATCATGAATAGTATTTACTTGTTTGATCATACTTGCTACCATTTATGTCAATTTATCATTATGTTATTAGATTAATTTATGCTTTTGCAAAATTACCGGTTGCCATGTCCGGAATGTGGCTTAATAAACGTATGGCACGATATAATATTTGTATGTCGCGCCGTTTTATCTTAAAATTATATATTATTCTGTGAAAGCAGTTTAAATGGTGTTGAAGAAATGTATATATAGTGTATAGCGCATGTTGGTTCACTGGAAATTTGCATTTAAAAGATGGGTAATTGATAATCTTATAGTGTCGCTACAGGAGTGCAGATGGTTGTGCTGAAGTGCCAAGTAATATTGCGCACAAAGCGGTAGATCTACCGCTTTTCATGATGCGAGGGCGGCAGATGAAACTCTACCACCAAGTTACTAATTTATTTCAGATTCAGTGTCGTGATATTTATAAAAACCAAACAGCAAGCTTCCAACCAAGCCGTGGTTACCATGTTGTATGGTTGTAATACGCCAGTATCTAACTACATCATCACATTGAGCTGTGCGTTTTCCCAGTGCTCTCGTCGGATTGTGTGCGCGTTGCTTTGTTAACGATGTTATTTGAACAAAACGACAACTGATGGACAGGTTAATGATACCTGGTTAATCCCCGCCCGCCTATGCTATACCGGGTACGTTTCGCATTTTCGCTCCCGGGTCAAACTGCACGTTGCCGTCGCATTTTTCGTTGGCTACTATCCACTGTCCAGCGTCGGGCTGTCTTGGGCAGTAGTCTGTGGGACATTCGGCAAACATGTCCGAGCCTTCTCCATCTCCTTATATCTATTGATGTTGATGCTGTGCTAGTTTTGCGGTACACCAGAGCATTTTGTACATCAAACTGTGGGGCTATTGCCCCCGGCCCTTCCCCTGCCGCTCCCTCAAGTCATGTCCCCACCCCGCCCTCGTCCTGCCTTATCGCAAATGATCAGCCCATTTCAATACTTTTCTTACAGTAATTTCTGTCAAAGGTAGTATTTTAATATACGTATATTGGGCGACATTTTCCATGAAAGACAAAATCTAAGTCAGATCTTCGGCTCAACTCGGACAGAATTCCGAGGAGCGGTTGATTTGTATTGTATTTCCCACAAAAATATATGTCTAAGTCCGATTATGTAAGTCGGGTTATCGCATAACTCGGACGAACTTAGTCGGTCCATTTGGTCCGAGATAATGTGTTGTTTTCTCGCCTACGTCGGATCGCAGTATTCAACAAAATCACTTGGTTGCTTAGAGTACAAGTACCAGATGAACGATGGACACGACTATGTTGTTGTTGACGAGATAGCAGCTATTCTAAATGACGAGCAGGACATCGATACCGTACTTACGACACCCCGACGCAGACGATTTACTGAGAGATGTTGACGGTGACGAAGTCTCGTCGCCTGAAGATAACATACCGGAACTCAGTGACACCCATGCTGCTTTGCGGACGCAAAGAAACTATGGTTTGAATATCGCCAACAGTGAGATCGAAGACTTGACCGACGCGTTCGAGACCATTCTCACGAAACAATTACAACAAAGACTTACGCAGAACAAGATGAACGACTTTACGATCAATAATAAGCTATGGCGTTAGATAACCATGCCAAAGAAAACGCGTAGGCCTAACTATTCTAACACTGCGTAGATTTATGTTTGTTTATGTAATCATAAACTATAACGTCAGCGATTCGTGCCAAAATGAAGCATATTATATATATTTTAATACTCCGTAATTCTGCGTTTGTTGCTTGTGAACATCAACATGTGTAGAATTGCAGCAGTATTTAGTCAAGTTCAGGCGTCGTTCTCAGGTACATAAGAGCTCTTAGATGGCTACCTTTGATGTAGGCGCTGGGATATTATTATCATCTTCGAGTAAGTCGGATTTTCGCATATATCTCAGATTAAATATTTTGGTCCGATTGAATCAAATCAAAGACGAAGTTTGTATTTATTATTTTCATTCGACACATCGAGTCGTCATGCTTTCCCCAGGTGGTGCCCCAATTAAAAAATAATCCAGTGTGATAACAGCTGCGGTTTGTTTGTCTCCACGGGTGCGTGTAAGCTAGTTATTATTATTATTATTATTTTTGTGTGTTTCCAGGGAGAACGTTTTTCATGTTAACGAGAAATGCTACGACAAACACGTGGACATCTATTTGTACGACAGAGGCTCCAAATTGGATGCAAAAAGCAGGTCTGTAACGGATCCCTGGATGGTAGACAAATTGCGAGTGGAGAAGCTGGTCGGCAATCCAACTTGGGTGACGGCATGCCGCTTCAAGAAACGTTGGACATACTGCAACGACATTGTATACTGCTCATATATTCGTAAATAGCAGGACACGTGCGTTTGTCTTTTACCCCGGCAGAGGTCGCGAGGCGTTCAACTGCGATGACCACACGAACCGATATTATTGTAATTTCCCTTTCACATAACGGGTGGTCGTACACGTCCCAAACATGTGGCATTGCATGTGTCTAGATGGTGGCTTACTCGTCCCGTGGAGGAAACAAATCGATACAGTGGCATTAACTATCGAACGGAACAGATATAATGCACATCGATGCCGGTGTAGATATCAGAGTGTTGGGTAATGTGTCGACAATCGTGTCACGTCAGTTGAATCCGGTTGGTATTGACAGTGGTCAAAGCATTACTGTCGCTTTGGAAGTCATTTTGTATCGTTCAAAATCGCAAGGCCTTCACGACGTATCTGTTGAGGTGGCTGGCGGCTTGAAATAATTCGAAATACTACACGTTTGTCTGGATTTGCGGATTATGAGACCACACCTAATTCCGGATACAGGTATTTCATCGTGATTAGAGAGTCTGCAAGCGCCCAAATCTCGACTCCCTCCTCGACTCATGCGATTGGTTGATGGAGGCCTCATTGGCACCATCTTCTCGACTACATTATGAGCGTGCATGGAAAAAGTTGGTTGCATTCCATGACTCATTATTTCTCACAACTTGTCTGCCTGTTTCTATATCTATGATGTTGCTATTTATTGCCCACCTCCATGCTACTGGCTCTGCTCCGGCATCCATTGTTTCAACCGTGTCAGCTATCGCTTATTTCCATAAGATTAATGGTTTTGCCGACCCATCCAAATGTTTCCTGGTTGTTAGCAGGTGCTGGTTGTTAGCCTGGTTTCCGTCTGCCTGTCACCCTACCAGTGCTTGCACGCTTGGTACAGGCGTTACCCACGGTGTTTTCATCGCATTACAAGTGTCTCATGCTCCGGGCAATGGTGGTACTTGCCTTCATAGCGTATCTGCGCATTGGGGAAATGGTGCCTCGGGCCCGGAATGTGGTACACGGATATTTACATGTGGGCGACGTTTTACTGTCTGGAGATTTGATTATGCTTTCCTTCCGGCGCTTTAAACACAGCGCTCGGCAGGGTCCGCAATCTCTCCAGGTCAGAGGCGAATGCATACGTGGGTCAGCTATCCATCCCGCTGCTTTCCTCCGGGAATTTCTGCAGGCTAGAGGTGCACTTCCAGGTTTGCTCTTTGCGCACCTCGATGGTTCCCCCATGTTGCGTAGAGAATTTGATGGGTCCCTAAAGAAACTGCTGGTTTTCTGTGGTTATGAGACTAGCGCCTTTAAGGGGCACAGCTTCCGCATCGGGGCAGCCACTGCTAGTAGTATAGAGGCCTGTTTCGGCCTCAAAATCCTACTTATAAAAAACGTTTTAATGACCACTAAACGTTTTCGGGAACCTACTTATAAAAAAAGATCAAAGGCTTTTTTTTGGACACTAATTGGTTTTGGACACCTACTTATAAAAAAAGATCAAAGGCTTTGTTTGACACTAATTACCTACTTATAAAAACGTGATTGATTACCCCGAGATGCCACCTAGCGGTGAGTGCAGAAACCCTTTTAGTTCGTCCCCTAGCGATCAACGCCGTACTTAGCGCATGCTGACGTAAGCAATAATGCGTTGATCGCGCGAATATATAACCACGATAAAACCACTGTGTGCAGATTCTCCCCGTCAGCCCTATGTGAATGCCCCACTGTACCCTATGTTGACAGCAGCGATAAGCGCTGCGGCTGCTGGAGTGGACTATGACCCCTGCATGACAGCATAGCTGGCTAAGGCTGTGCGTTCTAATGCTCTGATTAAAACGAAACCAATGCGTTTAAATAAATAAATACATCTAGTCGTGGGATTACAACGAAACCAAATGCATAAATACACTAACGTTCAGTTGGTGATACTGTTCGTAGGGTGTTTATGCAGTGGATACAGACGCGTGAAAACGTGAGTAGTAGAGATAAATTTATTGCTGCATTATGGCAGTGGTCCCCATATTGAAGTAGGACGATTTATATCCCGAACAATCGGGAAGAGTGTTGTACTTGGTGGCAAATTGAATCCACGTCGTGGATAGCATTCCGTTGGTGGAATCGGTGTGCGCCACAACCCAGTGATAGGGTCTTGTTGAAGAAAGATTGTTATTAGGCTATTGTCACAATCGATGTCGTGTGGCTCGTGGCTGGTGGATGCAGCTGGCGTTTGGGTTGTTGAAGTCGGAGTTTGACGAGGTAACGGTTGGACCGTGCATGTCGGCCTATGAAAGAAACAACCACAATAAACAAAGGGTATGAAGCATGCATGCATGCATGTATAAAAACAGGCTGTTGTTTAAACAAAGGATGAGAACCATACATGCGTAAAAGCAGACTTATGTGTTGACAACTGTTTAAACAAAGGGTCATGCATAAAATAAACAACCACAACATGCACGCATGCATGCATGCATGCGTAAAAGCAGACTTACGCGCTTAAAACTGTGTAAACAAAGGGTGACAATGCACATACGCATGCAAGCAGGCTTACGAGCTTACAACTGTTTTAAAAAATGTACGCACGTACACATGCATGCATAAAAGGAGTGTTTTATCCATTGAGACATGCATGGCTTACAACTGTTTAAACAAAGGGTGCTGCATAAAAGCAGTGTGTTAGGAGACGATCCATTGTGACATGCATGGCTTACAACTGTTTAAACAAAGGGTGTCAATGCATGAACGCGCACACGCATGCATGCACGCATGCACGCACACACGCATGCACGTACACATGCATGCATGCATACATAAAAGCAGTCTTACCGATGTGTTGGTTTAAAAAAATGTACGCACATGCATGCATGCATGCATGCATGCATGCATAAAAGCAGTGTTTTATCCATTGTGACATGCATGGCTTACAACTGTTTAAACAAAGGGTGTCAATGCATGAACGCGCACAGCAATGCATGCACGCATGCACGTACACATACATGCATGCATGCATACATAAAAGCAGTCTTACCGATGTGTTGACGAATGATGTCTCGATGAAGCGTTGTTCATGGTGGCTGAGATATTGCAAACTGATCAGGTGTGTTGGACTGCGAAATGATGAATGAGCAATGAGTGCACGCAACGTCAAACACAGCGGTGGCGCATGACACTACGGCTTATCGTGATCGGAATGTGAACGGAGAACAATGGATTTTTACAAACAATAAACAAAACGTTAAAAGCATGAAATTAAACGTTGTATACGATCGCTGTGGGGTCATGGAAACGTGAGGTGCACTAATATTAGAGAAATTCGGTGTAAAAGTCACATTTGACGATGGATGTACTGAGGTGACCGCTAACTTTTTTCCTAAAACAAATTCCTCGGTAGCAGCGTCGTTTGCGTTAAGTGCGCATGCGCGTAATTTTGACATCTGTTGCGCGTGACTTATCGCGATTGGAATGTGAACGGAGAACAATGGATTTTTAAAAACAATAAACGAAAAGTTAAAAGCATGAAAATAAACGTTGTATACGTTCGCTGTGGGGTAGGGAATTACGCGGTAAAGTTATATTAGAGAAATTCGATGTAAAGAGAGATTTAACGATGAATGTACTGGCGTGACCGGAAACTTTTTTCCGAAAACAAAATGCCTGGGATGTATGAAGTATGCATGCTGATAATTGAGTAAGATAACGGTATTAGTGTGAAGTGCGCATGCGCGTTATGTTGTAGACAATGACATTTCAAAAACAATAAACGATCAGTTAAAAGCATGAAAGTAACCGTTGTACACGATGAGTTTGGGCTCTGGAATCGAGTGGTGTGATAATATTAGAGAAATTTGATGTAAAAGTCACATTTGACGATGGATGTACTGACGTGACTGCTAACTTTTTTCCTAAAACAAATTCCTCGGTATCGACGTCGTTTGCGTTAAGGACGCATGCGCGCGATTGGTAAGATAACTGTAGACTGTTAAGTGCGCATGCGCGTTATTTTGAAAAGTATAAAACGGTTGAGAAAATGCTATGTTGTATGTCGCCGGAGTTCTAACGTGTATTGTTTCTACAGCAGCAGCAGCAAGCAGCAGACGTTCTTCCGCGAAAACATGGCAGATGAGATTCCACCAAAAAAGATCAAGGCACCGCGCAAGCAGTCACTGGAGGCGGCCAGCGGTCAACAGCAGCAACCTTCGCCGGTGGTAGCAGCGCTGTCAACGGGAGCGACACCTGTTAAGCGGCCCGTGGTGCTCATTGCGCCACCGTTGACTGCTACTGTCGGGCGAAAGCGAAGTGCCGAAGAGGCGTTCTTGGGCACCGTCGAGAAGGCTGAGGGACAGCCAACCCTGACGCGGAGCGCATCACTGGAGCGTGAATGCGAATCGTCGGCGTCGACACGCGCTACATTGGTGAGTCTGAGGCACCTGAAGTGTGCTGACAACGGTGTGTATAAACTTCTGTTGCCCGCTATGATCGACGCTGTGTCGTACAAAGAGGTTGGCGTCTATTTGGGATGTTCCCGTTGTCGCCGGAAATTGCAGAAAAGCAAAGGCGGGGAACTGATATGTCGAACGCACGGTGGAGTGTCGGTGCCGAAATACTACTTCGCGTTGCGTGTGATGGTGAAGGACGGCGAGGAGGAGGAAGACGAGCTTTGGCTTGCGTTGTTTGACAGCCAAATGTCTAATCTCGTCGAGTACACGGCCGAGTACTTGGTGGAGTTGAACGAGGATGAACTCCGCGATACTGTGCTTGAGTTAAACGGCACGAAAGTGGAGATCAGTGTGCGTAAGACGACTTGGAACGGGGAGCCCTCGTATTCCGTGCGCACACTGAAGAGATACGACGACGACGACGACTAATGTGTTGTGTTGTTTGTAGAAAGAAGAAGATTTGCTGACGCATACGAATTCGCAACAACGAATGATACGGTGGCGTGGACGTGACCTAACTGAGGAGGCCTGGCAACAAGTAGTAGGGAAGGCCGAAAATCATATAAAGGCGTTTTGGCTAGCCTATGAAGCGAACTTATTTTCTATTTCGTAACTAACAGTTGTGCTTATATGCTGTATGAAGTGCGCCGTGTACTGCAAGGTATGCTGGCAAACAACGAAAGGATCCGTGCTCAGTACGACGAGGTTACCGCGTTCGTAAGAACGTTGTTGGAACGCGAAGTGGAGGGGTCGATAAAGAGGGAGGAACAGGTCAAGAAGGAAGGTCAAAAGCAGACGGAATAATCATAATAATAATGTGTTTGTAGTAGGCGCTGATGCAACACATCAGGCGTGAATGTATGTGCGACTTCTTACACGCGTTCCTGACGGTGATT
The DNA here is from genome assembly GCA_020002185.1 of Paraescarpia echinospica. NCBI lineage: Eukaryota > Metazoa > Annelida > Polychaeta > Sabellida > Siboglinidae > Paraescarpia > Paraescarpia echinospica. The sequence goes on along the minus strand of CM034534.1, from coordinate 59,435,439 downwards.
CGTAAAGATTAGAACATGATGCTTTGTGCTGTAGGGTGGAAGCGGAGTGCGTGACGCCCACGTATTGGACGCGATCATCGAGGAGGCACTCGGTGGATCGGATGCGAGCCGAACGCGTCCTCTTCCACCGACGTATAACGCAAGCGTGTACACGCCGCTGGGGACGATGGGGCCGACGTGCACTCCGTGCTGGAGTCTATCGGAGGAGGTGGCGTCCCAACATCAAATCGTCGTGCCAAGCAGGGCCCAGTTGGTCTGCCGTTATGAACGGCTCGCAACGGACCTCGTCGCCGAGACCCTCGGTGAAATGATTCTGGAGCGGGCGCGGGATCATTGCGGGGTATGTGAGCCGAATGAAGGCTGCCCATATGTACACATGCCCGGCTATCGTGCGGGACGGCCAAACCGTGTATACATGCAGCGTTTCGACAACACGGGCTGTATCGTAACGTGATATTTCAAAAGCGTCATGGAAACGTTCCTGCGTCGCTCGCTTATCCCCTGTTTCACGCGACTTGTGCAAATTCTACACGAAACTAAGGTGTCAACTTCCGGTGGTCAGCAGCCGCAAACGGGTCGTGCGGGAGAGTTGTATTTGGTGCAGTTTGTGTCGGACTGGCTGTTAGGAACGAACTGGCGCGATTACATGAACCGTGTGCAGCTGGAGTCGGCCGTGCACACGTACGTGCAGCGCCGGAGCGGACTGGAATGAAGAACGAACAATAGAATAAAGAACATTGCTTGTTTTGCTAATATTTGCTTGCTATTGAAACAAAGGCTTCAACGCTGTGTTTAAATGTTGTAAGCTACTGAATAAAACGTTGAAAATGTACTTTCCGTTTCCGAGTTACATTACCCAAAACAAGTCACCGCTATGGTTACGTAAAACATTCCGAGTTAGTTATAAAAATTACCGCTAGTTCACAAACACCACTCGTTACCGCAAACACATTCCTTCCACTATCGTTCCGAGTTACCCGCATTCCCCACCGCTAGGGTTAACTAAAACATTCCGAGTTAGTTATAAAAATTACCGCTAGTCCGCAACCACCATCACTCGTTACCGCAAAAAACATTCCTTCCACTATCGTTCCGAGTTACCCGCATTACCTAAAAACATAACCCCCGCTAGGGTGTACTTACCACCACCACCACCACCACAGCCAGCACTGTTATAAATAGCGGTGCTCGAAAAAATATCAGCACATTAGAGAATGCCACTACCACCTACTAGATGGCAATGTCCGAAATGCGGGGGCTATTTCGCGAAACAATCGACGTTAGAGCGACACGCGAAGAGTTCGAAAAGATGCGGCAACGAAGCGCTATGCGTAAAACACCGAGAGTGTCCAAAATGTGGCGCGACGTACACTACGCGCGCCGCTATGCTACGACACCTGAAGCTGCGGTGTGGCCGTCAGACGTCGCCACCTCCTGGTAGTAGTAATGAACCAGTGGTGGAGGCGGCAGCCGCTAGGGCGCCGTCACCCGACGATCTACAGCGTGTCGTGGACGAGCACCGGCGTAGCGTAGAGACGTCGGTAGCGTGCGGTGCCGTGCAGTCGCGTTACAACTATTGCATGACCGCCTGTACGAGTACGCGGGTGCTCGAACCGCGTCTGAGGGAAATGTTTCGCGAACAAAAGAATGCATTTAAAATTAACGTAAGCTACGGTTTCGTATTACGCCACAAGGTGTCGGGTCGGTACCGATATTTTCATTCTTCCTGTAACTGTTGCGTTCGCCTCCTCGAAACACCCGCCCTAGTTACCGATAGCCGTTCGTTCGAACGATTCCTCGACGCCGTGCGCACGACCGACGTATTGCAGTACGCCATCGCGCAGCGTCCCGACTCGGGGTGGATCGTCGAGCTCGTAACGAACGCCACCTACTTCGTGAACGCCATCATCAACCATCGTATCGGCTGCGTTGGCGTAACGCTCCCCGCCTACGTGCGCTTCAACAGGGCCATCGTGTCGTTGACGAAAGATCATCGAGGCACGCCCTACGACGACCATCTATGCCTCTTCCGGTGCATCGTTCTCCACCTGCAAGATCACCGACGAGGCGAAAGTGGTCGCCACATCAATACGGTCCGTTTAACGAAAGTCGCTAAACGTCTGCACGCGCAGTATTGTCGCGCCACGCGCACGTCGGCCTCGAACGGTGTGCGCCTGAACGAACTGGATCGCGTGGAGACGGTTTTTGGCATCAAAGTCGTCGTCTATCGACTGACGAATGACGTCGCCGAACTAGTCCGTCGATCGCGCGAAGCGCACCCCACGACCCTGAACGTCAACCTGTACGAGTCGCACTTCTCGTACATAAGCGACCCGCGCCTGTACACAAAAACGTACAAGTGCGGAAAATGTGGCAACTCCCTCTGGCGGGACGCGCACGATTTACGACGTCACGAAGCGACGTGCGAAGGTGGCGTTCGTCACGTGTTCCCCGGCGGTATCTACCGGCCGTCGCCGTCCGTATTTGAGCGGCTCGACGACGAAGGCATCGACGTCGGCGACGACGACCTGCGCTACTGCCCGTACCGCGCGACGTTCGATTTTGAATGCTATTTCGCCGATAACGATCTGTCGACGGATAGCGACAAATGCCGGTGGATAGCGCGACACGAACTGCTCAGCGTGAGCGTCGCGTCGAACGTGCCCGGCAACGAAGCGGCGCGGTGTTACGTCACGACCGGCGATTCGGCGGAACTCGCGCGTCGCCTCATCGACGACCTGGAAGCGGTGAGCGCGGCGGCGTGCGCGATTCTACGTACCCGCTACGACGCGACCTTCGAGGCGCTCGACGCGCTCGACGCCGACTGCCGACTACGGTGCAACGACGACGACGACGCCGACGCGTCACCGTACGCCACTATCGCCGAACGCCTGTGGACGCACCTTCGTCAAATGCCCGTACTGGGATTCAATTCGGGTAAGTACGATGTCAATGTCGTCAAGAAGTACTTGACCCCCCCTTCTCATAACCGGCGACGAGCAGCACACGTCGTCGGCGTTTACCGTTAAACGTCAGAACAATTACATGTGCCAGTTGACGACGACGTTGAAGTTCCTGGACATAACGAATTACCTAGCGCCCGGCGTTAGCTACGATCGCTTTCTGAAAGCGTACGGTTGCTCGGCAAAGAAGGGGTACTTTCCGTACGAACATGTCGACGCGTTGACGCGTCTGGACGAAACTGCCCTGCCGTCGCGCGAAGCTTTTTTCAGCCACCTGAAACGCGATGGAATCTCCGCGGAGGCGTACGAGATTTGCGCGACGGCGTGGCGTGACGAGGGTATGACAACGATGCGCGATTTTCTGATGTGGTATAACAATCGAGACGTGACGCCGTTTCTAGAGGCCGTCGATCGCCAGTTCGCCTTCTATCGGCGCCGACGTATCGACATGTTCAAGGACGCCATCAGCGTACCAGGGTTGACGTTGTTGTACCTGTTCAACGACCTGCGGACGTCGATCCATTTCTCGCTGTTCAACGAGCCGAACAAAGATCTGCACCGTCTGCTGCAGGCGCAGATCGTCGGCGGCCCGTCGATCATCTTCGCGCGTCACCACGAGGCCGGCGTGACGATGATTCGAGGCGGCGATGCGCCGTGTCGTTCGATAGTCGGCTTCGACGCAAACGGCCTCTATCCATGGGCGATAATGCAGGAGATGCCGACGGGCTGGTACACGCGCCGGCGCGCGGAGAACGCCTTTCGAGCGGACGTATGGCCGTGGAGTGGTTGACGTGGGTGGAGGCGCAAACCGGCGCGCGTATACGTCACCAGTTGAACGGACGCGAGAAGCGCATCGGAAAGCACCGAGTCGACGGCTGGTGTGCCGCCACGCGAACGGCGTATCAATTTCACGGCTGTTATTTTCACGGCTGCCCGACTTGCCAGACGCACGTGACGACGAACGCCGTCAACGGTCAACCGATGACGACGCTGTACGCCGCGACGATCGCCGTGACCACCTACCTGCGTCGTTTCGTCGACGACGTCGTCGAAATGTGGGAGTGCCAGTGGCGCGCCGTGCGACCGCCCGCGGCGCCGACGCCGCCCGACGCGTCACGATGGCAACCACCCACCACCATTACGCGCTCGACGATACTGGAGGCGGTGCGCGACGGCTCTCTGTTCGGCCTCGTGCAGTGTGATATCGCCATGCCGGAAGCGCAGCGCGACAAGTTCGCCGAAATGCAGCCCGTATTCAAGAACGTCGATATCGTGCGCGACGATCTCAGCCCGTTTATGCGCGACTACGCCGAGTCGCACGATCTCCTCACCTGACCTCAATGGACGCTCGTCGGTAGCTACTTCGGCGCCGAGATCGTGCTCGCGACGCCCCTCGTACGCTGGTATCTGGCGCACGGTCTCGTCGTCGAGCGCGTCTACCAGGTCGTCGAGTACGCACCGATCGCGTGCTTTCGCCACTTCGGCGACACGGTCTCGACGGCGCGACGCGAGGGCGATGTCGATCCCGACAAATCGATCATCGCAAATACCTTTAAACTTCTCGGCAACAGTCCCTACGAGAAAACGATTACGCGCGTCGATCGGCACCGGGAAATCAAGTACGCCACGCCGGTCGGCGCGTCGATGCTCGTCAACAACCGTCGATTCCGGCAACTCGACGTCGTCGTCGACGACGCTCTGTACGAGGTGGCGCTGAATAAGCGCAAAGTCGTCTACGTCCTGCCGATAGATATCGGCTATTTCAAAATTGAGAATGCTGGAATTTTATTTCGATTTCGTCGACGCCTACATCCCCCGTCCGCTCTTCCAGTACTGCGCTATGGACACGGACTCGGCGTACATCGCCCTCACCGGACGTGACGTCGACGCGCTCGTACCGGAAGAACATCGCGAACACTTCTTCCGGAATCGATCGCTCTGGTTTCCGGCAGAATGCTGCGACGAGCACGTGGAAGCCTACGTACGACGGCGCGTCGCCGGACTAGCGTGGACGGCGGAGGACTGCTGCGCGCGCCGACGCCTGTTCGATCGTCGAACGCCGGGTCTCTTCAAAGAAGAATGGCGCGGCGACGGAATCGTGGCGCTGTGCAGCAAGACCTACTACTGTTTCGGCGGCGACAACGGTCCGAAGTATAGCACGAAGGGTCTGAGCAAGCGTCAGAACGACATCGACGAGCACACCTTCCTCGCCGTACTGCGCGACCGTCGCAACGGCGTCGGCTGGAACCGTGGTTTCCAGGTGAAAGACTCGTCCGTGTTGACGTACGTTCAAGAGCGCGCGGCGTTGAGCTACTTCTACGCTAAACGCCGCGTGCTCGACGACGGCGTCACCACGGCGCCGATACTTGTCTAACTCGTATAACTCATCTAACTCGTCGTCTAACGTAAGGAATACCCCACCACCCCTCTAGGGGTAGTTTCTGTATGTATGTATGTATGTATAGGTAGGGTAATAATAAACAACAACAATTGTGTACATCATCGTTTGTTTTTTATTTCTACTACTATACACGTAAAAGCTAAATTAATGCGGTTTTAACAAATCGAATACGAGACAGTCATTGGCCACCCGATCGGTGCCAAATAGGCTCTGGAACGTCGTCAACGGCATACCGCGACATCGCAGGAGAAGGTAGGCTACGCAATATTGTCCGCACACGTTAGAGATGGCGCTCTGCAGCCGCTTGTCGTTGTACGTCCACGCGTCGCCGCAGTGGCGGTGCAGGAACGCGAGGAAGTCGGCGTGCAGCGGCGGCAGACCGTACGAATCGAAGTACTCGCCTCGCCGGTCGACGTCCACGTAGACGGCCACCCAGTGCTGTCCCGGTTCGCCGCCGTCGTCGATGTTGCACATGAAGGCCGTCGGGTAAACGGTGGCGGTGGCGACGGTAAGTAGCGCGTCTTTAGCCACGACGCCGACGACGATACGTTTAGCGTACGTATCGTGTTCCAGGCGGCGCATCAGTTGAAAGGTATCCATAGTTACGACCAGTCGTACACGACGTTCCGGTTCCTGTCGATCTCCATCACCGTCTCGAATTCCGCGTACACGACGACGTTCACCGGAAGGGGTAGCGGCGTCCCGAAGTGCATTTCGGTGCCCACGGTCCCCTGACGCACGACGTTGAAATGGTCCCAGTCGCAACAGTCGGGGGTCAGGTCGAAACCGAAGATGGTGTAGCCGGCGCCGAAGTCCGTGCGCGATACGTCGTTCCCCTCGTCCTCGTACGCCTTTCCGCTGGCCTCGAAGAGGTTCATGTAGCTCAGCACGTACCGGTTGTGTGGGAAGTCCGGCTGCAGCGGCTTGCTCGGCACCTGACGTCCGTCGACGACGAGCGTGAGGAAGTTTATGTCGTTGTGACGTGCGTCGAACGGATTTCTAGTGTAGTCTCCGTTGTAGGCGACGTTATCGATCATCATCAGGAAGATGCGTTTCGGAATCGCACCCATGTACAAGTTCTCGTGCGTGTGCGATAGCGTACCCGCCGTTATCGAGAACGATTTGCAATCGACGCGACGCATCGGAAACTTAGCCGTTCCCAACGTCCACGCTTTGATATGCCCCATCTGGACGTTCGGACTCAACTTCACTTTTCGCACGTGCAGTCGAATCACCTGCAGCACGATGCGCCACCCCGGTACGGCTTGCGCGCCCATGAGCGCGAAGGTGTCCTTCGAGCGCACCATGCGTACTTTCGTGTCGACGCCGTTCGGTATGTGTCTGTTTAGCATAAACGCGTCGACGTGCACGCGTCCCATCATCTCCACCTCGTTGCTATTGGCCGTCATGGCGCGCCGGTCCTCGAACCCGACGTTGTTGTTCCCGAGCGTGTCCATCTGTCCGGCGGTGTCTTTGTACCACAACGAACCCATGAGATGCGAACGTTTCGCGTCGCTACCGTAACTCAGCAGCGTCTCGAGGTAGGCCCGGTACGCGTACGTATTGGTCGACGGCGTCACGAGGACGCCGTTCAGCGACACGTCGATTTGACTGAACATCGAATGCAGGAAATTGTTGACCGGCGCCACGTTTCCGCCGGCCGCCAGATCGGTACCATCCCCCTGAGTCACTTTGAAGCGCACGTACACTTGAAGGCTCGCCAGGTCCGTATAGTCTTCGCCCGAACCCGGGATGAGGAACTCGATAGGGCCGCCGGCTTCGAGAGTCGTCAGCGGCTGGTAGACGGTCCACTGACTGCTCTCGACGCTCGTCTGCGTCACCGGCCCGCTGAACAGCTCCAGTTCGGCCTTCACGCCCTCGCACGTTGCGCCGTTCACGAACGTCATCGTTACTCGTCGAATATGTCGTGATCCGTTCGACGCCGTCTTTTCCGCCTACTGACGGCCGTCGCCGCTAGGCGCGGTCTCTTTATGCCGGCGACGGCGCCCCGGCCGCCGCCGCGGCGGCGTTGCTGCTGCTGCGTTTTTATCTTCCTCTTCTTCTTCTTCGGTGCCTGCGAATTCAATAGGCCGTCGAGAAGATCGGCGCCGGCCTCCTTCGCGCGTCGTTTTATCGATTGTTTCAGGTTGCCGCCGGCGACGACGTCGCGCGCCACGTGCATGCCGGTGTTGAGCGCACGTTTTCCCAACGCCAACGCCCCTCTCTTGATAAGAGGCATGGCGCTTCGAGACAGGCTCCCGAAGAGATTGCCCAGACCGTGACCTCGTTGCACCCGAGCACCGACGAAGACCGGCAGCTGACCGCCGACCTGACGAACGTAGTAGTCCACGTACCGGTTCTTCGACAACGGCGGCATGTTAAAACAATTTCAATTTACAGCGACTGAAGTGAAGCGTCGTCACCACCTTCCCCTGCTCGAATGGTATCGGTTGGCCGTGATCGTGTCTTATATCGAGTTCGATCGTATCGAATTGCTATGGAAACCTAGCACGTCCTTCAGACGGCTCGTATGAGGTATGATAAATTCGACACCCGGCGACATACGTAGCGTAAATCGGTTAGAGACGTTGCTGTACTCTAGCATGGCCTTGACCTTATCGGTGCACAATTTATGTAGCGCCTCGTTGATCTTGTGCAACAACGTATAAACGTTGTTTTAGAAACCGTGAGGAATCGCGGTCTGACGGTATATCAGGGTGGTCATGCCGTATTCGTCTACCTCCGTGTAAATACCCGGATCACCAGTCGCGCAAGTCAGGTAGAAGTAGGCGTCCTTCTTTCTCACGTTGTACCACGTGTGCGGATACTGTACCGAAACCGCTCCGCATTCCCACTCCCCCGACAGTTCGAAACGTCGCGGCAACGTCGTGACGTAGTGCATCAACGAATTTTTGGGGTGACGTTTCATAGACGCGTTGCTCGGTAGCGTCAGATAAAAGTCAGACGAGACCGCCACCGTGTTGTTGTCGACGTTCGCCGCCACCAACACTCATAGACGGACTCGGGAGCAGGTAACCGAGACAGCTGCTCAACAGCGCCGTCCACAGGTTGGAGTCACCTTGACCTTTCGTCAGATTGTATATACTAACGGCGATGACGAAGTACAGGACGACGACCTGACAGAGGAATACGATTTCGGCGTTAGGGCATTCGTTGCCGCAGATTCGCCATGGAACGGGTACGGCGGTGGTTGTGGTGGTAGCGTCGATGGAGTCCGCGTGCTCGTCGACGGAGTTCGCGTGCTCGGCGCCGGCGTTCGTTCGACGATCGCCACTCGAGGTAGTTTCGTCGTCGTCGCTCATCGTCGCGCCACTGCGCTCTGTCGATACAGCAGGGACCTTTATACGGTAAGATATTCGTTGCATATTCCCGCCTCGTGCAGTCGCCAGCACCCCGTGTGGCGCATCCAACGATTCATTCTCATCCCCTCCTCGCTAGTAGTTGAAGTATTTTTATAGGTCCACGAGCGACTCGGCGTCGATCCAGCTTTTGAAGGAGGCCGGATATACGCTCCATTTTACGAGCGCCTCCGAACCACCGCCGCCGCGTCGACGCCGCGTTGTAGTTCCGGTTCGTAGAAGGCGCCCTCTACCGGCGTCCCGGCGTCGTCCTTCAGGCGATAAACGAGCGGTTCGGACGGGTGCACCTCTACGACGGTGAAGAGCTCCTCGCTCCAGTTAGCCATGTATCCTTTTTTGAATTGACCCCTCGTCTTGCTGATACGTACGCGATCTCCCACGCGTAATTTCGGTTTTCGCCGTTGCCCGCAGCCGACGTCGCCGCCGTACAGTCGTTGCCATACGGCCTCCTGATTCGTCGCGTCGACACTCGCCGGCGTCCTACCGATGCTTCGGTGGTAGGCGTTGTTGTACGATCGCACGAAATCCGGTAACGCCTCTACGTAGCGCAGCGTCTCGTGTTTCGTAAAATAGCGCCACACATGCGTCTTCAAAGTTCGATTAAACCGTTCCACGACGCTCGCTTTAGTCTCCTCGTTATGCGTCACGAAATGATGAACGCCGCGACTCTTTAGGAACGTTTGCAGGGGTCGGTTAAAAAACTCGGTCCCCTTATCGGTCTGCAGCGAGTACGGCGTCTCGTCGTCGCCGCTCAGCAGGCGATCGAAGGCCTCGACGAGCGACGGGCCGGACTTACTCTTCAACGGAACGCACCACGCCCACTTCGAAAACACATCGATCACCGTCAATAGGTATGTTATTCCGTCGTTGTGCGTTTTCAGTCTAGTCAAGTCGACCAGATCGGCTTGCCACTGCTGGTTTCGACCGCCCACGATGACGCGACGTCGTTTGAAATGTCGTTTAACCGGTTTGTGTAGGGTATAGGCGTCCTGCGACGCTAGCCACCTCTCGACGGCCGGACGTCGGAACTTCGACGCCCGGTGCCCTGCATCGACGCCTCCGTAACTTCCCACCCGTTTCGGATCGAAGTAGACGCTATTCAGGTCGTCGTCGTCGTCGTCGACGTCGTTTCGTTGCTGTCGAAGCTGTCGTTTTGGACGACGACGACGACTCCACCCGGACACCATGACGACGACGATGATGATAAATGTACGATGATTATTATACAGGTATAGAGAGCGATCAGCGCGATGGTGAAGCCGACGACGATGACCGTTATCGTGCGTCGTGAGGGCTTCACAACGTGTCCCACGCCGCGACGCCCAACGAAGGGGATCGTTGTCTGCGTTTAGTCTCGCCTCGTATCCGACGACGTCTCCACTCCGGCGTCGCTGATGAACTAGTCGTCGTCGGCGTCATCGACGCCTCTTCTAGTAGGCGCTGCTGTCGTCGCTCCATGTACGACCGATAGCGCGGTTTGCCCACGAATTCCATAGGGATATTCATATCCTTCATGCGCAATCCGAACTCTCGCCATCCTACGGGCGCTGTCGTCTTCGATCTCGTTCGCATGAGATCGTTCACTAGATCGACCATGTTACTCCCCGCGATCGTTTTACCGTCGTACACGAATTCACCGCGATCGTTCCATCGACACAACGGATCGGGTTTCATTTTTTCGATAAGCAGTCCCGTCTTCCCTTTCAGCGTTTTATGCATACTGGCTATGATTTCGCGCTCTACGACCTCCGACGATGGTGGCGCCACCGTCGCCGCTGCCGCCGCCCCTACCCCCTCCGCATGCGTCTCGCCGCTGCTGTTGACCACCGACACGCGTACCGGTTGCGCCGCTCGAGCCGCCTCTATCGTATTGTACCGACTCAGCAGTTGATTGTACGACGCTACCTTTTCGCGTTCGGATAAATCCGAACGTTCTAGAATGTCCTTCATGTCGCTGTCCAGGCTACTCAGCACTCGTGATCGGGGCGTGCTCGGCGGCTGATCGACACGTGGCAGGATGCTTTCCACCAATCGCGGGTCGACCAACGCCATCTTCTTCGCGTACTGCATCAATCACCCGCTGCCGATCACCTGTCTGAGCAGCGGCAGGAGAACGGTGCTCGCTAACGGCGCTAGCAGGGCCGTCAGAAAACCACCCGCACCCTTTTGCAAGACGGCTCGCTTCTGCTTAATCGCAACTTGTTTGTCGGCGAGTTTACGCAGGTGATTCCGATATTTTGACAACACGCGTTTCTGTTTCGGCGACAACTTCACGTTCCCTTTCAGAATGTTGTACGCGCAATCGCACAGACTACAAATGAGACTGGCGTCCGCGTGACCGATCACGGCTTTTCGCAGATCGATGTTCCGTCTATGTCTCTCCAACAGTTGCAGGGCGAAAATGTGTCTCTTCACTCGATTCGTCGGTGCCGCCACCTTCGGTCGTCGCTTCGCTACCACCGCGCGCCCCGTCATAACGACTAATAAACGTACGCGCCGATGTCCTCTCTTCTGATAGGATGTCGCCACCACCACCGCCGCCACCACCCTTCCGGACGTACAAGTACTGAAGACGATCGTCCGGAAATATGCACGTACGCAGGCGCATGACCTCTTCCGTTTCCTGTTTCAGATCCACGAATAGATAGCCGTACGCCGACGACGTCGCGTCTTTGAAAGCCTCTATCATGTAGTTGACCTTTCCCGGGTACATCTGTTTCGCTAGGTGACCTACTTGGCCGGCATCTCGGGGGCTCTTGAATAGCACTATGTATTGGGCGTTCAGGCTGATTGTACGGTTTTCTTTCCCTTTCGGAAACATGTTCTGTCGCAGTTGTACGACCGACGTATTACAATGATGACTTTTTTTAGTAAATAGTACCGTCACCCGGCTATCGGTCTCCTCCATGAGGTCGTCGAATACTAGAAGTGTTCTCGCTTTACCGTCTAAACGTTTCGGATCCGGCAGGCCGTCTACGAACTCTATTTTCGAAGACATAGACGCGTAGCCGCTCTGCCACTGTCCGTAGCACCACAGGATTTTCTCCGGCGGCGGATCGATCATAGCGTCGTGACGTATCAGACGCTCGACGAACGTCGTCTTACCGCACCCCGTAGGACCGGCTACTATACATGTAAAAGGATGCTTCAACGACGGTCCGTTCATTTTTCGACGACTGAACGACGAACACTTTTTACGCGTCTTTATAAGCATCGCGTACCTCCATCAACAGTTTACCGAGCATGTTCTTCCCCGCAACGTCCCCGATCCTGGTACCCCAGAAACCCTCCCTACTCGGTACCCATTCCAGCAATTCAGCGTCCCCAGTGGCCAACAGTTCGGCCTTCAACTCGGACGACCCGCCAAATTTTCTCATCAACAACCCCTTCATACATCCGACCCTAACGTCGTTCCATTTGGCTCCCGTTCTCTTTTTTCGAATTTCGTAACCGCGTCGTTTCGCTTCATAAGGTGATCGCGCTCGTTTGATACGTTCGGCGCATTCCACGTCGTCGTTGAACATTGCTTTCCTATACTGATAGGCGTGCTCGACGGATTGAAAGCCCCGTCCCCACACCGTCATTCGACACGAATACATATTCGACAAGAACGACCGCGATCCACCAAACCTTATAGGTGACGACATCATACCGACTACCGATAACCCGCTACCGCCACCGCTTATATACAGCCACCACCGCTAGATAGAGGAACTAAAAAGTTGCGACTAGGGTTCAAACCCGGAATCTTTCGATCCCTAGGCGAACACTCTCCTAAGAGAGCTATACCGTCGCCAACGATTATGCAGTGGTTTTACCCCGGTTATATTATAGGGAACAATGATCTCTGTACCCACCGCTAGGTGGCACCTCACATACAACGAATCTAAAAAGGGTCGACGAACGGACTCGGACCGGGAATCTTTCGATCCCCAGTCGAACACTCTCCCAGGAGAGCTAATCCGTCGTCGACGTTTATACAGTGGTTTTATCGTGGTTATATATTTGCGCGATAAACGCATTATTGCTTACGTCAGCATGCGCTAAGTACGGCGTTGATCGCTAGGGGACGAACTAAAAGGGTCTCTGCACTCACCGCTAGGTGGCATCTCGGGGTAATCAATCACGTTTTTATAAGTAGGTAATTAGTGTCCAACAAACCCTTTGATCTTTTTTATAAGTAGGTGTCCAAAACCAATTAGTGTCAAAAAAAAGCCTTTGATCTTTTTGATAAGTAGGTTCCCGAAAACGTTTAGTGGTCATTAAAACGTTTTTTATAAGTAGGATTTTGAGGCCGAAACAGGCCTCTATACTACTACTGCTGCCGGCTCTGAGAGGCGAGTCAGATGCACAGATCAGGGCGGCAGGTAGATGGACATCGGATGCGTTTAAGAAATACACTAGGATTGCTTGAATGAGAGCGTTAGTGTTGTCGTCCTTTTACAGTTTTATATTGGTGGGGTGGTCACAGGTTGAGGTGACCGGTGACATAATCGACCCCACTTTTAAGGTATATATAGTGTAATGCGTCAGCGGGTAGTGTTGGTTTTAGATTTGGTGTGGTTGACTGGTGTGCTTGGCTAGTATTATATTGCGCAGTAGGTCTATGGTGATTTTAGCAGTAATGACATTGTTTGATACATGATATCATGTATACCAATACTGCTTGTGTTATGTGCCGAAATGTGGGCTCTGGCAACCTGAGGTACAGGAGACTAGTATGGGCTCAGTCACAGGCCTGGCCTTGGGATGTCGAGCCCACATTTCTCTCTTATCTCGTTAATAAATAAACGTCATTCATTTGGCCTTTTTTATCACTATATTGGACTTTGTGTTGTTGCTTGCATAAATGGGAGTATGCTGCACCGACACGATGCAGCATACGTATTTTTGTGCGGGCAACAATGCAGACAAGTGATGATTGGCCCAATGGATTATTCTAATTATATGCTAATTCAGCTTAGCCGTGGGCGCAAAGGACCAATCAGCGCATAGTAGTAGCGCGCACTTTGGTTCGAGAGAGCAGACTATTCGGTTGAGAGTTTTGCGTCCCTCCCATCCCGCCCACTTCTGTAGAGTTTGGCCTTAATAACACATGTGCATCATTATTGGAAGAGGGGTCGTCAGCATATCTCAATGCTTTCCCCATTTTCTTAGTTCAGGTGGACAATGTGTTCACGGGGTTTTGATGCAGGAGGTATATGGTGATTTTAGCAGTAATGACATTGTTTGATATATGATATCATGTATACCAATACTGCTTGTGTTATGTGCCGAAATGTGGGCTCAGTCAACCTGAGGTACAGGAGACTAGTATGGGCTCAGTCACAGGCCTGGCCTTGGGATGTCGAGCCCACATTTCTCTCTTATCACGTTAATAAATAAACGTCATTCATTTGGCCTTTTTTATCACTATATTGGACTTTGTGTCGTTGTTTGCATAACGTTAATTATTATGTATTTTTGGTCATCAAAAGGTATTAACTTTCATTTTTAATTTCCAGTCATGCAGTTATGTATTATTTGTGGGTGTGACTATTGTATCCTGGATGGTGCTATTGCACACATCCAATAGCTAATTCTTACCTGCACTCCGGGCTACAACAATTGTGTTGAGGGCATGTGGAGCAGTGGATAGAGCATCAGACTTTCAATCGAGAGAACCCGGGTTTGAATCCTGTGCTGCCATATCGAACCTTGGGCAAATTCGTTCACTCTACGTTGCTCCAGTTCACTCTGCTGTATGAGTACCTGGCTATAGACAGTGGTGGATATTTCTGCATGAATAGCCTTCATGCAACAATTGCAATGTGGCTGAATGCTTCCCAGAGAAGTCGAGATGGTGCTCAATTGAACAGATCTACCAGGGAGTGAAATGTAAATGTTTGAGCAGTCCCGAGGACTGTATACTACACTATATAAGGAATTAGGTTTTTTTTTTAAATGTTCCAAGCAGTCAATTCGTTTTGCAACGAAACTACACGTCATACAAAAACTAGCAGTCAGCCTCGTGTAGAAAGTATATAACTGAACGTGTTACGGCACCTCACTGGCACTGCTCCACTATCTCCAACCAAAGTAGGCAAATCTGAAATGTTGCTCTGTAACCACAGAAACGGAACAAAACAACGCACGGAGCGTACGTACATTTACTGTCAGCAAACACTGTATTTCAGCTACATAATTGACATTTGTTTGGGTGTCCTTGCGTGTTCCTTAAACAGCAGAACATCCACATATTTCAAATTCAGTCTCAGAGTCACATCTTTGATTTCGTCCTCTTCAAGGCTTTGTAGTCTCCTTCTTGTTCTGACAGCAGGTGATACAGCCTCTTTACCTTCCTCTTCCTTTCCTCGTCTCTGAAAAAAGAAAAGATCTCATTGACTAATCAACTCAAATCAAATTTAGTTTTGCAACAGCAACAACAACATAATGATATACACAAACAACCGTTTTAAAAATTAAATTGTGTTGCATGGTAGCTATGTGGCATTTTCGATGCCGCCTTCCTGTGACCCCATAAACAACAACGTACAGATGTATATATATACATATACATATATGTACATATACAATGATTATACCAAGAGACCGTATGATTGTATGACAACGGACTGTGGGTGCTATGGTGATAAAACGTATTATATCAAATTATTTTTGGAAAACAATTGTAAGAGATCTGTCCGGATCCAAACATACATAAAAACCTCTAATTGCACTCCACACTGAAATTGAAAACAGCGATACGCTTCAGTTCAGGCAACCAATAGTTTTCATTGTAGATGTTCACTGAACCATTATAATGAGTAAAATGTTAATGTACTATACAGATACAAATCTTACAAATACTGTAAATTACAAATTTGTAGTTAATAGATACACCATATAATATTTGCTTATTATTACATGAATTATGCCATACTTATGTGGCCTTCCGTCATATAAATATATATATATATAATACAATGTAATTTTTTTATATACCGGGGTAACAATTATTAACAATGACATTTCATGAACAATGTGACTAGCTGCAGCGGTTTTTCAAATTACACTTGCAAATTGCATGAACCAGTAATCATAGGAGACAGTGGCATAATAGCACAAGTAATTGGACATGGCCGGGTCCAATTACTTGTACTACTATGCTGTCGACATGCATGATTACAGTGGAATGTAGGTCGCAAAGGTAGTGTTTTATAGTTATTTCACACGTCTAATTATTTTATCAAATTGAAAGTTACGGACTGTTTTCTTTATTGTTGCAGTCAAATGTCATTCGGTTTTCAAACAATCAAAATGTTTGTCAACCATTACGTACACACGATGTGGTAAACAATAGTTTTGTCGTCAGCACACACATAATTTTGAATGTGATGATTGCATCATGACCGAAATATGTAGTATGAATGCAATCAAATATGTGCGATTATGAAACTATAACTGCACGCCCACAATAGCCAAAGAATACTGCCGACATGGGAAAGAAAGCACAATACTTCACCTTTCGATCTGCTCTTTGATCTTCTCTCTTGCTAAGAACTCGTTGTCTTTGCGAATCTCGCGAACCGCGCCCTTGAATTCCCGCTTATACTTGTGAATCAGTCGCTGTTTCTCGTTGAACTCCTTTGTTCCTCCTCTTGTCTTCTTTCCATCAAAGCTACATCAAGACAGACACAAATCATGAGCAAGGAAACCAAATGTTATGTCTAAACAATTGCAACTATATAACAATAAATGAAGTAACCATAGTGAATATTTAACACACCCACACATGTAAAATCACACCCGTTCCGTATGGCCGAACATGTTCAAGACATCGTCATGGTTGACTGACCTGTCAAGTATCTCTGGTTCGAACATCTTCAGAGGCTGGGGCTTCTCTTTCTTCATCGTCAGTGGTCGTCGTGGCAACTGCGTCATTGCTTCGATCCGTTCGAGAACGTGTTTGTGGAGTTTCTATGGAAACACATAACCGGCAATGGTCACACAAAGCTAACTTTCTATGAAATGTTGCTATTCTTCCTGGCCAGACCTGTACCAAATTTGGTCTACTACATCCCATTTGCATGAGCAATTTTGTTCCAATTTTATCCAATTATGTTGTTCAACTTCTCTTCCACAAAATATCACATTCGGTGTGCCATAAGGCTCTATTCTTGGTCCACTTTTATTTATTTTATTCTGAAGCAAAATAAAGCAATATTATTTGCTGATGACACCACAATATGTATGAATGGAAATCATATTACTAAACTTTACGATGACATGAATAAAGAATTAAAGTATTAGCAGACTGGTTTCATGATAATAAGCCCTCACTAAATGTATCCAAATCAAAATATACGTTGTTTTCTAGGTCACGACAACTACTTAGTGAACAAGCCATGTTAAATATGTCAGATCAGATAATTCAGCCTACCCATTGTGTAGGCCTTCTTATATATGATAAACATGACTGGCACGAACACATAAATGTATGCAGAAAAAACTTTCAAGTGCTTTATATGTTATAAATAAAGTAAATCGCTTTCTTCCTGTAGAATCCTTAAAGATAACTTACTATGTATTACTATATCCATATTAGACATATGGAATAATCCTTTGGGGATCTACATATAAAAGCTACACAAAGAAATTATTCAATATGCAGACAAAATTTGTCATAGTTTTCTTCAAACTGGTTTCCATGAGCATATTCATCCCCTGTTCACGTTTTAATGTACTAAAATTGAAGGATAATTATAATGTAGAAATTGCGAAATGTATGTATAATTATTGTCATAACAATCTGCCAGTGTCGTTAATTAATATTTTTTACACTAACCTGTGATATTCACTATCATGACACAAGGCAACTTAGACATATTCGTCCAATCAACAGTTCTACCCTACGATCATCAAATAGTTTATTAGGCAATGGGCCGATAGTTTGGAATAATATTTCGCCTGATATTAAAACCTAATATTACCAGCTTCGTATCTTCTCTAAAGTCATGTTTTTTTATTATTTGATTAGTCTTAAATGGTTCATGGAAATACTACTGCATATTACATTCTTATTACTGGATTGTTCTTCTGCAATCTACCATTATTGATGTCTATATGTGAAAAGAAAAAAATGTTCATTTTTGGGTCTACCAACCACGTCACTACTGTTACTTATTATTTATGGTAGTGTATTAAATGTCTGCTTGTAGTTATAAATTGCACGTTTTATCTACGACAATTCAGTTTACCATTATCAGTGGTTGGCAGTGGCCAGTGATTCAAGTTATATTGTTCCTGTTATAACATTGTATACCCATATCTACTGGTAACAGCCTTGGCTCTGCTGCCAACCAGGAATAGTATCGATTGTATACACTTTGTCTTTCATTTATCTTCTGTATTATACAATTCCGAAATACAACACCTTACCTTACCTTACCTTACCTTACCTTACAAGATAACCTCAATCACACTCTCTACTTCTTCATAATCATGTCGATTGAGACCCTGACTTCCAGGTAAAAACCTTAGCTGTACTGTTTAGTGGTTACGACTTTGCAAGTGACACACACACATATAAATATATATACATAATTATATATATATATATAAACACATACGTATACTTTCCAAAACTAGGTTTTACCTTCACCACGTCTGGGTAATCATCGACTGGCATGCATTCACACCGGTGTCTGACTGGAGCAAAGATTTCAGCACACGCCGGCAACTCGACATAGAGCTCCGAGAGACGATCCACAAGCTTGAGAGACTGCCACACGCAGCACACCCTGGCGGTCAGATAAAGAAACAATGACAGAAAAAAACCGACAAGCCTTGCAAAAAGACACATAATCTGTATACTGAAATGTATAATTGAAAGACAGAATACAATTACAGTGTTAGCATCCACAAATTATCTATTGTTTTTAATTTATGGGTTCGTAAATGCATGTCTTATTACTTTTGGATTGCTTGTCGAGAGATATAAACTGGATATTGAAATATCAGATTATAAGGTATCGATTTCTACAAGATCACAAAACTGATGGAACATAACTTAGAAGCTAGTTTGGCTAATGTCCAAAATATGGCTGTGTCACTTAATACCCGGTAATCTGTGGCGGCTTACCTATATGTGTATATTTCTCATATCATAATTGTTGGTTTACTAGACATGTACAGTATTATGATGAAACTATATTTACAAATACATTTAAAAGATAAAATAGGTCTATCTATGCTGTAACTCCAGTAGTTATAGACAAAGGACCTGGAGGGAGGTTTTCTTGTGATGCAGACAAAAGACACGGAACTTACTTCATCTCATCTGACCGCAGATATTTGACAGCATCTCCCCTGTTGGAAA
Organism: Paraescarpia echinospica; assembly: GCA_020002185.1. Classification (NCBI taxonomy): domain Eukaryota; kingdom Metazoa; phylum Annelida; class Polychaeta; order Sabellida; family Siboglinidae; genus Paraescarpia; species Paraescarpia echinospica. The sequence goes on along the minus strand of CM034534.1, from coordinate 59,416,335 downwards.
ACAGCACTGACAACTTCAAGGGAGCCACCTCTATGTTTCTGAAAAAACAAAACAATTCAATAACGGTTGTGCCAGTTAAAGTACTGTCATTTTTCTACAGGAGATTACATCTGAATATGAAACTCCATTGAAACAAAGACATTTGCACGCAATGACCACATGTAAAGTGCTTTGAGCAGTCCTATAGATTCGATACGGTGCTACATAAGGACTTACCTCCACTTTACGTTAGTGTCAACAAAGTAAGTTCCTAAATGCACATGTTCGATTACAAATTTATAAGTGCCACACTGTATTGAATAGAGCATTTTTATTGTGTCTACGTAGATGACATTTTAAAACTAGAGTTACAGATAATAAAATAGCCAGGGTTAAATCTAGGTAGTATCTACACAAGGCGTTATTTGAACCTGGGATCAAACTGTTGTGTCTATAGAAGTATCTCGATGGATCCAGACTGTCACTGTTTGCCTACGTCACAATCAGTGAAACAACCCAGGCTATCTGTCTAAATGACTGCAGAAAAGCGAGTTACATAAAAAGATGAAACTAGCCCACCTCCAACTGTGGAGGTAAGTTTGCCCGGGTTTACTTTTAGCATGGCAACTGATGTACCAGTACGGCGTGGTTTGCGTAAGTCACAATCCAAATTTTGTGCGTGTCCTCCGTCAAGCTTTCCCTTTGCCACCAATGTTGATAACAGTTGTGTTGATAACAGTTATGTTGATAACATTTGTCACTATACAAATTTTGCAATATGTTTTTGTTATAAAGACACACTTTTGTAGCCAGAATTTCAAGGAAATATATGACAGAATGCACAAACCCACCACATGTTTGGCTCCATTTTTGATGGCTTTTGCTAGGCAACAGGTCGCTTTTTTCACCATGCAGAGGCATATCCCGGCATAAAAACGTAATTTAGATGGAGCCGTTGTGTAATACAGACTGGGATAGACGTACCTGCAGTTGTTGCCTGTAAGCTTCAGCAAGTCTACTGTCTTGCCAATGGGTCGGAAGGGCGCTATCACAACCTCTACTGCTCACAGGAAGAAACAGCAGTGTCAACAACATACCACTCACTGCTAAATGACTTGACTATACCAGCCAACTCTCCTATGAAATCTGGGAGCCTCTTGCATTTTGGGTGTATTTCCGTGGAATACAGGCAAATCTGCCGGATTTTCTCTGAAAATCTCCAACAGCACCCCCCGTTTTTGAGAGCACGACACCATGGGAGATGTGCTGAACCACTGAATTTCCAGCAAAAAATCTCACACAGCACCTTCCAACCTCGTCTTCAAGACAGCGAACCGGTGAAGCTCCTCCGGCGAAACGGCACCCCCGTCTTCTAAAGTCAACATCCGAGACAGCGTGACACGGGAAGCATGCTCAACCACTGATGAATCTCCCAGATGTCAAAAAAAAAAGTTGGCAGGTATACTTGACACAAAGACACACTTGATAACATAGGTGTCAATGGTCTACTACTGTAATTTGTTCCCTTTCATATGTTAACATTCAATATTGCCAGCGCATACACATATCATCTGCTTTAAGGAGAGACACCCCAGGTGAAATGGTGTTTTTGACAAAAAATACTGAAAATGATTTTCTGCCAGATTATTATACCTTTGTATGCATACTATCAATAAAGTTCACTTCTATGACAATTACGTACCTCTAAGTGAGTTTTAGTCATGGATCAAGCATGTCGATATCATGTAATTAAATCCATTATGCAATCTTAGACAGCCATTTTCTCACAAAAATTTTTCTTCAAATTTCTGCATTTGGAAACAGGATATGTCTGGGAATAATTACGCTATATAAATAATTTGTTCAGTGTTGCATTCAGCATATTCTACTGTGAGCAATGATCAGACATTTTTTAAAATCATGAATAGTTTGAAAGATATAGCCATATTTGTTGCCAAGAAACAATATTTTTGTTCGTACTTTACCAGAAAATAAAATAAAAATACAACATTTCAAAAAATGCTCTGATCATTGCACAATAGAATATACAGAGAACATAGATTTGCAAGAATTATAACTATATATGAGTTGAATAAAAAATGGCAGTGTTTCCAAATTTGCCAATATTTGCTCAAAATGGTGGCCATTTTGTTTGTTTGTTACCATGGAAAGACCCATTTCATGCATTGGGCAAACAAAATTGAACTGTTTGCACAAATTAAAAAATAATCATATCTACCTGCCGTGTCTGGCCTTAAGAGATGATGTGTGTGTGTGTACACGTGCGTGTGTGATTGCATGCATTTGTAGACGTACGTGTGCATGTACAGGCTTTTGTGTGTATCTGAATATGTGAGTGTGAGTGTACACACACCCACATGCTTGCATGTAAAAATAAATGCCATCATGCCAGTGATGATCAAATACAATTTGAAATACAGTCGAACCCCGGTTTACGGTCACCTCGGTATTACAGCCACCTCGCAATTAAGATCACCCCGCCATTCAGGGCACTTTGACCTTAATAGGGAGGTTCCACTGTACACTCGGTTGACACACTGAAGTCTCACCAATATTGTGTTTCATACACGTGAACATTTGAACCATCAGAATTGTGTTTTTCAGAGGTGCTTTAATAATAAACATTCTGGCATGACAGATGAACTATTCTCCCGATTGCCACAAAAATAAAATAAAAACCAGTACATTGAATGGTACATAAAATGTCAAGAAACTAAGGGTTATTCAGACTTACCTTTCTTTGGGTCCTTACTACTAGCCATAAACAACACGCCAGACAGGAAGTTGACTACTTCAGGCACATATCGCTTTGACAAACTCACGTACTGCAAAATATGCGAATGATTATAACATCACATTTCACTTAATATTTATAGAGTGCAATATCCATAATATGCTCAAAGTACTGTACAATCAAAATTAAATCAAGCGATTCAATGTTTATAATTAAAAACGGCAAAAAGGGCTGTATAAAGTTAGTGGTGGAGGGGACAGCTCCCGTCGGCAGACCATGGAAGACCTGGCAGAATTCTGTGTCTGCAGACTTGAATCTGATGGGTATCGACCATCGGGATGCACGGGACCGTGTCAAGTGGAAGAGGGCAATTGGAAGAAAGGCGAACCCAGCAGAGCCTGGAAACACCGCCTCTAAACGACGATGATGAAAAAGAATCTTCAGATAAACTGTAGAACAAATGAAGTTAGCTAAATTAAAACTCGTAGCTTTTAAAGCTGACATGTGTTCCAATTTTCAGTGGCAAGAAAAAAGAATCTGGCAATATGCATGATTGAGTTCTTTTACTTACCATTTAATATATATTTTGCTTTATACATGTTAACTTCTGATACGTACCGAGTTGAGAATTTGTTCACTTTAATTGCAGATTTTCCCACAGTAAAAACATATTTGGAGCTATAAGATTGTGTATGAACCTTACAGAGATCAGAAATGTTTAGCAATTTCAAAATCAATAAACTGAAACCTACCTCGAGAAACAATGTGCACACAAAGAGCCCAGTGGATACCTCTAGTGGGGATGTGACACAACACTAGAACAGAGACGGTTTTTGGGTATCGGTCAACCATTCAAATGCGTCATTTTTCGACGCCATCCAAACCAACACCCCAGATAGCCAGTGGTCAAGGGTGGTCATGGGAGTCAATGGCTTGTTGAAAACAAAAAAATTCACATTTGTGTGGTTTTGCCTCACAGTTGTGTAAACTACATGTAATATTATTTTTCATTCATACAAATCCCTTGTTTCAGGTTAAAAACCATGTTCATATAAATATGCATTAAAATACAAAAGCATAAGTTATAATATTAATAAAATAATTGAACCAAGCATCATCGTCACCTCGGTAATACAGCAACCCTGCAATTATAGCCACTCTAGGAAAGTCCCAAATTTTCTTCAAATTGTAGGAAAGTAGTCCTGCTAATACAGTCACCTCACTATTCAGGTCAATTTCGCCCAGCCTCGAGAGTGAAATTAATACTAATAATAATAAGAGGTTCCACTGAATAAATAAGCATGTACAGTATAAATAATTAATTCTACATCATACGAATGAATGCAGTCACACATGAATCTTACTTGTGTTAGTAGTTGACTCATAAATAGCAGGGTAGGTGTGACAATCGGATGTTTGTAGTCAGACGTTGGAAAGAGCAACGATACCAGTTTCAAGGTCATCAGCTGAAGGTCAAATTCATGACAGTTCATATTTATGTACTGAAACTCTAAGCAATGAAGCAAAAACACTAAAACATTTACCTAGACACCTATACAATTTTCAGTTTCAATACTATTCAAAATCCCTTTTCAGAATATAAATTCTTATCTTTTTTTATAATCATTGTCATCAACCTGGAATAAAAATGGACGACATATTATCCATCAGCACAATGCAAGTAAAACGTGTAAATTCTAACAAACTTTTTCTATGGAACAGTTGGAAAAAATATGTGCAGTTTCCAACCGCAGATTTAAAATACTGCTCCCTTGAACAAAGTACAAATCACTCATATGTGAATTTTCAATTACTGTTGGAACTGAACACAATTTCTAATTTAGTAATAATACTAAAAAACTTTCATACATTGTAAACCAAAGTCCATTCAAGTGTGCATACATAGGTGTATAGAAATTAGGTAGCTAAGGAATGTTTATATATAAATAAATATAACATTAATTAGCTGAATAAATTAGTTAGTGATTAGTAACAAATTAGTTAAAACATGATATATATATACAGTATATATAAAATTATTTTTTACATAAATAATATTAAGTTAACAATATAGTGCATGTTTGAATATAATACTTATAAACCATATACCAGTAATCAACCCTTCTCTAGCAGAACCAACCCCCCCCCACTCACCACATCGAGGGTGGGTGTCTGTCCCCGCCCATTGAGTTGCTCACAATATGTGTTAAACTCCTGCTGCATCGACCTGATGATACTGAGCATTGATCGCCCAGCAGCCAGGGGCGAGAGTTGGACGAGTTCATAAAGAGGCTTCACGAGTCGGTCCATCAATCGCAACGCTGGCGGCTCTTGCAATCCCAGCATGCCGTAGTAGTGAACCAGGTGATCAAACAGCTCCTGAAGGACAACATTTATCTTGATGTCTCAAGGCTTTAACGACATGCAACTAATCCCACAGGCTGCTATAACAGTCACAGGAATTTAGAAATGTGCTTTTTCTATTAACATTTCTTTTGCTTCAGTGACATGTTTTAGTATTCACTTTTAACTCCCTGTAAATCCTGTATTTGTAACCGCGGCTTCAATTACAGTAATGTGTTGCCTAATTGATGATGATGACAGCAAAGTTGGGGGTGCGGCTTTAAATACAGTAATTTGTTGAACAAATTTTGAAAGTTGACTCACTGGGTTGTTAGTAGGCCTAGTAACGTTTATAATAAGTGAAAAACTTACCGAAAAACGAAGTCAGATGTATCAATAAAATATCAAAAAAAAATTGCCACTGGTACAAAACAAATTATTACATAACACATAAAAACCTGTGTCCATCGAAGTCACATTAATTTTCATCGTCACTGCTGAAGAATGTCATGCCATTCAGGCAGCGTCATTCCATGTATCTATGTTTGAGTTGTCGACATCACCGAACACTGCCGCGTGCACCGGGCAAACATCTTAAAATGTGGTGCCATCGTCCACTTCACAATTAAAATCCTCCAAAGTCACTTTCATTGTCGCTATCAAAGAACGCTGCCTGGAACGGCATGGTGGTGTCATCCTGCGTATCCGTGTCAAGGACGTCAGCATCGCGGACTGTTCTGTCCCACACTAGCCTAGCAGACATCAACTGTAACAAATGTCTGCTTTGTTCAGACTCTTGCTCATGGTTTCAAGTGTTGATGTTTTAAGCCCAGTTCCAAGCACAAAGTTGACACCTTGGCTTTACTGAAGCCAGGCTTCACCTGATTGTCAACACAACACCATTACAAGTGCCTCTTTGCACTGGAGTAAATTGCACTTGCCCTGGTACAAGATAGTGTTATAATCCCAAGTGCCTGGTCAACAGTGCAGGTGGCTCAACGGCCTGGAAGTTTCCAAGAAATAGGTCAAACCACAAGGTCCTTCCGTTCTCACGGCTGCTGGAGCCAGCCATTACTACACTGTTATTACCAGCTGTCAATCAAACACCTTTGAAGTCAACACAGCTGGCACAACTGCACTGAAGCAGCTACAGTCCCTGTAGTCTTTTCAATGCATTTATAACATCAACATTATACATGGTTCTACATAAGATGGCATAAAAATAAAACTTCTCAACAGAGTTGAATAATTTTAGCTTTACCGTATAGCTTAAATGCATGGCTACATTTCGTCCACTGGACGTATGGACATTCAGCCACCAAGATATTTTCTAGTAGCATGCTGAAATGTGTTTATTTTTCTTTTCGTTTTGACAACTTACACGTAGTAATATTCCAACGATAATATAACATGTGTTGTAGTGACTATCAATGCATTACAATAAAGTCTTTTAGCAATAAAATCATATCTTATTCATTCATTTATGATAATTAATACCAAAGTTGACTTTTTATGGAACCCACTTAATTTTTTCCTAATTGTGTGCACTACGGAAGTATATTACATGCGGGGCTAAAATGGTCTTGGCTCAAAGTCCAGGTCCGGCTTTAAATAAGGTTTTTGCCTGTAACAAACAATGCGGAGGAAAGTCAGGGTTTAGGTCAAAAGTCGAGGTGCGGCTTTAATTAGGGGTGCAGCTACAAATACAGGATTTACGGTATTTGTTGTTGATTTAACAATGAGCACCCTCAGAGCCAGCAGAAATGGTCGGCTCTGAATGAGTCTTCATAAGACCATCACATTCTAGTGATGGTCTTATAGCACGGCATACGGCAGACCGCTTCATTACATGAGATATGATACACCACCTCCAAAAAGAATGTGGAAGCAAATAATTACATGAATAATTATATTTGTGGTTATACTACATATATTGCACTGGCTGCCAATAAAATGAAGAATCAAGTTTAAAATACATCTTCATGTATTCCGATGTCGGGTTGGGACGATGCCGCTGTATCAAGCCAACCTATTGAAGACACTCTGTCCTACAGGATGCACACATTCGTTTCAACAACATTTACTTGAAATGTTATGAAATATGCTGGTTTCGGCGACAGATCTTCCGTGTGATTGGGCCTCGACTGTGGGATGCGCTGCCTATTGCCATTAAGTGCAGCGGAACCCTATCAGTGTTTAGAGTCAATACAATCATATCATGTGCAATTATCTTGTGCAATTTAAAATCCTGATGCACAGATATAAAGCCCTACATGGACAGGCTCCAGGATATATATCGGACATGCTGAATATGTACCAACCAAGAAGAACGCTACAATCCATGGATTCGGTGACACTAGAAGTTCCAAGGACTAGAACTGTTACTTACGGCGACAGAAGATTTCAGTGTTCAGCAGCCAAGTTGTGGAATATGCTACCGGCTCACATTCGTGAAGCAAAAACACTGAACACTTTCAAGAAGCTGCTAAAACACATTTGTTCCGGGCCCATTTTGGTGCTTAACTCTTTCTAGTCAGTTTGTATTACATTTTAAAACAGTATATATAAATTCATCTTATTATATCCTGTCTTCTATAATATTTCATTTTTTTTATCATGTTATTGTTTTTATGCTGTTTTTACTGTCTATGATTATTCTATTGATTGTGTGCAGCATTTTGAGCAGGCTTTTATGTATGAAAAGAGCGCTTTATAAGTTCAGTATAATAATAATACATGATGACTGGTCAAGTGATAAAACGTAGCGAGTCCTAGAAAGGAAGAGGTAACACACTGACCTCCATCTTCTCTTTGTTCCCCTCCGCCAGACTGGGGTGATGACACTTGCGTAGCCGCCCAATGACGGTCAACTGGTCAGTGTCAGAGTGACCACACAGCAGTGCACAAAGGTCACCGAGACTAGTGGGAGCTAGAGTGGACAGTGACAGGTGACAAAACTCAATATCGGTCCTCATACACAAGACTACTAAACAAAATCTGTCCAATGGACAGTTTCACTAAGACAATGAGATTGTAAGAAAATCCACCACTAAACCGAATCCATTGTTAAATACAAGAACTTTTTCAAAATGCAAAAACCTGCCACCGTATCACAGAGGACATTATTTCCGTGACACACCGTTCAAAGTGTCCCAGTGCTGCACCCTGGTGTTGACAGTTTTCACTATAAAAAAATCATTAATCAAGATCAAAAGATCACACTTGGGCTTATGAGAACACAGCAAAGCATGACAGTAAGAAATTACAGGAAAGAACTCATGATGTCACCACATTACACAAACGACAGAAGCAACCAAGTAAGTAACATCTATAATACTGTCTGTCAGGCACTTTCACCTAGGCACCCTACAAAGGTTTGAAATATTATTTTAAATTATCAAAAAGAAGTGAACGTCAGGTTAAAACTGTCAACTTTCTCCATAAAATGTTATCAAAACATCATACCTTTAAACGTATAGGGAAGTTCTTTTCTGGCTTCTTCCATGATAACTTTCTTTTTCTATAAAAACATAATTTAGTCTTTTTAGTAATATCTTGCAATTCTGTAAAATTTCAACTTTTTTATGCAGACATGACAAAAAAGGTCAATTCATTACAAACAGTAAAATAAAACAGATTGAAAAACTGTCTTCTTCTACAACTGGTATTTCAATAGAATATTAAATTGCACCACATATTTTCCTGATTATCACACATGTATATCCTGTGTGCATATCTGTATAATAATCTGTAACAAACTGAATTATTACCCCAACGGCGATGTGTACTAAAGCACAAACTTAAATCTTCCTGCCCCAAATAGTACTAAAACTGCCCGCAATGACTGCAGACACAACTGTTTCTGATAGTCAATTATATGTATATATCCTTACGGTTCAGTTGAAGTAGTTATTGGTATTAACTTATGTCTGTGCTGGCAGAAGGATAAATTCATCCCTACAGTCACGTATATTGATATTTGCCCGAATAAGATGATCTGGTCAAGGAAGAGATGTCTTTACATATAAAACATGGTGAATATATTAGCCCTCACCAGTAGCATGGCTTTGAACTGTTCAGGGTTCATGGCAGGCGCTGGCTTCTTCCCCAGCTCCTCGATGGTTGTGCTGAACGACACTTTCTTTTTCGTTTTCTTCTTCTCTTCCTCTTCCGATGCTTCCTCCTCATCATCTGACTCCAGGTCTGATGTTCTTTCCATGGCATCATCACAATCATCGTCATCATCGTCATCATCACCATCATCTAGGAAAGAAAATACTATATAATAAAAGAACTCAATACGAGACAAGCATGCACATGCACGCACGCACACGCAAACACACAGATACTCACATACAAAAAGCATACACAGAAACACAGTGGCATCTACAAAGCGCTGCACATGAACACATACACACACACATGAACACACACTCACATGAATACATACACACTCACATGCATGCATGCAAACACATATATTCGCAAACACACAATCTGGACGACAAGCACCCTGCCCTGGGCTTGGCAGTGACCACCTCAGTGCCAGCATATAAAGGTCGGATTAGCGATAATGTTCTGAAAAGGCTGACTAGTTGAATGAGACCTCATAAGACCATTACGTTGTAACCACAATATATACAGACAGGTCAGTTAATAGAATGTTGCTGAGCGCTGGAAACAACTAGAACACAGAAACTGAACAGAACACAGAAACTGTGGCATGTAATCACACAGTTCTGCGCATACACCACGACTTGCATGCACATGTCACTACTTTGAAGACAGAACAAACGTTATATGGACGACATGACTGACAAGGGCCAAATGAAAATCTAAATTGTTCACCAGATGACAGCATGTACATGGCCCCATGCAACATTTGAGTTGTTGACGTATGACCTTTGACAATGGGACAGGTTTAACATAAATTCCAGGATTCCATAATGGAAAGCAACAGGAAAAAGATTAGTCTTGACACCAACTTGCAGTACCTTTTTATCAAATCTCATAATTTTTCGTTTTCAAGAAAACAAACATGTAAGATTCTCCCTGCCATTTGTCATCCAAACAAACTTGTTACTGTACACAGGAAATCTGCTTCTGGTCATGCCACCCGTGACTATATGAGGCTGACAAGCAACTAGCCTTGTTTGCAGCACAAATGTTATAATCTGCAAAATTGTACATGAACTCCTTAAAGGATGTGGCTTTTTCAAAATCACAGACATTTTATTTGTCTGCGAACAATATGGAAGTAAAATAATGATTAGTTCCCATCTCACCTTCACCACTGCTCTCAGCCTCGCTTTCACTTCCAGCCTCTTTGTCATCATCAGCAGACAACATGACGCCATCTTTGTAACTGAGGTGAAATCTCTTGGTATCACCTTCTACCTGGAAACTGCAAATTAATAAACAGATTCATCATTAAATGTAGGCACATTCACAAATAGAAAACCGACTGAAACAAGACTTAAAATATCATTCAACATCCTGCAAATAAGCACCCAGTCTACGTTTCTTTTGATACTTTTGGCATTGTATAACTTCTTACATAGTTGAGCGGTGCCAAACATTATTCGCTGATTTTTGTCTTGACAAGTTATTTCACTTAGTCAATTTCTTTAAGCCTTTTGGTTCCCATGGCATTTCATATACATTCACTCCAATTCCCCAGTCCTTCTGTACATTCAGTGAGATATTTTTAAATGGCGCTAAACCTTCCAATATAAAGCCATACATAAAATAACCCTGGTAAATACACTAAATTTTAAAATGACATGTAGCACGCAATTCTTCAGTAGAGGGCACAACATATATGAGTCATTAAAGTGCAGTTTATCTGTGGCAGGTTTCACATCAGTCGGTTAGAGTCGAAAGAATTAATTTGACAATGGTGAAATCACATGACCCTCAGACCATGTGACCTGTGTGTGGTCATGGGACCTGTTTGGTCATGTGTTCGGCCTTACCCATCATCCAAGTCCTCGACTGATTGGTGCTTTGACGTCTTTCTCTCCTCCTCCTCCTCTTCTGTCACTCCTCTCATCCGCCGCATTCTGTCCGCCTACAACAAGATCATGTGACCTCTTTCACTCATCACGTTCCGTGCAGATAAGAAACTTTTAGGTAACAATGCAAGATTCAAGGTTTTTAGAGTCTGATTAAAACATTGCATTAAAATGGACATTTTCCTTTAGGTGTTATCCATAAAGTATGCCACTCTGAGGGGCGTCTATGGGCAAGCACGACGAACATTTCATGGGTCACATAACAGACAGATGTAGCACTAATTGTTCAACAAGGTTTTGGGTAGATTTCAACAGCATCCCAACAAAAATCTAGCGATATGGTAAATCCTATGTTTTTTATTACTTTTACAGATTTATTTTACGTATAAACAACGAATCAATATAGCCATGAATATCATTATTATAGATGTACACATCATACGGCAGATTGGAGGAATAACAGATTTCTTTTAAAAAGGTTTTAACAAGTAATTAACATTACACTAAACTACCACTGCAGGATGCTGTCAAACAACAGATCAATTGGTAAATATATACATATATATTGATACATACAGGAATTACAAAAAATAAAAAACAAAATAAGTATTATTGAAACAGTATTGAAAACATTACCCATGTAACATTACTGTGCACAAAACATCCTAAGACTGGCGTTTTTCAAGATGATATATCTTCAGCCATCACTGTTGAATACAGCTTGCTTATGCCATGCGAATTCCTTGAAGCACAATAACAATCCATATTTTCATACCTTGCATGACAGTCTGTATTTCTTTTTTTAACCATATTTCCGTATGGCACAAATCATAGTTAGGTCACAATGGCATAATGTGTTTAATGTGCAATATTTACTCAACATATCAAGATGCTTTCATACCTCTAATTTGTCTAACCGTTCCATCTCATCCTTTGCAATTTCTTCCTCCGTCTTCAAACGATCTGTCGCCTAAAAATAATAGTTTTATAAAGATAAAAAGTTAAGAATCTTGCATTAACCCATTTCATTCGGGATACGCCTACGGGCGTAGTTAACCTTTTCATTCGGGATACGCCTGCAGGCGTAGTCAACGCACGTGACGGCCTTATCGGGTATTTATAGAAACTGTGTGCATCGTAGCAAGCTTTTACCATTTTTCCCATGATGCAGTATGACCACACTACCGGTTTGGAAGCCATTTGCAAATTTTCAACCGCGTGTTTATCTGCAAGTTTGGAGTGAAGTTCGAGTTCGATATTTTGGAGATTTTTGGCATTTAAAAATGGTGGATGATGGTGCAGTTAGTGATGGAAGCGATATCGACGTGGAAGACAGTGAAATCGGCAGTAGTACGAGCAGTATTTCGACTGAAAACGACGCAGACGAATCTGTTGTGTCCAGTGCCAACAGCTTGGAGTGTGTCTGTACGCACTTCCACAGCCTGTTCAACTTGTGAGTTGGCACTTGGCAGTCAGTGACATGAACAATATGAACTGTGACATCGCCGATGTCATGAACAGTGTCATGGACATTATTACCTTAGTTCGGTGAAGGGTTAGTTTCATTAAATTTTATTATGCACATTATATCTTGTGTTGTAATTCGTTTTCATTGGAAACTGCAATGCCAAGCCCAAGGCAATGGCAATGGTGAATTACTGTAAGGAAATTACTAATTTTGTGTACGTGACGACTTCCATTCTAAAAACTATAACTTTGGACTGACATATGACATTTACATCTAATTTTTACCACTTTGAAGAAATTAATTTGGGAGGTTTCTCTCACTGGATATATGATATGTCTAAGTGGCTATATATAGGTAAAACTAGCCCCAAGTCTGTGTACACATTTTGTTTTTATTTTATTTCTTTCATTCTTCTTCTCCGTGAGATAACTTCCTCCATGTTCACTCTACAGAAACAGTTTCAACACCATCATGTAGGCAATTCTCTTCTGATTCCAGAAATGTATGGGTTTATACACTTTTCTTCAACAGTTGCCTGAAAAATATTATAATTGAAGCGTTGGTGAATCCCTGTCAGGAAAGATATCTTTTCACATACTCGACAACATTCATTCAGAAATGTGTAACTTCCGACTGAAACAAGATATTTACATGAAATTTTTACCACTGTTTGAAGAAATGAATTTGGCAGATTTCTCTCATTGGATGTATGACCATCCTGAGTGGTTGTATACAGGTAAAACAAGTCCAAAGTCGATGTACAATCTGTTTTTATTATTATTGCTTTTCAGTCTTCTTCTTCACCTTGAGATAACTTCTTCTATGCTCAATCTATACAAACAATGTTAACACCATCATGTAGGCAATTCTCTTCTGATTCCAGAAATGTAAGGGTTTATACACTTTTCTTCAACCAAAACCTGGCAAAAAAATTGTATGTGACCCACCCGTTGAAATAATTTATCACAACTGTAAATTGGTAATTTTGTCCAGATCTGAGCAATGTGGCCAGCTAACTAGCAGTCAGAATGAAATGGGTTAACTGACCTCTCAAATTTAGGAAAATATTTCATATTCATACCACTACGTAGACTTAAATATGTTTGGTAGAAACTGAAGAAATGTGTAAAATAATCAGGAACTGTATGTCAGCAGTGTGAATGATCAGGAACATGGTGATTAGGAACTGTATGTCAGCAGTGTGAATGATCAGTAACATGGTGATTAGGAACAGTATGTCAGCAGTGTGAATGATCAGTAACATGGTGATTAGGAATAGTACGTCAGCAGTGTGAATGATCAGTAACATGGTGATTAGGAACAGTATGTCAGCAGTGTGAATGATCAGTAACATGGTGATTAGGAATAGTACGTCAGCAGTGTGAATGATCAGTAACATGGTGATTAGGAACTGTATGTCAGCAGTGTGAATGATCAGTAACATGGTGATTAGGAACTGTATGTCAGCAGTGTGAATGATCAGTAACATGGTGATTAGGAACAGTATGTCAGCAGTGTGAATGATCAGTAACATGGTGATTAGGAACAGTATGTCAGCAGTGTGAATGATCAGTAACATGGTGATTAGGAATAGTACGTCAGCAGTGTGAATGATCAGTAACATGGTGATTAGGAACTGTATGTCAGCAGTGTGAATGATCAGTAACATGGTGATTAGGAACTGTATGTCAGCAGTGTGAATGATCAGTAACATGGTGATTAGGAGTGATTGATCACAAACCAGGCAGTTTAGGGGTATACTGAAACTTATACTGCCCTACATTTCATTGAACATACTTCAGGGTTGTTAATTTTTAGTGAGTATATTTATTTTTAACATACCCATATATTTTACTTGCTGTATAGATGTTTGCCTCATATCGAAATGGTTGCGTCAGTTGATAAAAAGGTACATATATACAAATATATACAGCAGGTAGCATCTTTGGATGTGTTAAAATATACTCAATAATTATACTTCATTACCTTTGCTTTAATTTCAAATTGAAGTTCTCGAACAGCGATGTCGTAGTCGTCTGCCTTCTTGTATTCCTCTGGCGTGTCCTTTGTTCTCTGCAACACGTTTATATCTTAAGTTATATAAAGTTATACAATTCACAGATATCTTAAACATATGGATACAAAATTATTAGATAATCACATGTAAAGCAATATCGTGAAAATGTAAAAAGTTCAGAGAATGAATCTGATTCAAATTTTCTTCTTACCAAATTTATGACAGAACAACACAACAACTCATTTGATAAGTGCATCAAATTTTTATTATGGCAAAATGGGACAGTCCGGCCAGATCTCTTTGGGGCCAGCTGTGACAGCCTGAGAACAGGATGCAAGACCAGGATATTTCACATGACCGGACATGATCCTGGGTCAGTTACTTGATCATGTGACTGCGGCCACATGACCAGAATCCTGGGTCTGCATCCCTTTGGTGTCAAGCCGGGATATTTCACGTGACCGGACGTGATCCTGGGCCAGCTACTTGATCAATAGTCATGTGACTGCAGCCACATGACCAGAATCCTGGGTCTGAACCCATCTGGGTGTCAAGCCAACCCTTTAGATACTGACCCTCCTATCATTTACAAAGGTAGAGAAATGGGGCTGGTTGGTGGGTGACGTGCTACTTTGTTCGTGCTAGAGACAAAGATGGCATCGAGTGTGGAAGTTGTTCTTCCTATAACCCTGGGCAAATGTAGATGATTGGGTAGCTTTACTTCCCATGCCCCAGGGAATATGTTATGATTGGGCAGCTACCCCCTGCATAGAGGAGGTAGAGTAAGTTTCAGAGGGTGCCAATGTTGTGATTGGTTAGCCACCCCCCTGCAGAGAGGAATGCTGTAATGCGGCCTCCTGACCCTGCTGTGACTTGTTGTTGGTGAATGCCCCTTAGGTGGCCTCTTGACCCTGTAGTGACTTGATGTTGTTATTCTGGCATAAACCCTGCACATTGACAAACACTATGCCTCGAACTATGATTATAGCTACCTTCTACTAAAGGTAGCTGAAATGTAGAAGTATACTAATTTAATAAGTGTGATAAGAAATGTAGAAGTATGCTAATTTAATAAGTGTGATAAGAAATGTAGAAGTATGCTAATTTAATAAGTGTGATAAGAAATGTAGAAGTATGCTAATTTAATAAGTGTGATAAGAAATGTAGAAGTATGCTAATTTAATAAGTGTGATAAGAAATGTAGAAGTATGCTAATTTAATAAGTGTGATAAGAAATGTAGAAGTATGCTAATTTAATAAATGTGGTAAGAAATGTAGAAGTATGCTAATTTAATAAGTGTGATAAGAAATGTAGAAGTATGCTAATTTAATAAGTGTGATAAGAAATGTAGAAGTATGCTAATTTAATAAGTGTGATAAGAAATGTAGAAGTATGCTAATTTAATAAGTGTGATAAGAAATGTAGAAGTATGCTAATTTAATAAGTGAGATAAGAATAAAATTGTAATCAAATTAACAAAGAATATTATTATTTTGCATTAAAGATTTGATTAATTTTATAAGTATCATGTACATTTGCCTTTATTTAAAAAACAATTAATTATGTTGCACTTAATAAAAAAGAATACAGCAATGTATAAATTATATTCAAATTATGTCTACATATCAATAAGTGTAAATAAATTTAAAAACAATTGTTTCTGAAAAGTAACACAAATTTACGAATATATCCAAAAATATATGAATCAATAAAGGGTCAAACTTATAATATTCTCATTGAAAAATAAAGATTTATATACCAGTTCATTATTGCTGTTTTTAATAAAAGTACTAAGGCATTATATAAATGTTGTTCTACGTATTAATAACTACAAATAATTCAAAATTAGTTTTACAATTAAAAAAAATAAAATTACGTGTGATCCATAGACACGAATCAATAAAGAAATCAAACCTTTGATATTCCCATTGACAGACGAATATCCTTCCATTCCTGGTCCAACTTCTCCGTCATTTCTTGTGTTTGTTCCTTCTCATGTTGTCTTTCGTACTGAAGGGAAACATTGCACATGACACAGCCTTTCTTACCGAAGCAAAATATGACATGACACTACAACTTTTAAATTAAACCATTCAATGTTTACACAAACCACTGAGCTGTCACTGAAATCACAGAATAGTGAGTTTGAATAAAACTGAAGGGTGATTATACATATCCATCTCAAGAGTAACTGGACTTGGTCACGTTTTGAAAGCAGCATGCTATCCTGTAAACAAAGTGTGTCCTCATGAGATTTGTATAGCTCAACAACAGAAAAAGTTTAATTAAGACACATTTGGAATGATATGTTGTAATAGATAGTTTACACTACATAAAATGATTTATGGTAAAGACGTACAGACAGCCCCGTTTTAATAGTGATAACTGTTTACTATTTGATACATTGTCATGTATGAGTTCTTACTTTGAGTTTCTTTGACTGTGCAATGATCTCCTCCATCCTCTCCTTCCAACTCTTCACTTTGCCGTCGGCCTTCAGCTCCGTCTTCCTCGTGAGGAAGCCTCCAAAATGTTCCTCCCCCACCATCTGGGCTGTGGATAGACACACACACACAGGGATCACTTACTGCCTCACAGACTGGGTCTATAACTGGCTTCACTCATGCAGGACGGACAGATGGATAGAAGTTTGGAAAGACAGAGAGAGGGATGGACAAAAGGATGGATGGAGAGAGAGACAAGCTGAAAGATGGATGGACTGACATAAGAATGACATAAAGACAGACAGATGGAACGACAGACAAACAGTGGACGGACGGACAGACTCATAACATATCATTATCATGGACAGACAGACAGATAGACCAATGAATAGACAGGCCGATAGTCAGTCAGTCAGTCGGACCAATGGACAGACGATAATGAGACTGACAGATGGTCGACAGACACACAGTCAGACAGATCAATAGCCAGCCAGGCAGTCAGTCAGATGGACAGACAGACAAACGTACCTCCTATCTGGCCATCTCTCTCCTCGTCTTCACTACAGCTGCCTTCTGGCTCCTCAAACTTCTCAATCTCTGAGAGAGACTGGCCGTAGTGGGTGAGATCCTCATTGTCATCATTCAACTTGAACAACTCAGACTTCTCGTGGTGCTTCTGTAACAACACAAGCAATCACACTAAGTTTCACCATTATCATAATTATCAGCATAATTATCGTCATCATCATCAATCAATCACATCTTTAAATATCATCAATATCATAATTATAATCGTAATCACCATCATCATCAATCAACCAATATTTTTATTTCCAAAAAATGTACAAATTTCACAATAACTAACAATATAATAGGGCAACACATAGTATTCATGGAATTAAGATTTCCTATGTTCGTGTGAATCGTGTATTTAAAAAACAGCGTTCGGCCTTGGTCGAATTTGCCTTGTACCAAAATGAATGACTTGCCTTTTTACATGACTCGATTATGACTTACCGGTAATGCCTGACTTCTAGAATAAAACGAAAGACGCTCAAATGAGAAGTATGATGCTACCGAATAGCAAAAAGTACAACATTTCAACAAAAAACTTCTCTACTGAAAATCTATTTTATGTGTGGTCTCATTTCTGTAAAAGGGGTGTGCGTGTGTGTTATAGGGGGTGTGTGAGTGTGTTGTAGGTAACCTCCCAAATATTTATGACCAACCTTCTATATTTTTACGACCAACTTCCCATATTTTTAGAACCAACCTCCCATATCTTTAGGACCGACATATTTTAGGACTAGTGCCCACAGTATTGTAGCCACCTGGCATGCAACATGTACACTACTACAGCATATTCACATAATACAGTAATATAAATTTCACTTACTTTTCGCTCCAGTGTAAACCTTTGTAGCATCTTATCTTCGGCTGAGAGGTCAGAGTTCACCTCGCCAATGCGTCGGTCAATCAGTTTGTTCGTCTTGCCCCGTTTCTGGTATTCAACAAGTAGCGTCTCCTTGCGCTAAAAGAAAAGTCAATTTTTGTGTATATGAGGAAATGGTTCAACGAAAAATAATACGACGAATATGTTTTTCTTCAACAGTAAAGAACCATTGGTGGACCTAAGGACAATTCCGAATTTAAATTGAATCAAGGTTTTTTGTGTGGATCTGACATGAATTGAGGAAATCCAATATAGATGGAACTGGAATGTAATGGGTTCTGATGTTCACAAAGTGATGTGAACTGAGTCACATGTTTTTTTATGTACTAAAATTATGCATAAACTACAAACTATTTCCCAGTGCAGGGGTAGAACTACCCACTAGTCCGCTAGTCCGTACACTAGTAAAGATTACGGCGGACTAGTAAACCCGGCCTACCAACTAGTCCGGCTGTCTAGTAAAAATCAGCGTGTTGCGTGGCGCCACCAACCGTACAATTGACAAAGTAAATCTTCACCTAATGTGAATCGACAGTGAAACAGTACTTTTGATTGGTTGTTGTGTGACATAGAAATCTGAAACGACCGTTTTGTTTGGCTTAGCGTATCATGTAGAGGGGTACCGGCTAATGAGCGCAATTGGCGTCCATTTTCGCGTCTATTTTCAAATGCGCGGATTTCGAATACAGTTCACATCTTCAGTTCTACATCAATTATTTTGTTAATTCATTACTAATTATTTTGTTACGTTTACGCACGATGCATCGTTATTTAACTGGGGTTGCAAAACCAGAAGTTAAACGCAAGGTGGAAAAGCGAGAACGGGACACGCTGTACGACCAGCAGAAACGACAGCGTGGCTATTTGAAGGTTTGTTGACCATTCAGCTGAGTTCACCAGACATCGTTGCATTTGAACCGAAGGAGGCAATCGAGCTGTGGAGTGCTGGTGGAGCCCGGAGGCCAGACACTCAGCCGCTTAGGCCAAGGCCCGACTGTAGTAGTTACACTGACAGCAGTGACACCGACTGTGATGACAGTAGTGCTTCCGACTCTGAGTGACACTGACTGACTGACAGGCAGTGTTAACGCCAGGCCTGGATGACACTGTGGTTTTTTGTGTTTTAAATAAAATTGTTGTGACCTAAATTTGTGCTATGTTTTTTATTTGCAGGACTAGTAAACCTTTTGGCGGACTAGTAAACTTTTGTCTTTACTAGTCCTGCTGTCCAGTAAAATAAATGCTGAAGTTCTACCCCTGCAGTGAAATATCACTAAAAATCTGATAATGTTGTAATTGGAATGATCTGTTTGTTGTAAATATGGGTTGCGCGACATGTTTAAATAAAATTATTTAGAAATTGGTGTTTTTTACATCTATCTATTGATTTTAATTTGTTTTATAATTGAAACCGATCTTTTGACAATGTCCTTCAAACACAAAAGGGACTTTCTTCTACATTACATGTTACATACATTAGTTTTTTTCAAAACAGACAATTGCAACTTACACGGAGAAGAAGCATATTATGGGGGGTAAGACATCTGACTAAATATTGGTCAGCATTTTATATGTAATTTATTTGATTCTGCCGGAAACTATCATTATATTTTTAGACAACTACAGTTGGATATTATACAAAACTGTAATGCTTTCAAGACTGATGGTATTAGAAGATTTTATATTATAGGTTGCCAAGATATCAATAATATTTAACATTTTCAACTGTCAGCCTCTTGATAGAAGTATAAATTTTATAGACTTAGACTTAGTTCCTCCTGTTTCTTTTGGGACATCGGGCGACGAGCTTTCTCCATCTATTACGGTCTTTCGCAATTTCTTTGGCTTCATTCCAGGTAATTTCCATTTCTGCCAGATCTTCTTTAAATGTCTTGCGCCAGGTCTTAGTCAGCCTTCCTCTCCTTCTGTTACCACCTTCAGGCACCCACTCCATCGCTACATATGCTATTCCATCTCTTGATAAATGTAGGATATGTCCTGCTAGTCTCCGTCGTTGAGACTTAACTATGTCATGCAGGCTATATATACTACCGGTACTGTATTTGTTGAATGGCTGCTAGAACACTCACCTTATTGATAGCTTTAGATCTTGACACGCCTGGCTTGCCCTTGTCGTACTTGGAAATCTTTCGGCCAAGAACATGATGTTTTTGGCGGTTCAGCTTCACCTCAAAAGGATTTGTGCGACCCCCTTGGCCAGATTTTGACTTGGCCACTTTGTCTGACAGTCCACGCTTCTTTGTCTTTGCCATATCACTTGATCAAAGTAGGCAACAATCTCTGCTCAACAAAAGATTGATTACACTAATTTACAGTAATATTAGTATGCAGGCAGCTCAAATTTGTCTAATTACCTACTTTTCCAACAGACTAGCAGAAACACTGAAACAGGAATTCATTTGCCTGTACAGTAAATCACATGTTCAGTCACTTCAGTGGAAAAACTAACATTCAAAACCTTCTGTTATCTGGTTTGTTTCAGTTTTCACTGGAACTGTTGGCACACAAACAATTGTTATGTCAAGCCTTTGCATTGTGACTGTCAGCAAATCCTGCATGTGCCATTTTAAAATGTGCTCAAGTGATGCATTTAAAAACTTTACGAATATACATTAATACATTGTTGTCAAAAAATAAACGAAAAAAACGGGATTTCCTTTTAAGCTAAAACAATATGGCAAGTGGTCAATAGATTGTTTGTTTTACATATGTTTAATACATAATCAGAACAGTGGGGTGCGGTGGCTGAGTGGTTAGAGTAGCATTACCACAGCAGCCGCTGCAGCTGTAGGATCTGGCCAGTTCTGATGCTAAACAATGAACGGCCACCGGTCACACAGCACTTACATCATTCAGTCCATGTTAAATAATTCACATTTAATATCACTGGAATGACAAGATAATGTTCTTTACAATGGTATAAAGTTTTTAAAAGTATTCCTTTACTTGACGAATTTATTGTTTGTGATTTAGCGATGATGTGCACCAAAAATGTCATGATTTAATAAAAAATAATTTAAGGGCCTACCACCCACAGTTGTTTTGATCAACCAGAAAAAAGTGGCAGCTCCATCAACAACCAAGGAATCACCGATCATGATCTAAACTGAAGAGTAGGGGAAGTATCAGCAGCCGTCAACCAGCTGAGGAAAATTTTGAACAACAAGAAATTTACCTTGAAATCTAAACCCATTTTTATAACTCAAATGTTATACCAACCCTCTTATATGGATGTGAAACATGGCAACTAAAAACAAGCCAAGAAAACAAAATTGATTCATTCGACACTAAATGCCTGCGAAAGATCTTGGGTATACACTGGAGCGACCATGTGACGAACATAGATGTCCGGATCAGACCTGGGGCTGAGTACGTTTTCATGAGTACAAGTACGAGTACTTTGAAGATGGATGAGTACGAGTACATTGCTTAAATCTGAGTACAAGTACGAGTACATTCTCACGAGTACGAGTAAAAGTACATTTTTTTTAATATAAATATTAAATAATAACGTATTTTAAAATGATTAATTAATCTAATTTATATAACTCAGCAAAAGTGAATATGCAATGGCAGTTGATAAATTTTACCTCTATTTCATCAACAATGAAATTCACTTCATTGGCATTCATTTCAGTGGCATCGTATGATCTTATCATCTATTTGCCATTGCACCGAATGAGCATGAGTTGTTCACAAGTTAAGTCTTTCAGGCTACACCGTTCAGGGCAGAATACTTTCTCAGCTATGCTCAACTGGGGCTGATGAGACTGGAATGCTGAGATGGTGAGGGACCAACTGAGCCACAGTTGGAAAACTCAGAACTGCAGTGGGTCACTGTGACGATCTGTACATGGCTGACTGAGGTATTTGTTAACCTCTACAATCAGCAATCTGCTGATATTATAAGTTTGCAATTTATATTTTCTGATCGTAGACTACTAGTTGTTGAGAGGGTTAGCACATGTCCACATAACAGACTCAGCATCCCCTTTGGGCTTTTTAGCAAGGCTGCTGGCATGGGAGTATACTAGAGTAGGAGGCAGTCTGACTTGAGCCACCTTACTTCTACAGAGGAAGACTGGCAGTTCTTGTTCTTAGCAGTTAGCACTGTTATCCACTGTCAAGTGGCATGGTCTCCAGACTACACCAAAGGCATTTCCTGTCTAAATGGTGGGTTACCTACTAATTGGCTCTTTATGGACATCCTGGTGGCTTAATTAAACAAACAGGTTTATGGCCTGAACTGATAGGCTACAATTATTGTTTGCTTAACAGGGTGTTTCTGACTGGGAAAAGATGCTGCCTGTTGCCATGTTTGGGTATCATAGTCATGGTTATCAGAGAATGAGGATGTACTATGTGTAGGGATGGTAAGGTGGTATTCTATCAGAAATAACAAAGTATTTAAAAAATAGTTGAACATTTAAATATTTCAGGAAAGTTTCATGTTATAACCAAACATATTAATTTTCCCCAGTACATATCGAGAAAGTACTCAGATGTACTCGTAAAATCTGAGTACAATGAGTATGAGTCCATGACCCACAAGTTGTATGAGTACGAGTACTTCAAAAATGTACTCGAGTACACAAGTACACGAGTACCGAGTACTTCGGCCCCAGGTCTGGTCTGGATACGATCAGGACAACCTCCGGCTTCATCTACTATCTGCAGAAGACGAATGAGCTGTCTCGGCCATATCACGAGGCTCTCGTCTACTAGACCTGCCCAACAAGCGCTATGATGGATACCAGCTGGCCAGAGAAAGAGGGGACGACAAAAAATGAACTGGCACCAACCAATCGACTGCGACATACAGGCACAGCTGATGAACAAAAGTTGGAACGATGTCAGTGCACTAGCAAGCGACAGATCTGGATGGTGTGCTTTGATTGCCTCATGCGTCTCTAGACGCGGGAGCAGCTAAGACTAAGTGGCTGACTAAGTAAGTAAGCCTACCACCCGCTTCCCCGTCTATGCCAGGGGAAATAAAAAATCCCACATAGGGAAATGGAAAAAGTAAAAGGTAAAGGTAAGTTCTTATATAACGCATTATCCAGTCCTCAGGACTGCTCAAAGCGCTTTTACACTTTACTCCCTGGCAAACCTGTTCAATCGAACACCATCTTAACTTCTCTGGGAAGCATCCAGCCATGCTGCAATTAATGCGCGAAGACTATTCGTACACAAATATCCACCACTGTCTATAGCCAGGTACTCATTCATACAGCTGAGTGAACTGGAGCAACGTATAGTGAACGAACTTGCCCAAGGTTCGACACCGCAGCACAGGATTCGAACCCGGGTTCTCTCGTTTGAGAATCCGAAGCGCTAGCCACTGCACCACGGCGCTACACTAAAAAAAGTATGTCATGTTCACTCACGGCAGAATCATCAACAAAATTATGTTAGCCGCCTTGTTTAAATAAATTTAAAGCTTAATGGAATAAGAACATGCAGCGTAAAATACATACATTACTATCAATAGTATAATTATGATATTATGGAACAACTCGTCAGACACATGCGCACCATATAGTTTGACGACAAACATCAGAGCTGGCATAAGAGGCATCACAGCCTAGAAGCCAGAAGAGGACCTGTAAGAATTAGCACTGGATTATCGCCCAAATCTGTAGACTAAGAATACTGATACAATTACTTACCCATAACCTTTACCCAAAAAACAATGTTAAATTCCTTAGACAGTTAAACATACTGACTTCCTACATACCGCTACAACTGGTGTGATGGCGTTTTACAGTCTGTTGTCACTGCACTAATCGTGGACGCATGCTGTTAACTGCATGGATGTCGCCATCTTGGTTTACTTAGAGGCTATAAAATTTGCAATAAATATAATAGATTAATAGTATAAGTGATCTACGCGATCAAAATTTAATTACTTAGCAACATTTTAGCAGTTAATTTAATATAGTATTCACTGATACTATGGCTGTCCAGATATATATTTGCTCATGACTAGTTATGTTTTTGTACTGCTTTGTAGCCTCGATTATCCAGGCGCCGTGAGGTGGCAGCACTTAAAAAGGGGCCGGTTTCATAAAGCGTCTAAGAATGTTTTTAACGCTAAGATGATTGTATTAGTAAATGACGTGATTTTTTAATACAAGCGAACATAGGAGTTTACAGTAATAATGTGACGCTACGTAACTGCGTAACTTTAAGTACACTTCATGAAACCCGCCCCGGATATAAATACAAGACGATTGTCTGTTATAACTTATACAGACCCGTCCAAACACAGACGGACCAGTTGGCCTTTCAAACCGACTTAAACGCTCTCAATAAATGGGGAAAAGATTGGGGTATGCACTTTAATGCAACAAAGTGCAATATAATGCGAATCGCCAGAACTCCAAATTCAAATACATTAATATCCAGATCATACTCACTTAATTGGCAATCATATACTAAGTTGACACAGCCACACGGAAATATCTTGGAGTAATAGTCACAGACAACCTATCCTGGTCAACACATCTCCCAAACTTGCTACAAAGCCAATGCCACTTTATTATTCTTAAGGAGAAATCTGAAATCGAGTCCGCAGGTCCTAAAAGAAAGAGCTTAGCCTTATATTACCCTTGTTCGCCCCATTCTAGAATACGGCTGCACAGCCACAGTATGAGATCCACATTTACAAAAATACATAAACACACTCGAGAAAATACAAAGAAGACTAGCCCGCTTCGTAAAAAGCGACTACAATTACAATAACAGCGTAACAAATATTATAAAAGATTTAGGTTGGTCGAATCTCGAGGAGAGGAGAAAGAACTTCCGATTATTACTTATATTCAAATTAAAAATTATCCACAACCAAATTGCTGTCCCGTCCAGAAATATTTTAGCACGTGCAGACAGACGCACACGCTCAAATCACCCGTACAAACATAAACACATCAGAGTCAACACTGAAGAATATATAGAAACTCATTTCCCCCCGCACATTATAACTATATGGAATATCCTAGAAGCGTCATAAATTAATGCAAAGGACGCCCCACAATTTAAGGAACTGCTAAGCCGTGCGCAATGCTCATAGATCAACCAACATCATTTGCGATACCCAGCAGGGATCTGCCGATTATTAAACAGAAACAGAAGACGGTCCAGCGCGCGCTATTCATATTGTTCAAAAAAAGTACGTAAATGGAGCCATTAGTCCGCCATTCTGGTGGCACGCACTTGCGCACGTGCTAGCCTCTCAAATGGCGGACAACAATTCTCCTTGTAGACTGTCATGATCTCGCTCAGTGACGCCTGCTATCTAAATATTTTACATAGGCTCCTTGCTCCTCACTAAGGCCTCGACAAAATTGCGGATTTGACATGTTCGTCAGAGCAGTGCTCTCCTGTTGTTTCTCTGTCAGTGAGGCCATACAGGTATGCCGGAATACACATGAGCAGAGAATCTGTCCTTTGTCAGGTTTTGAGTTTACGTGATGTGCGCCTGTCTCCCATCACACGTTCGACCTCCAAGTGTTCGCCGCTGTTTTTAATCACCGGTGAATTTCAGTGTCTGACTTGACATCCCCGCATACCGCTCCACCCAGATATACAAAACTGTCTCCTTGTTTTATTTTCTTCTCCAGGTGTATTTCCAGATCTTTGTGTTGCTGCCCGCCCTGGCATAGTACCTCCGTCTTCTCCAGACTAATTTCACTCCATGTCTGCTGAACATATCCTTCCACTCTGTTACTGTTAGTTGTTCTTGGAGGTCTCCTTCCCCCTGCTTCCCTGTCCGCTACCACTGCCAGTTTGTCTGCACACGGTAACTTCCAGAGAATATCCCTCGTACTACTCTGTCTGCTTATCAGTTGCACCACAGCGATAAATATAACAGTGGACTCTGAGCACTCCCCTGTCTCAGGCCAACATTCACTTCAAACTTTCAAGACACTCCCGGTCCACACAACACGTACCCTGGCCCTGCTCTTCGTTTCTTTATAAGCCCCTTCTACCATCCTGACCTCTGCCTCTAGGTCTAGGATCGACCCCTATCCACTTCAGTGTCGCCATCGCCATCTCTCTTGGTACGGTATCATACGCTTTCTTCAGGTCTATGAATGATTGAATTTTACCACCATATCTTCCTGTCCCTCCAATTTCTTTTCCACTAGCTGCCTCAGGACAAACATCCCATCAGTTGTTCGTTTTCTAAAACCCTGCTGTTCTTCACCGATTTCCCCTTCCACTACTGCTCTTATCTCTGCACGTCTCCCTTTCTTTTCCATAAGTACTGTGACTATCAGTATCACCCCATTCTCCACTCTTCTTGGATTTTCCCCTATCTCATGCAGGTGTTCGGCAATCTTTTTGTTCACTAAATTCCAGTTCGTTTAGCCACCACCAGGATCTCCACTTGCACTTCATCAATACCTGTTGCACAACCTTTTTACATCTTCTTCGTTGCTCTCTCTACCTCAGCATCCACAATCTCCTTCACTTTTATTTCTCTCTCTACTGCACTTGGTAGATCTAGATTTTGTTACTATGCAACACAGCTTCTCAGCTGTTCCACAGCATCTTTAAAGTATTTCCATTCTTCTTTCACTGATCCTATTGGTGGCCGTAGATTCTCATACCCTAATGTCATTCTATCTCTATATGCACTGGCTGTGTCCCCGTGACATTTCCACCATTTAATGGCCTTTCGCCCCACACTTTAGCCTCCCTCCTCTTCTGCATAGGCACAACAACACGAGGGGCTTATGTTGTGTAGTCACGTGTTCACCAGCAACGACCTTACAGTCCTTCACCCGCCATATTTGCTGTCTCCTCACTACCAGCAGATCCAGCTCTGTTTTATGGTGGCCACTCCTACAGGACACTTTATGGCTTTCTCTCTTTTGTAAGAACGACCTAGCCACTGCCAGCCCATTTCGCATCACCAACTCCACTAGCTCCTGGCTCTCTCGATTTCTTGTACCCATCCAAATCTCCCAACCGAGAATCTTCTACCTCTATTGTACCCACATGTGCATTAAAATCACCAGCTATGCAACTTATCACATAAGCTTCTACCCCCTCCCACCAGTCTCTCTAGATCTTTTGTGTTATCACATGCAACACGTGTTGTAATACTATAATGACTTACGGAATGTATTCTTACATTATGTTTTTGTTTGTAAATACCCCTGAATCTGTTTTATAGAGATATGTGGTGTGCAGACCTGCGGCCGAACTACTCGGTACGCAAGTACATGTACATTTTTGAAGTACTCGTAAAACTTATGGGTCATGTACTCGTACTCATTGTACTCAGATTTTACGAGTACATCTGAGTACTTTCTCAATATGTACTTGGGAAAATAAATATATTTGGTTATAAAATGAAACTTTCCTGAAATATTTAAATGTTCAACTATTTTTTAAATACTTTGTTATTTCTGATAGAATACCACCTTACCATCCCTATACATAGTACATCTTCATTCTCTGATAACCATGACAATGATACCCAAACATGGCAACAGGCAGCATCTTTTCCCAGTCAGAAACACCCTGTTAAGCAAACAATAATTGTAGCCTATCAGTTCAGGCCATAAACCTGTTTGTTTAATTAAACACCAGGGTTGTCCATAAAGAGCCAATTAGCAGTTAACTGACCAGTTAGACAGGAAATGCCTTTGATGTAGTCTGGAGACACATTGACCTACACTACTGATATTATAAGTTTGCAATTTATTAATATCAGCAGATTGCTGATTGAAGAGGTGAACGAATACCTCAGTCAGCCATGTACAGATCGTCACAGTGACCCACTGCAGTTCTGAGTTTTCCAACTCTGGCTCAGTTGGTCCCTCACCATCTCATCAGCCCCAGTTGAGCATAGCCGAGAAAGTATTCTGCCCTGAACGGTGCAGCCTGAAAGACTCAACCTGTGAACAACTCATGTTTATTCGGTGCAATGGCAAATAGATGATAAGATCATACGATGCCAGTGAAATGAATGCCAATGAAGTGAATTTAATTGTTGATGAAATAGAGTGTTTTTAGTTTTCCTCATAAAAAATTGATCAACTGCCATTGCATATTCACTTGTGCTAAGTTATATAAATTAAATTAATTAATAATTTTAAAATACGTTATTATTTAATATTTATATTTTTAAAAATGTACTCGTACTCGTGAGAATGTATGCGTACTCAGCTTTTAGCAATGTACTCGTACTTATCTATCGTCGAAGTACTCGTACTTGTACTCATAAAAATGTACTCGGCCCCAGGTCTGGTGGTGTGTAAATAAATTAGATTTCCCTGAAAGCTCTTTTCTCTGCCTGTCCTTGTTTGAGGTCCATACCCGGACATAATGCACACTTGCTGTTTTCTCACCATCAATCCATGCCACAATGATCCTCCCTTGCCATCTCTCTACGTTCACGACGTCTCTATTGCTCTCCTGTTACTATGATGCCTACACCATTACTCCTTCCATTTCCTCCTGCATGTAGCATCTTATACCCTCCTGCCAGTGCCCTTGCAATTTCCTCCAGTCCCTCATGTTTTTCCACTTCCAGTGAAACATGTCACATACAAAAAATATACTGAAATTAGAATTTTGCATTGCTACTTTTCTACCATACATACATGTATACGTATGCGTGACTTTTTGTTACCGTTTCCTTCCTAGATAATCTCGGGTGCCAAACTTTCAGGGATTCATCTACGCCACTTCGGAAGAAAGGTAGGCTATAACACCTTTACGGTTTCAAAATTCCCTGTTGGTTAAAGGGTTCTTGCTCGTTTTAGGGTTCGTACCATGCATTAGATGGATGCAAACGTTATTCACATTTTCTGTGTCTGATTCAAGGACAGTATGGGTGGTCATTCTGGCCTACACATTGTCTGTTCCATTACCTGGAATCACCCAGTGTGGTAATTATTACATCATGTTTACTCCAGCACCCGGCCGGCCTTTGCAATACTGCATGTTTAGAATCTGATTGTTTTGTTATTAATTTGAACAGTTTTCAGTGTAAATATTCAAATTGCTAACATTATTTCATGCTTATTAAACACAATCTAACAGCCAGTATATCTTCAAAATATTTATTCTAGTATTCAGAACATTACAATGAGGAATCAACAGCCTCCTTTTAAGTCACGAGTATACTGCGCAACATGGTTTTACGTTAAATGCAATCAGACATATATTTAAATGTATTATGCAGTTATCAAGTATGGCTGTATTCAAACTTGCATACGTCAGTGTTATACTGAATTATTCCACTTTAAATATCAGACAATCCTTCGACATAATCAACTCAGTCTGCAAACTAAATTCTATACGGACACTGTTCATGAATAATACATACTAATTGAATACACAACTGTATGCTACATATACAATAAATAATATAATTCTGCTGCCGTAACAGTTGTGATACTTCACTGCACCCAAGTTAAATACAACATAAGCCACACCACTTTTTAGTTTATCTTCTCAGTGGTATGGATAATTAACAGTTTAAAATTGCGTAAATTACGGTTTCCACCAATCCTTTCTAAAAAAATTCATACAACTGTGCTTGTAGTCAGCACACAAACAAATTTCATCAGCAAAGTTATTTTAGTAATAAGTAAATGAGGCTTAGTGGCAACCATGTAACTTATGTGATTAAGAGCAGAACGCAGTTAAAAAAAACAAGTGAAACATATCTTAAGAGGACACAAGCTTTACGAGGTAATATCTTTTGGGCGTTTTCCTGTTTTTATGGCCTTGTATTTGAGACGTGCACATATTGCCACATATCTATAACATTCAGAATGGGTTCAAAGCACTTAACATATTGAGGAATACAAAGATTTTGAGCGATCAAAAATGGCCAAGTTGGTGTCAATGGCATTAATATATGTTCCATTCCAAAGGTGGCGCCACTGTAGCGATTCATATCCCTGCAATATATTGTGGCGATCAAACCATCACCGACGAATATGTAACACTAAATTGTTATGAGTCTCTGTGAACTTTTGCGACCGTTCCTAACTCTGAGGAAACAGTCTCATCATACAGGCGCAATGAGCAGGGAAATTGTATAAATTGTCCAGTTCTCTCAATGTCGTGAAACAGCTCAGAAGATCTGCTCGACGTCGTTTAGAGTCTCTTCCAACAAGCAGTAATGGCACTTCACCCTGAAACAACAGAAAAGACCTGTGAAGATACAAACATTCCAATGTCTTGGCTTGTTTTATTGGACGTACTGGATCCATCAATGCAACAACATCAGATCTGACGGACATAATTTCGTTTTTATTTCTATCCGGTCTTATGACACTGAGTGTGATACAGTTGGACCAAAAGTGCACGTGAAGATCAATTTATAACTACGACTATATTGTATAAGTCAAAGTCACATAATTGGAACTGGTTTCGATGCAATTTTTGAAGTAGCCAATCAGCAAAAGAGGTGACCTTTCATCAAAACTCAAGTGGGAATTTGGTGTAAATTAATAGGTCAATTTCCATTCCGGGATCTAAACACATGTGATATCATGTGATATCATGTTGTACAACATAACTGGATCATAACCGGACCACATTCGGATACAAAACACCGTGTAAACAGGCCTTTAGATCAGTTTGCTTTTTAAATAAACACTAGTGGATGGAATCAGTACTCTCTGTGAAGTCACTGAAGTAGGACATGTAGTGGTAGTTCCGCTTGAGACAACATTGACGCCTTCAAAACTGGCAATTTAACCAGATATTGTATGTCTAATTCAAATATATATTGAATAAAAATCCCAAAAAATAATACCTGTAACACGTTACTGCATCACATATATACAAAGACTAGTGTCTTTCAAGAAAATGCACCACTTGCCAGTGATTTTGAATCAAAATTAGTTTTACAATTTAAAAAAATAAAAGTCCAAAAGATTCAAAGATACACAAATCAGTAAAGGAGTAAAACCTTTGATATTACCAGACCTGCCTACCCCAAAAACTTCCTGTCAGTAATCCATCTTCCCATTTACACCAATTTTCAGGAATATAGGCTGTCAGTAATAGTTCAGAACCGTGTCAGATATTGTCACGAAAAGAACACCACTGTCAGTAATACTTTAATACTGTGACTATGACGATAGTTGCACCAAAACATAATTGTCTCTAATAAACTATGAGGTGTTTTGAAGCGTTCAGTTAACAAGGTAAGGTAGATGTTCAAGACCAGCATTGATGGAAATCACATGTGAAGAAGCGTAACTGTAACGTAAATGAGTCTATACAGTATACACATTGTAATTCTGATTTTATGTAAATTTCAAAAACAGCATGCTGACTACAAAAACTTGACAAATTATAACAATATGTCACGTCATTGTCTATTTGTGGTGGCATTAGGATTAATATTAGTAGCCGGTATACTTATGGCCAGGCTATAGACTACACAGTATAGTAGCTTGACTAGATCAAAGACAAAGTGATGCCGGGGACGGCAAAACCATTATGTTACACTAGTCATCAACATCGACGTCGTCTAGTTTACTCAACTCTAGTATATAAAGCCTATCCCTGTATCATAGGCTGTATATGATAGACTAAACTCAATACATACACCAACTTAGTCTTAGTAAGGAAGGAAACACTGCATATGACAATAGCTGTTATCAAGGGGAAATATTGCATGTAACACTGCCTTTCATGCTAAAGCAACACCTTGCATGTAACACTGCCTGCTTTACTACATAAGGGATAACATTGCATATGATATCTATCGCCTTTCATGTTGAAGCCAATGAAGGAAACATTGCATGCAATACTACATTTTACTAAAAGAAAACACTGTAGGTGACAACACCTTAAAGCGTATTTATTGTATGTGAAACTGCCTTCCACTCTGAAGCAACATATATGACACAGCATTTCTTACTGAAGGAAAATGTTACACGATATTACATTTTTTAATGAAGATAAACATTACATGTGACACAACCTTTCTTTTTGAAGGAAAACATTACGTGTGACACTTCCACAGGGAAACATTGCACGACATTTAATTTCATGATGAATAGTGGAAAACATTGCACGTGACACCACCTTTCATAATTTAATGCTTTGTGCCTAATTTGACCTTGGAGATATGAACTATGACATTCAGGATAGTTGATAATTAATGCAAAGAAAACTACTCTGACATTTCTCTTATGCATAGATTGTCTCCAAACTGTGCATCACAGGAAATTACCCATGTAAATCTAAATTATTTATAAATGATATTTATAGGATTTTTCTGCAGAGAACATGACATATTTATTCATCTAGAGAACATTTTATTCTGCCAGAACAGTCTAATAAATTGGCCAAAAAAATCCTCTCAATGAAAATAAATTAACAAATACAACTGAACCTCCCTTTACCTCTTTAATACAACCACCTTGCAATTATGGTCACCCTAGGATAGTCCAACATTATTTTTGTAACAGCAAAGTATAAGAAATGAATCCTGCTAAACTAGTCACCTCACCATCCAAGTAACTTTGGCCAAGTCCCAAGGGTGACCTCAGTAGTGAGGTTTCTCCATATACTATTTGGTTTATTTAGTAGGCATGTATGAGAACTTCTTACTCTGAGTTTCTTCGACTGTGCAGTGATCGCCTCCATTCTCTCCTTCCACTCTTCACCTTGACGTTGACCTTCTGCTCGTTAGGAAACCTCCAAAGTGCTCCTCCCAAAACAGCTGGGCTGTGGGCAGACATACACGGCTCAATTACTGCACAGCTCAACAGTTTGAAATTAAAGCAAAGGTAAGACAGTAGATGTCATTGAGATTTTACATAAACCATCTGGTTTTTGGTCTGTATCTCTTCTTCCTGACAGCTGCAGCCTATAACTGGCTTCAACCATACAGTATCGACAACTCTATAGAAGGACAGGCAGACAGACAGACAGACATATATATGTATGGACATATAGACAGACGGACGGATGGACAGACCAACGGACAGGCGGACAGACAGACAGGTGGACAGGCAGACATATGTATGGACATATATACAGATGCACAGACAGACGCACACCAACTGACCGACCAACGTATATATTGTCAGACAGACAGTCAGATAGACATCACCAACAGATAGAGAAAGAGACACATGAACAGACATATAGTAAGACAGGTGGAGAGTCAGGTGGATGGAAGGACCAAAAAACGTTTTGTGGCACTTTGAGTGGTACAAATTGCCATAATTTAGCCACCGTTTTTGTGTGACAATTGTCAATATGGAGATTTCACAAGCCACCACAAGTGTGCTATATTAGCACACAGTTCACAGCATTATTCCGATTCTTAAAAATGGCCTGCAATGAGTTATTTTATCTTTATTTGATCACATTTGAGCTTATGTGGTGTTACGAACATATTAGCGTAGAAAGTAAAGAAAGAATGCAGTTTAGAGATGTAAATAATTTAGGTCAATCTAATACACCTTTACCATTCAGGCTGTGAAACTGAAAACAACATATCTGTGATATATGGGAAGAAAGTGCACAACTTGTTTGCTATAGTTATGGTCACAGCCTTACCATCTCTCCAAAGGCAAATTGAATGGACCGATACCATTCAGAAAATGGACATATGTATGTTCCAAATATGGTGATGGACAGAGATAAGCAAACAACTACAAAATTCATGCCTATGTAAATAATTAATACGACAAACGTCACAAATGAACCCAGTTTCAATTTTAAGGTCAACCATTTATTAGGTTGCCTCAACTTGAGTGGATACTCATGACAGACCATCAATATTTGTGAGTGGCGGAGTTGCCGAACCAATGAAAGATAATCGTGTCTGGTGGTCTTGTCACGAGTCGAATTAACACCTAATCAACTTTCGCCCTCCCCCGAGCCACTTGTCAATACAACTTAACGCGCCAAATCATCTTAGACGTTGCTCTGGTCTGTCCAATATAACCACCTGCACTCTGAGAGTGCCGAGTAATAACGACTGATTGAATCATGAGTTTCCCTGCTAGGGATTGACAGTCTTAGACGGGAATGATCTCGGGGGCTGCATTAACTCCCCCAACAGCTGCAACACGTGTGGCGGACATGCTTAACAGGAAACTGAACAGTTCCTGTTGAAAATGGGTTTCCCCAGAACAGCCTTCTCCAGACAACTTCCAGAAAACCACTCAAGATATTTTTAAAAGGACAGGAAAAAAGTCATGAAAATAGAACCAAACTGTAAATATATGTATGGGTAGTTCTTTGTATTTACAATATACAATGATTTATATAAAAATCTTTAACCCATTTACAACTTCTACATCACCTTGTCATAACACAAGTTAAAAAACTATAATTATCTAATTTAGTACGAAAAATAATGGCCATTTTGCATATAGTACATGTGTTTTGTTATGTAATTTATTATAATACCCATTTTTTTAATTCAAACACCACAACATTTTTATTGTATGTTTTAAAGAAGTTAATTAGGCGTACTCAGATGTCACTAAATTACAATGAAATTCAACTTGGATCACAATGATTTTTGTGTAGAGGTTATATACATTAAAAAAATTCAACTTTTCATGTCACACACGTTGTCGTGCTTACATTTATCCGGGCGTTAAATTTTATCCGGGTGATGTTTATGTGCATATGTAAGTCATAATATTTGGCACCAGTAGATCACGTAGTGATCAATAATATCCAGTAGTTAAATATGTTTCGTTTGTTGTCGTAATACGAGCGTTATAGTTAGAGTACATAATTATAATTTGCTGGTTTCAGATTTGTGACCAAGTATAAGAGTAAGTCACGTGACGTGTGCGTGGAGAGGAAACTGTTTTACGACAGAAATTGTTTATGTCTGTGGGAAGCACAAACATTTTATAATTTATGTATATATATAGACATATATGTAATTATATATAAACATACATAACGCCCGGATAAATGAAAACGCGACAGTCCTAGATACGCGCACGCGCAGAAACGTCACCCGGATATTATTTAATGCCCGGAGAAATGTAAGTGCAACACCGTAACATATTGTTAATTTAAAAAAACTTATTTTTCCCCAAAATAATTTTTGCTTTAAATTTCCAATTGACTTATGAATACTTATGTAATACCATAAGATATAAAAGACATGCAAACATATTTAACTTTATAAAATTTGAAAAATATGTGTGTCACCCTCACACAGGTAACATAGCGTTACTTGTGTGACATCTAATACACACATCGTGACAGAATATATATGTTAAGAATTTTAGTAACAATAATTAAATTCAATTAGATCCCACCAGCTTGTTACGTTGCTCCAGCAGGGTGTCTAAAAATAATTTTAAACAGTCTTATAAACATGTATCCACAATTAAATAGTGTACAACATTTTGAAGATGTGTTTTCAGCACTGACCGTATCTCTTCCTCAATTATTATTTTATAAATATTAATATCCTGTTCTTAACACATAATAAATATGCTTAAAATACACTGCCCGCCAAGTTGCATTTAGTAAGCCAGGAGCAATTTGTTTGCAATTTTTATGTTGCACCTACGATATGTTCAAATTTAATATGAAAGGTTCAAATAATAAACTCCTGCTGTAGCAGAGGCAGGCGGGGCTAACAGCAAGTTCCTGGAATTGTTCTTTCATGTTGGACACACAGGTCTCATTCCCACATTCAAGGCAGCAAGTGGCATGTTCAAAGTATAACTGAATCAGGAAACTTCCTGTTCATATGTTCACTGCCCTTGGCTTGAGAGGTTCATGCTGAGTAATGGAACAAACGAATCTTATATATATAGCACAGTATCCAGTCTTCAGGACTGCTCAAGGCGCTTTACACTTTACTCCCTGGCAGACCTGTTCTTATACAGCACAGTATCCAGTCTTCAGGACTGCTCAAGGCGCTTTACACTTTACTCCCTGGCAGACCTGTTCTTATGCAGCACAGTATCCAGTCTTCAGGACTGCTCAAGGCGCTTTACACTTTACTCCCTGGCAGACCTGTTCTTATGCAGCACAGTATCCAGTCTTCAGGACTGCTCAAGGCGCTTTACACTTTACTCCCTGGCAGACCTGTTCTTATCCAGCACAGTATCCAGTCCTCAGGACTGCTCAAGGCGCTTTACACTTTACTCCCTGGCAGACCTGTTCTTATGCAGCACAGTATCCAGTCTTCAGGACTGCTCAAGGCGCTTTACACTTTACTCCCTGGCAGACCTGTTCAATCGAACACCATCTCGACTTCTCTGGGAAGCATTCAGCCATGCTGCAATTACTGTATGAAGTCTTTCTGTACACATATATCCACCACTGTCTACAGCCAGGTACTATTCATACAGATGATTGAACTAACTGGAACAACATAGAATTAATGAACTTGCCCAAGGTTTGAAATGGCTGCAAGAGCATTCCAAACCGGAATCTCTCGACAGAGAGTCTGACTCTAACTCCTAACCACTACACCACAAGGAGACTGTCCCACAGGTGGCGCTTTAGGGAAAAAGCAGTCTCGGAAGATCTCCAAGCTAGCAGTGGCCACAGAAAACAGAACCAAGGAATCAGATCATTGGGAACATGTGGGTTGATTATTAGCCCACATGTCTGTGAAATTTACTGGTGAATCCCAAAGCACATTATAAGATCTTTGTACAGTATACCTTATTGGCATACAGGTGTGTTTACTTCACAACATGCAAGTACTAAATACTTAGTGAACATTATTATACAAGTGTACATTACAGTACACGCTTACGTATGTCATACATGTTTACTGTGGCTGCCAGTAACTGCTGGTCAACGATTTCAATCAATTTGTGTGGTATCTGTAAAAGCTGTCCTCTCAATATCAACCAATTAGTGAGATATATATCTGTGGTGGTCAGTGAGATATATATCTGTGGTGGTCAGTAAGTTCTGTTTCCTGACATATTTCAATCTTCTTCTTCCTCTTTTTGTGCACTGTTCACTTTGGGATATTTCACCCAGATGGTACATATCCATAAGTAGTGTCCCGTGATATTAACCAATTAGTGCGATATAAAATAATTAAATACAGGTCCCTAATTAACACAAGGAAATTCAAGAGCAAATTCAAATCTCGTATCTCCTCCCAGCGAGAAACATCAAAATGGATACATTTCAAAATGAATCCCTCCTAATCAACAAACATCACGACTAATCAACAACCAGCGGCGTTCATGAGATTTGAGTCTTGCCAGTGACGTTTCCATCAGGCGAAATTGCAAATCCTGTTAACAGCAGATGTAGTTGATATCCCTATGGTAAGCAATCATCTCACTGTCGGGCCATTGTGTCACATTTGACTCAAACTGACTGCAAATTTACACGAGGGTCCCTTGATACTAGCTCTACGCAAATTTAATTGCATAGCAAGAAAGCAGCTGACGACATTAAAAAACATGTTTTTTTGTAGTTTGCTTCCTCACAGAACAAAATGCATGTTACGCGTCCGCATAATTGGGATGCGAATGTCATAAGCTAGGAACAAAGAAAAACACGAGTGTAGCAGGGATGTGTCAAGTATTTAGATGTAGGAATAGATTTTCAGTACTTTGAAATAAGTGTTTTGTCAGTCTTCCTTGCCAAAGTATCAACTGTATTTCAAGTATTTCGAATACAACTACTTCTCTGCCATTTTGCCTACGTGGCGCAGACCACTGAATGCTCATCCTGGTTATATCTACAATTAATATGGTTATATCTACAATTAATATTATATATTTTCAAAATAGTTAATAATCGATACCTCAATAATATTGTTGATCATTATATTGTTGGTCATTATTAAACATACTTGTAATAATTGTACCTGATGAAATGTACTTAACCCCCCAACCCTGTAATACAGTACTTCACTTAGTTATCACGGCTGATTTGTCGATGATACAATGTCAGTTTTTATTTACGTTAAAAGATCAATAAAATAATAATAAACTAGAACATTTTACCAAAATATAGCTTTATTTAGCAACTGCAGACATTCAACATTAGGTCATAAAATTCACCGATTTGATTACGCAGCAACTCACATCACGCCACAATCAGATCCATAGGGGGTTATTGATATGCAAATGTTGACAGGAATTTTTTTTTAGTGACAACTTGCAAGGAATCTCAACATATATTTATCAGGAAAATAATGTTTTTTATTTAAGAAGTACCGAAAACGCAATTAAAATACAAGAAAGAAATTAAAATATTAGAACACTGTAGCAAAGAAACTGACTCTGTGAATCTCGCAATTTCTGTCTGTGTATGTAGCAAACTGTGAACCTGGAATCGGGCCTGTAAGCCGTGGACCCATGGACCACACTCTGTCATTATAAAGAGCTTGGGCTCAATCATTTATCACTCTTCTAAGTGAAGATAATGACAACCGATGGGGGCAGTTATTAGCCAAGCTACGGTACAGGGATCATCTCTCTTCAAAGCCTGTCTTCCTGCGGCAATGACTTCCTCAGCAAACTGTCGGCTTCAGCGGCTATAAATACCAGCCTTTTCCCTGAGAGCCGCTCTTATAAGCAGAGGACAGGATACAGTCACTCCAGATCCCAATCGGTGGAGAGCAGATAATCATCAACCAATGAAAACCCTGCAAATATTGGCGGCGAAAAAACGTGACAGTTTCTACAACCCTCGCAGAGGATAGGTCTGTCACCTTGCTGCAAAAACGTGACGGATTTCTGGAGCTATTAATTTAGCCGCTGACAGGCCGCAGGAGCTGGACAGTGTGGCCAGAGTGAGTGACCAGAGGGAGTGACCGAGTGACTGGTGTGGCCGCTGCAATCAAGTCTTGACACGACTGTCACAAGGATCATGGTAACTATAATTGAACTATCATTATTTGTGTCAAGGCATTTTATACACTGCCTATATGTTCACATGACATGAATGTGAAAATGTCATTCATTCGTGAATTACAAAATGTCATTCATAATTGAGTATGTCACATCAATATCTTGGAAGCGTGTAGTTAAATAATTTTTTACCTACACATTTGTTAAACTGACCTATAAAAATATCCACAAATGTAAATCTGGTAATCCTTCAGATAAACAAACAAATGGCCCTGGTTTACCTTCTTGCCACTAACACCTTTTCTTTGTGTTTATTTTTTTCTGTCATGTCCACTGTTTTTACTCCCATCCTTCACTGAACCATCCTTCACTTTCTATAACAATCTCCCCTTTTTCTTTCACCTACAACCCTCTCTTGTTTCCACACCCTCTTTAAAAATGTTCCCATATCTCTATACATGTCTATCACATCCCAAACTCTTATTCTAATTGTCATCTGTCAAAGTCTTCATCAAAGAAATCTCTCCTCGTAATGCTGCCATCATATCAATCGGGCATTTCCACAGTGACTCGCGTTACAGTTTTGTCCATTTCAGTAACTATATTTTGGCATATGCATTTCAAAATTCTATCTTCTGTGAATAGGAACCTATTGGCATAGTTGATATCAACAAATAATAATTTGATTACATAATATGGTTTTAATTGCATCTAATAATTATAATGTGACTCGTGTTATGTCAAATTTCTCCTCAAAGTATAAATGATAGAAAACAATGAATACCCTTGGATGAATCACAAATAAATAGGATTTAAAAAACACAATTAGTAAATTGAAATTATACCAACATACACAAATATTACATAATCAGCATGACCCGTGTTACCGTAACTCGCGTTAGATGAAATCAGCTATCATTTACTAACTGATCAGGCACAACTCAGCTTGATGGAAATGGTTTTTCTGTTTGTTAAGAAAATGTAATGGAGAAAGGTGACAACATTAGTTAAAAATATACATTAACCCTTTCATGTTAAAATACAAAGTAAAACCAACTTGAACATAGTGGTTTAAATCAAGAAATGTGTAATGAAGAAGAATTGAAAAACACTGGCCCACTTTTCCCATACAAATTATGACCTTTGCAAGAACTCTTGCAACCAAATATAATCATACAGACCAATGTACTTACATGTGAAATATTGCATAGATCTATAAATCCAAACAAGTTCTGATTTGTGATTAATTACAGATTTATAAAGCGTAGATGGCCACAGTGGTTTACAGTGGTGGGTGGCTTCAGTCTGTTTTACCAATTTATTATTAGTATTCTTAAAGATCAGCTAGTTAATCTTACACAAAAAGTAATCTTAATTCTAAAAGGAGTTCCCCCTTTCATCACCAAAGCGTCTTTGTGATATTGATGATTAATCCAGGTAGATACACATTAATCACCACATTAATCCATAAATTTCCGTAATCACTAGCTAGAAACAAATAATTCAGTATTTGATTATGTAAAAGAATTAATTTAAACATACAAACACATTTTATGAATAGCAGAAAAATCTGTATACACCAACTTGGCATGCATTGAATACATGTATTATAATACAAGTATTATAATACATGTATTATAATACATGTATTATAATACATGTATTATAATACATGTATTATAATACATGTATGTTGGCATGTAATGTAGTGTTATGTACACAGAAACCTAATACATAAGTTTCTCTATTAAATATTATAAGTGTTGTCATAGATATTATAGTTTCTTGTTAGGTATTAATACCTTTCCCGAAAAAACCAGAATAGACTTGCAAATACATGAGATTAAGGTCTCATGAAATAGTATCAATTAATCAAACCTAGACTGAATAGAAAATAGGGCTGCAAAGAGGAAACTAATTATTGATATTTTGGATGAGTGAGTTTTGCCAATTATGTACACAATGTTCGATTGGTGCATTTTCATATAATGCAGTGTGCAAACATTGAATATTGTTTTTCTCCGAAAACTTTAAGTTATGTCCCACCATAAAAAATGTATTCTTTGGAAATTCAATAAAAAATATTTTAAGATAATTTTCCCTGTTTTCATGGAATTGGGCTCCCGTTCTACCGTCTGGAAAATAACACTGGTTTTAATTGTACTACACTGATCCTGGTTTACGCTGAATCCGGGTAGAGACGATGACTGGTGTCAGGCTAACAATGAAACTAAAAGTTAAATAAGAGTCAACTTATATAAGTTTATGCTACGCATTGTCACAAGTGATAAACAGAAAAGGTAAATCCTAATTTATTTTTGGGATTAAGAATCTCGATAACAACGCTGAACATGGCTGCTCACCCAAAACATTTGCTGCAAAATGGATTATCAAGTAGCACTAGCCTCGATTATTCATGCACCGCGAGATGGGAGTACAGTAGGAGCGGTACTAGATGCGTGCATTTTTTATAACGCGTATTCTCGGCCAGAATCTGAGAGACGGTTAAGTGAGACTAATCCTGATCCATCTGAAATACTAGAAATGGATCTGAAAGTGTCTGATGTTCCAACACTGACATTTAAACTAGTAAAATTACTTGATTTTACATAGTATCCATTTTGTTACTTCAAAGTGAAGCATGCTGTTGTATGGCAATTACATGCCTCTTTCTAGAACTGTAGATTGATGTCACTATGACCTGTCACAATTGCTCGACTAAGTATGCGAGCCCACGCTCTACCACGGACGAGTTTGCATATCTGTACATGTTCATGAATATCCGAGAGGTAACAAACCTCTACGAACTGAGAGTAATTGATACAATATCAAGGATCGATCGGGAAAAAGACATGTGGGCACATCAGAGATAGAACTATGCCTTTTCGAAATTTGATGTGCCCCAAATCAGTTGATTAAAATGTTATTAATTAATTTGCATGATAGTACGATCGCTTTAAATAACCTGGTAAATGTGAACATTACATATATATCTTTAATATTAGGCAGCATGTAATCATGTTATTATTTAACTTGTTTTGAATTCTATTCAAGGCTGCCTACACAATATATTTCTGGGTACAAAATATATAACCATCAATATCAAAGTGCTCAGAAATGTTCAGGTTTTTTTCTTCAAAATCTGAAACGTTACAAAACTAGATACATTTCAAGTAGGTGTACCCATTTTTCATGGACTGGTCATGCGACTAGTACTACAGTGTACTACTCCAAAGATAGGGAGATTCTAACTAAGAAACATGATGCAGCAGTTTGTGACACTGAGTGACACAATTCACATACGAGAGAGCACCCAAGTAAAAATATTCAAAAAACCATGTTGATTAAACATTAAAAAACTCATTGATACACTAGATAAGACTATTACATGTAAGACTAGAACGTAGCATTGTCTTTTTTTCAAAGTTTATGACCCAATATGGCCCTGGGGCATTTGTAATGAATGTACTATTTGTGAGCCTTGGTTACAGAGGCATGATTGATAAACATGCTTTTAAAAATGTTTGTTTTTGTTTATAATGTACAAATAAACATGAATTTAAAAATGTGCATAAAGTGTAGAAGTATTAATGGACATTATTTTATATAGATATGAACGAATTGCACTATGTTCGGCAAGAGTTGAAAGTTGACGATGGCGATAATATGGTGTCTGCGGCAACAAACGCTGTTCACCATGCTCAACTAAAGCTTACAAACAATGTCAATGACAGGCAAGGCACAAACGTATTGATTAGACTGTTCTCAGTGTCCAGTCGTCAATGTAAGATGTGATTTAAATAACTCCATTCAGGCCATTGTTGTTTATTGTCCATGCGGCTGTTGTCTGTTCGGGTGCAAACTGGAGCAAACCAGAGTGCTATTTGGGCCCCAAAATGGGCTAAAGCCTAAGACGATATATATTTATAGCATAAATATGCCTGGGGTGATGTGGAATGATTTAATTATCGCATCGACGTATAAAATTTAGGCAAAACTATACTTAATAATGGCAAAATCGAGGTGGGCCCAGATTCTACACAAGTGCCCCACAATTTTCTCAGATTTCTCAAACAC
Organism: Paraescarpia echinospica; assembly: GCA_020002185.1. Classification (NCBI taxonomy): domain Eukaryota; kingdom Metazoa; phylum Annelida; class Polychaeta; order Sabellida; family Siboglinidae; genus Paraescarpia; species Paraescarpia echinospica. The sequence continues at coordinate 59,372,947 of CM034534.1, read as the reverse complement.
ATTTTTGTATGCGTCTTTCGGGCACATGCAGCAAAAAAGTATGCAGCATTCCAGCGTACAATGCGCCATTGACACGTTTCCGTGCTCCAAGGAAATCCCTGCAATATATTCAGACAATAATAAATAATTAGACAGAGGCTATTGACCACCCAGGTACACCCATAATAACAACAATGGGGAAAAAGATTAAAAAAATTAAATACAAATCACTACCTTACAAGTTTCTTCATTATATTTTTAGTCTTGAAACCGTAAACCAAGCTATTGGAGGTCTGTCATCATCTCTAATTTTTATTACAAGACTATCTCACTAATGGTCCTGATATTGACAATATGCCTTTCACAATAATATCTATTGATGTGTCCTGTCACTTGCTCTCCAATTTTGGGTAGGTAGGACAGATTTTCTTTCTTAGTGACAGCTAGAGATAGGAGTGGGTGGCAAATATTTGTCTTTTCATGTGCTTTGACTTATACAGGGTCGCAAATTCATGTAGTTCCTTCGTCATATCGTAAGATGTTCTAGGATCAGTTACACTCAACAGAGTTGGTCGGGCAACTGGAAAATAATTCTGAAAATGTTATGGTAAATCTTACCATTTTAAAGGGCATGTCACCTTAGTGACAGCGAAAACAAGTGTACCTCTGAACGAGTCCTTAGATATGAATCTTTTAGCAGCTATCCCTGGCTGATACCCACACAAAGGACCATGCGACTTTCTAATTTAAAAGTCATTTTCTTGACACACATTTGCACTGGTTCTGTCAAGCTACCGGGCAATAAATAATGTAGACCAGAGTGGAGATTGGCAGGCTGACAAACGGGCTAGACAAGTGAACTTGTCTGTAGATTCCCAGTCCATTCATTCCCCAATAACTCACTCTCTAATAGTCACAACATATCAACTGTTCAGTGAACAAACGACTTCTCATCAGAACGTCTCATCATATAGACATTCGGCTGCAATCTCGTCAGACCCACGCACAATTACGCAAAAGACGGAATCATTTTTAACTGGTGCTTCAGTAGTGAATGTGACAAGCTGGGTGTCTTCATGTTTAGACAATCATAGGCTAATAATGATGCAGCAATTTGCTGTATATTGGTGGGCTGACACAAAGAGATTATCGTATGAACCTGATTATAACGCCATACTTTTATTGTGAGTCTCATGTTTATCAACCTTAAAGCAGATCATTGTTCAGTATGTGCTGTAAAGGCAGTCTACAATCCTTTTGGATCTAACATTACAATTTTGTTGAAACATTAACACATTTGTAGGTTACTCACTGTTACCATGCAAACGTTTATAATGAAATCACATTAACACATATTAAGGCTTACGTTGTAAACAGAACAGAAATGACAAGGCATGTGTGTCACACTGTATTTTAAATGTGCGAACTCACACAAGATGACAGATTGTCTTTACGATTCAACAAAACTCATGTCTGGTGTTTATCTGGCCAGATTTTAAAACTGAACTGCGGCAAGAAATTTTGCACACAGTAGTGCCGATTCACGCAATGTGTCTACAAGACCAAGGAAAACGGCAGTCGTGGCTAGTGGCCAATCAGTGCACAGCATTTTTTTTAAAGAATGAATCAAACTTTAGGTTCATGATGGTACAGATGTGCATTCATTCCACAAATGTTGCAGTGTTTGCACAAATGTGGCAGCGTGTCTAGATTAACGAGCTCTTGGTGAGCCTGGAATTAATTTGTATCCAAATGTCATACGACAAAAGGGCAAGTAAGCCACCACGTCACTGGGCACTATACAAGGCTTAACAAAATACAAAGAACCAAAGATTTCAGCTTACAATTTATGAAATAACCCCTTCTCTCAATAAAGACAAATCTAAACCCAACCACGATGATGTAATGTAATTTCTAATTCAACGTAACACAACATCACTTTAAGTGAAAATATTGCAAAGCAAAGCTCAACTGCTCGCATTGTTAAATTCTTAAACAATGTTCAACGCTGCTTATATTATTTATATATTTATGAGTTACGACATTTGGCAATCGATGGCTTGGGCAACAGTGATGCAATGTGCGTTCTTCTTTAAACACGTGACTAGCATTTTGGTAAGCCGTGACCACAAGGAAACACAATAAAGCTCTCACAGCTGAGCCACCCCAAGGGCAATGTACAGATCAATGTCTCCTCTCAGTCTTCCCAATATCTTCTGCGATGGTTGACCTTTTGTTGCAGATATTGATTAAGTCTTTCTTGGCATCACTGCGTTGATTGATGCTACCGTAAATAGCCAAATAGAAGCCAGTGTCCTTTGCACTGCCATTCACTAAAGAGCTATATTATTAGAAAGGCATATTTTTGTTAATTTGTTGATTGTTGAACAACACATTATTGCCTGCACAATGCTATTATGTCTTATATTCATATTTTCTCTTTCAAAGTTATGTTATCTTTATTTATTGTTATTATGCTTTGGGTCGACATGTTATTATAAAACCGACGTCCCAAAAGTATTACAGAATATGCCTCACATTATTACAAAAGGGTACTCATACAAGTGTTTATCGATTTATTACAAAATTGGCCCTCTATTATTAAAAAAATTATAAAATTGGCCGGATTTGATTAAAAATGGGTACTTATGTAAAATGAGCGTAACAGATGATGAATGATGAATGCGAGTGTCGAAAGTGCACAGGTGTAGTCGCTGCTTGGGATTCATTGATGCTGTTTATAGTATTAGTCTATTGTCAGATTGGATGAATACTGTCATATTAAGAGGCACTGATGCTGTCTATGCATTAGTCCACTGACGATTAACCCACTAGTCCGTTATCAGTTTCAAAACTGAACAGTATCATCTGCGAGTTACCGGTGCTGAACCGTGCACTACTTCACTGATAGAGACAATGGCTACTGTCACAGTTACCGGTGATGAACCGTGCACTACTTCACCGATAGAGGCAATGGCTACTGTCACAGTTACCGGTGCTGAACCGTGCACTACTTCACTGATAGAGGCAATGGCTACTGTCACAGTTACCGGTGCTGAACCGTGCACTACTTCACTGATAGAGGCAATGGCTACTGTCACAGTTACCGGTGCTGAACCGTGCACTACTTCACCGATAGAGGCAATGGCTACTGTCACAGTTACCGGTGCTGAACCGTGCACTACTTCACCGATAGAGGCAATGGCTACTGTCACAGTTACCGGTGCTGAACCGTGCACTACTTCACCGATACAGGCAATGGCTACTGTCACAGTTACCGGTGCTGAACCGTGCACTACTTCACCAATAGAGGCAATGGCTACTGTCAATGTTACCGGTGATGAACCGTGCACTACTTCACCGATAGAGGCAATGGCTACTGTCACAGTTACCGGTGCTGAACCGTGCACTACTTCACCGATAGAGGCAATGGCTACTGTCACAGTTACCGGTGCCGTGACCGATAGAGGCAATGGCTACTGTGCACTACTTCACCGATAGAGGCAATGGCTACTGTCACAGTTACCGGTGCTGAACCGTGCACTACTTCACCGATAGAGGCAATGGCTACTGTCACAGTTACCGGTGATGAACCGTGCACTACTTCACCGATAGAGGCAATGGCTACTGTCACAGTTACCGGTGCTGAACCGTGCACTACTTCACTGATAGAGGCAATGGCTACTGTCACAGTTACCGGTGCTGAACCGTGCACTACTTCACAGATAGAGGCAATGGCTACTGTCACAGTTACCGGTGCTGAACCGTGCACTACTTCACCGATAGAGGCAATGGCTACTGTCACAGTTACCGGTGATGAACCGTGCACTACTTCACCGATAGAGGCAATGGCTACTGTCACAGTTACCGGTGCTGAACCGTGCACTACTTCACCGATAGAGGCAATGGCTACTGTCACAGTTACCGGTGCTGAACCGTGCACTACTTCACTGATAGAGGCAATGGCTACTGTCACAGTTACAGGTGCTGAACCGTGCACTACTTCACCGATAGAGGCAATGGCTACTGTCACAGTTACCGGTGCTGAACCGTGCACTACTTCATCGATAGAGGCAATGGCTACTGTCACAGTTACCGGTGATGAACCGTGCACTACTTCACCGATAGAGGCAATGGCTACTGTCACAGTTACCGGTGCTGAACCGTGCACTACTTCACCGATAGAGGCAATGGCTACTGTCACAGTTACCGGTGCTGAACCGTGCACTACTTCACCGATAGAGGCAATGGCTACTGTCACAGTTACCGGTGCTGAACCGTGCACTACTTCACCGATAGAGGCAATGGCTACTGTCACAGTTACCGGTGATGAACCGTGCACTACTTTACTGATAGAGGCAATAGCTACTGTCACAGTTACCGGTGCTGAACCGTGCACTACTTTACTGATAGAGGCAATGGCTACTGTCACAGTTACCGGTGTTGAACCGTGCACTACTTCACCGATAGAGGCAATGGCTACTGTCACAGTTACCGGTGCTGAACCGTGCACTACTTCACTGATAGAGGCAATGGCTACTGTCACAGTTACCGGTGCTGAACCGTGCACTACTTCACCGATAGAGGCAATGGCTACTGTCACAGTTACCGGTGCTGAACCGTGCACTACTTCATCGATAGAGGCAATGGCTACTGTCACAGTTACCGGTGATGAACCGTGCACTACTTCACCGATAGAGGCAATGGCTACTGTCACAGTTACCGGTGCTGAACCGTGCACTACTTCACCGATAGAGGCAATGGCTACTGTCACAGTTACCGGTGCTGAACCGTGCACTACTTCACCGATAGAGGCAATGGCTACTGTCACAGTTACCGGTGCTGAACCGTGCACTACTTCACCGATAGAGGCAATGGCTACTGTCACAGTTACCGGTGATGAACCGTGCACTACTTTACTGATAGAGGCAATAGCTACTGTCACAGTTACCGGTGCTGAACCGTGCACTACTTTACTGATAGAGGCAATGGCTACTGTCACAGTTACCGGTGTTGAACCGTGCACTACTTCACCGATAAAGGCAATGGCTACTGTCACAGTTACCGGTGATGAACCGTGCACTACTTCACCGATAGAGGCAATGGCTACTGTCACAGATACCGGTGCTGAACCGTGCACTACTTCACCGATAGAGACAATGGCTACTGTCACAGTTACCTGTGCTGAACCGTGCACTACTTCACTGATAGAGGCAATGGCTACTGTCACAGTTACCGGTGATGAACCGTGCACTACTTCACCGATAGAGGCAATGGCTACTGTCACAGTTACCGGTGCTGAACCGTGCACTACTTCACCGATAGAGGCAATGGCTACTGTCACAGTTACCGGTGATGAACTGTGCACTACTTCACTGATAGAGGCAATGGCTACTGTCACAGTTACCGGTGATGAACCGTGCACTACTTCACTGATAGAGGCAATGGCTACTGTCACAGATACCGGTGCTGAACCGTGCACTACTTCACTGATAGAGGCAATGGCTACTGTCACAGTTACCGGTGATGAACCGTGCACTACTTCACCGATAGAGGCAATGGCTACTGTCACAGTTACCGGTGCTGAACCGTGCACTACTTCTTCACCGATAGAGGCAATGGCTACTGTCACAGTTACCGGTGATGAACTGTGCACTACTTCACTGATAGAGGCAATGGCTACTGTCACAGTTACCGGTGATGAACCGTGCACTACTTCACTGATAGAGGCAATGGCTACTGTCACAGTTAAAGGTGCTGAACCGTGCACTACTTTATTGATAGAGGCAATGGCTACTGTCACAGTTACCGGTGCTGAACCGTGCACTACTTCACTGATAGAGGCAATGGCTACTGTCACAGTTGCCGGTGCTGAACCGTGCACTACTTCACTGACAGAGGCAATGGCTACTGTCACAGTTACCGGTGATGAACCGTGCACTACTTCACTGATAGAGGCAATGGCTACTGTCACAGTTACCGGTGATGAACCGTGCACTACTTCACCGATAGAGGCAATGGCTACTGTCACAGTTACCGGTGCTGAACCGTGCACTACTTCACCGATAGAGGCAATGGCTACTGTCACAGTTACCGGTGCTGAACCGTGCACTACTTCACCGATAGAGGCAATGGCTACTGTCACAGTTACCAGTGATGAACTGTGCACTACTTCACTGATAGAGGCAATGGCTACTGTCACAGTTACCGGTGCTGAACCGTGCACTACTTCACCGATAGAGGCAATGGCTACTGTCACAGTTACCGGTGATGAACCTTGCACTACTTCACCGATAGAGGCAATGGCTACTGTCACAGATACCGGTGCTGAACCGTGAACTACTTCACCGACAGAGGCAATGGCTACTGTCACAGTTACCGGTGCTGAACCGTGCACTACTTCACCGATAGAGGCAATGGCTACTGTCACAGTTACCGGTGATGAACTGTGCACTACTTCACTGATAGAGGCAATGGCTACTGTCACAGTTACCGGTGATGAACCGTGCACTACTTCACTGATAGAGGCAATGGCTACTGTCACAGTTAAAGGTGCTGAACCGTGCACTACTTTATTGATAGAGGCAATGGCTACTGTCACAGTTACCGGTGCTGAACCGTGCACTACTTCACTGATAGAGGCAATGGCTACTGTCACAGTTGCCGGTGCTGAACCGTGCACTACTTCACTGACAGAGGCAATGGCTACTGTCACAGTTACCGGTGATGAACCGTGCACTACTTCACTGATAGAGGCAATGGCTACTGTCACAGTTACCGGTGATGAACCGTGCACTACTTCACCGATAGAGGCAATGGCTACTGTCACAGTTACCGGTGCTGAACCGTGCACTACTTCACCGATAGAGGCAATGGCTACTGTCACAGTTACCGGTGAGGAACCGTGCACTACTTCACTGATAGAGGCAATGGCTACTGTCACAGTTACCGGTGATGAACCGTGCACTACTTCACTGATAGAGGCAATGGCTACTGTCACAGTTACCGGTGATGAACCGTGCACTACTTCACTGATAGAGGCAATGGCTACTGTCACAGTTACCGGTGATGAACCGTGCACTACTTCACCGACAGAGGCAATGGCTACTGTCACAGTTACCGGTGCTGAACCGTGCACTACTTCACCGATAGAGGCATTGGCTACTGTCACAGTTACCGGTGCTGAACCGTGCACTACTTCACTGATAGAGGCAATGGCTACTGTCACAGTTACCGGTGATGAACCGTGCACTACTTCACCGATAGAGGCAATGGCTACTGTCACAGTTACCGGTGCTGAACCGTGCACTACTTCACTGATAGAGGCAATGGCTACTGTCACAGTTACCGGTGCTGAACCGTGCACTACTTCACTGATAGAGGCAATGGCTACTGTCACAGTTGGATGTTCAGTGCACAAATTATTTATTTGACACCGGATACTAACATACTAAGACAGAACGCTTGTCAGTGCACCATTTCATAATGTACTGGACACTGTCGTATCATGTGGCACTGACTCTGCACCAATCCATTGTCACAGTCAGCCTCAATACCCTATGGCTGCAGATATTTAGTTAATGCCCTTGTCCATAGCAAAATACTCTGACTACTTTCATCTCCGACATTGGTGCACATTCAAAATAAAACTACGATGTATATGCGAATGATACAAATGCAACTTACCGGAGGGTTATAATAGGACACTAGTCTGGTCGCATCACTCAGGCCGGTGCTCGCATTTCTGTCAGGAACACTGTCTTTATGAACTTTCCGATTTTACTTCCGACAACATCCACCACATGTGCATGGTGTCTCATCTGAGATAGCTGCAAGTTTCAGTGGGTACACTGTAAACCGCCCCACGGTGAATGACATGTCTATACACTGAGGAGTTATCCTGAAGTAATTTCACGATATCATCAGTTGACCCCCCCAGGCAAGGTGATGATTGAATATCTGTTGTGCAGTATGAGCCCAGGTGTGTCATCTCTGTGTGTGTCTGTCATGACACCACACTGCACGTCATCATCACTGACCTCACGTAAACCAACTCTAACAGGTTGTCCTTGTAAAAGAGTATCCTCTGTGGGTCTGTCATCACACACCCTTTGGCCAAGGGAGCATACTTCCTGTATGGATCCGTTACGACCGAGCACATGGCTACTTCGACATCCGTGTCTTCGCTCTTCAAGCGCAGATGAAGCTTCTCTGCCGAGTCTGTGGTAGCGCTTACATACAGTTGTGCTATTGTTGCGATGACTGGCACATCTCCCCTGCAGAGTGATGATTGAACATCTGTTGTGCAGTATGAACCCAGGTGTGTCATCTCTCTCTGTGTCTGTCATGACACCACACTGCATGTTATCATCATTGACCTCACGTAAACGATGAAGCTTCTCTGCCGAGTCTGTGGTAGCGCTTACATACAGTTGTGCTATTGTTGCAATGACTGGCACATCTCCCATACAGGGTGATATGATTGAACATATGTTGTGCAGTATGAGCTAAGGTGTGTCATCTCTCTCTGTGTCTGTCATGACACCAAACTGCATGTCATCACTGACCTCACGTAAACCAACTCATCTTTGTAAAAGAGTATCCTCTATGGGTCTGTCATCACACACCCTTTAGCTAACTAAGCATACTTCCTGAATGGTTCCTTTACGACCTCGAGCACTTGTCTACTTTGACATCCATGTCTTCGCTCTTCAAGTGCGGATGAAGCTTCTTTGCCGAGTCTGTGGTAGCGCTTACATACAGTTGTGCTATTGTTGTGATGACTGGCACATGATTGAACATATGTTGTGCAGTATGAGCCCAGGTGTGTCATCTCTCTCTGTGTCTGTCATGACACCACACTGCACGTCATCATCACTGACCTCACGTAAACCAACTCGTAACAGGTTGTCTTCGTAAAAGAGTATCCTCTGTGGATCTGTCAACACACACCCTTTGGCCATACTTCCTGTATGGTTCCTTTACGACCTCGAGCACTTGTCTACTTTGACATCCGTGTCTTCGCTCTTCAAGCGCAGATGAAACTGCTTTGCCGAGTCTATGGTAGCACTTACATACAGCTGTAACAAAACTAACATTGTTGCGATGACTGGCACATTGCTCCCCTTTGTATGGACACCTGCCAGAGCTCGGCACATAAACCCACAGTCGATGGGTTTGTAACAGAGCATCATGAGGTTCTTGTTTGTTTCAAGGTTCTTCATGAAGAACTGCTTCAGTTCTTTGTTGTTTGCAGTAAACATGTGGACATACTCGAGGATGCTGTCTCTTATGAAACCATACAGTTCTACAGTACGGTGAAACACTTGCTTCTGCAGTTGTCGAGATGGCTGTGAAGTGACTACAGTTGTAGTACCAGGTAGAATGGCATCACCAACAATACCCGACATCAAGAGATACAGGTCAATGGGCGCATTGCAATCAGGCACATGCAGGGATTTGTGATACTCGATGTCACGAATCTCGTCAACCCTGTCTCGGCTGTCTGCCAAAATCAGACATGTGTTATAGCATGTAGAGAAATATAACAAAGGCAGCAAATTTCTGGTCGGGAGACATCTGCAACCCACTGACTGGCAAGACGTCTCAGACTGCTTTGCATACGTTCCTCCATGGCAGCAACATCCCGGCAATTCAAGGTCCTTGGAAGAACCTCTGTCATATCGCTGCAGGTTGAGTCCCACGTATATCTCGTTCAGTGACGCCAGGTTGTCTTCGTCTAGTACCATGTCTCTGTAGCCCTCACGTAGCACTTTCTTCAGTCGATCTGGATAGTAAAAATGGTAGGTATATATTGAATGCTGAGCACCTCGGCTTTTGTTTGATATATTACATAACACACAATGCATGCTCAAACTGGTGATGAACACATTAACAGATTACGCCAAAGTTACGTAAATGTGCCTACATTATACTCTAGTACTTACCAATAAGTGTTGCTAATGAATTCCATTTCACATTAACATTCTATAGTAAAGGGCAAACTATTACATGACTGTTGAAGTTGGTACGACCTGTTTTAAAGATGGCAACATAAACATGTATGCATAAATGTATCATGCGAACACACAGCGTTCTATATATATGAGCATGCTCATTTATAAGTACCTACAAACACTGGTTTATAATTATAACAAACAGAGGCCTTCTGAAAGAGATCAGACCTATAGCTTGGAGGTTAGATAAGAAGGGCCACCAACTGTGGACGATTATTGTAGCCAGCTAAATATGATGTTATTTTGATGTTCAAAGACTTTCTGAAGCATTACAGAATGCCTTGAGACATTAGCGAGATCAATAGAACACTTTTTCAGAAAACGAAACTGTCAAAAAAACATGAAATTGAGAAATCCAGGCATAGGATTATTTGTCGAGTGATGTTATCACATGATGCCGCATGAATGCATCGTCACCTGTCAAGACAACGGTGAGGTTACTCAAGCAAGTGTTCTCTTTTCAAGCCTGATTAAACTGACAACTGTGATATGTATTTGGCATAATTCCTCCTGGGCTTACTTTAAAATGGACATGTCAAAATCAACAAACTGCGAATTAGTTCTTTTAAACATATCCAATACGTGAATTTACCTTGAAGAGGCTGTCGACGATTTGCATAGAAATGAACTATCCTGAAGAATGTTCAGCAATCTGAGAAGAAAGTGTGGACAAGATTGTGTCAAAGATGTGAGAAAACTTGAAGAATTGGCCAGAAAGGTTTCGCACCACAGAAATCACCTTGTTTACGCTACGTTGCCAGGACGTTGATGTAACACCTCCCAGTCTCAGCCTGAAATGCCCAATAAACAAGGCAAAAGCGAGTAGAATAGTGGACAAAGGCAGAAAAAAACTTAGGCCATGTTCACACTGGGTCTGGCTCACGTACCAGATTCTGGCGTATAGTTAGCGTACAGTCGACTTTGCGTTCAGACTACTAATAATTAAGCTGATGCAAACCGTTCGCAAACCGGTCGCCGTGTACATACTGTGCCTGGTTCGCAAATGGCTCTAACCCAATTACATGTAGTTAACTTGTGGCACATCACTTTTTTGGGTCATTGCACATTACTAGCGAACCATACGCGCCCACTGGCGCATTCACATTACAGAGGCAAGTGGGCACGTACCATTCGCATCCACTGAAAACACATCGAGAGGTGGTCTGCACAGACCAGCCACAGCTAACGCAGCGGAACCAGTGTGTACACGGCCAATTGGACATGAACCATATGCGTGTCTGCTAAAATTGCCAGTGTGAACACGGCCTTAGTAAGAGAGTGAATACGTGTCATAAATAACAAATTGGACACGTTTAAAGACAAAAAACTTGCCTTAGAAACAAAGTCGTTGCAAAGGGAAGATCAACAAAATGTCAATCGCCACTTTGCGCATGTCTGCGAGAGTACGCACGAGAAAACCAAATGGCGACATCAACAGAAGATTTGGCGCCTAGAAGTGAAGAGACAGAACCACAGAAGTGGATCTGACCGAAAAACAGCTGAAAAAGTGGGTGATAAACCTGTCTAAATAACGGCCGAGGAGTTTGTTGTAGCAGCAGAACAAGCAACATAGATCTTGCCACAAGATCAAAAAGACAAGCTTCGTGCATATATCACGGGAATTCTAAAGTCAACTAAGGTGCCAAAACAGAATCTAACTAGACAAGAAAGAACGGCTCTAAAAGAACTACAGAAGTAGAAATCAATCACCATACTCCCTGCAGACAATGGGAATGCCACAGACATTATGGAAACGAAAGAATACCAGGAGAAAAGGAAATGCTAAACGACCAATCGACATACAGTGTATGAGAAACTAGGATCCGACCAGGAAGTACAAGGCAGAACTGTTCAGAATGATAAATTCTTTGGAGAACGAAGGGAAGATCACAAAAGATCAGTGCTGGTACTTATACCCAACACTTGAAAAAGTACCACGCATGCAAGGCTCGTAAAAAAAACACAAGTAGGACATACCACTCCGACCAATAGTGGATTCACAAGAATTTGTGAAACAGATAGCAAAGCTAAAAGTGGAAGGTGGCAACACATTTGTGTCATATGATGTTGTGCCACTGCTACGAAGACACCTATCAAAGAAGCATGTGAAGTAATCCGAAAGAGACTACAGAATGACAAGACACTCAAGAAGAAAACAAACCTAACAGTAGACAACATCGTGGAGCTGTTTACATTTGTCTTGGGGACTACGTACTTTAGATTTGGAGGAGAAATTTACCAGGATAAGTTTGGAGAAGCCAAGTCCTGTACCCCCCATTATTGTAACTTGTACATCGAGGATTTGGAGCAGAAAACCATTGCCACAGCATCAGATGATTGCCAATCGAGAAACTGGAAGAGATATGTGGATGATGTTATCTGCCTAGTACACGCGGGAACAGAGCAGAGAAATTACAATAACAACACATGAACACTGTTGACCTTACACAGGCAGCATCATTGTCACAAACGAAGCACAGAATAACAGCATGCCCTTCCTTGAAGCTAAGTTCACTAGAAAGGAAGATGGCAGCATGAAGTCTAGTGTATCAGAAGAAGACACACTGACCAATACCTGAACTTTGCATTCTACCGCGCCAAATACCAAAAGTTAGGAGTTGTCAGAACCCTGATGAATCGATGTGAGACAAACTTCAGAAGAGGGAGACAAGAAGGAAGAGGAGAAACACCTAAAAGGAGCCCTGAAAGTTTGTGGCTATCCACCCTGGGTCTTGAAAAAGATGACAGATAACAACAGGAAGAAAGACTAAAAAAAAGAAAACGGGCCAGACGTACAGAAACCAAGTAGTCATCCCATATGTGGAGGAAGTTTCAGAGAGGGTACATCCAGTACTGAAGAAGTATGGGGTAACAACAGCCGTGCGTCTCCACACCACCCTCAGGTGCCTGTTGGTTCACCCAAGGATAAAGTCGAGCCAGAAGAACAGGGCGAACTGGTGTACCAAATACCATGCAAGAACTGTGGCACTGAATATATCGTGGAGACGGGAAGATTGTTGATCAAACCGAGACTTGAGGAACATAGAAAGGATGTTGACAACACAAGGAAAGGGAAATACATGAGGAGTGAGAAAAAAGATCAATGTCAACCATTATGACATTTGTCATAACAATCATCATCAGTCTAGCTGCTCTTTGTGTCCTGACTTAAGGTAAGGAAAATTCCATAAATGTTTAAAGAGTCGACTGCTGAGTAACTCTCTACAATCACGCTGTGATCGTCTCTGATCTCACACACTGATGGCATCCTTTTAAACGCCCACAGCGCTTGGGGCAGAAGCAAGATACAAATTGTATTTATTAATGTACTGCATTACTTAAAATCAGTGTGACTTTCCCTGAAGGCCCACATAAAAAGAGGTGGTTTCTTTTTAATTTTATCCTGGATAGGTGGTTGGATGTAGTGGAATTACAGTGTATTGTCAGTGCAGAAAAAGGAAACAGCTTTTTTTGAGATGCACTCAATGAAAATGGAGTGCAGTAAGGGAGAGATCATTATTTCTGTAAGGGATATATGACTATTTGTATAACCTTGGGACAGACCATTATTTGTAATAGTATAAAGGACAGATCATTGTTTGTTTTTCCATATATACAACCACGTTTTGGTCATGTATGCAATATAATGATAAAGAATTTATCACAATGGCACAAGTGGCTGCTTCATTGCTTGTTATGTTCCTAATGTGTTTTTTGTCAAATCACACCCCCGACGATTGACCAATAAGTGCCAAACTACGACATTTAGAATTCTTGGATGTGACAATTAGAATTATCATTTTGCTTGACACAAACAAATACGCAAGCTCATACGGTCATATTAATTTCTTATATTTGCAAATTCGATTCAGATGCCGAGTTACACGTTTATATGCATAAATGTTATAATGCCAGACTCACTTTTTTAAGAGATGAGCCTGAAACAAGACAAGTGAAAAAAGTAAGAGAAAAAACACTATAAATCAGTCTGATTCAAAATTTTAATTTCCTAAGCTGGTTAATATTTCACAAGGTTAAGGTGAAAAAAGAAAAGTGAAGCCATCCACATTGCTCATAATATAGTGCAGTAGAAATGAGAACTGACGTCTGATCATGGAGTGATTGGACAAGAAAGCTGCCAACATATCCCCTGTCGCTGGCACTAGAGTAATCACATTACTGGCAAGAAACACCCTCAAGCATGTCTAAGTTCTCGTCTTCAATAACAATGTTACCTACATCGGGGAAGCAACATTATAATGTTGTAAGCAACTATCTTATCACTCTGGTTCATTTTGTTAAATAACATCTATACATTTGGTAGGTGGGTGATGTCAATTTAAATAACTGTCCAATCAATGATTTCTTACAATTAAATCGAAATAGTGATCATGCATTTTGTTATCAAATATGTTAAAATATGATTAGAACAAGACTATTGATCATGCATCCCAAAATATACATAAATTGTACATATGTAAATTTCTTAAGCATATATTTAAAAATAACAATGAAACAATAGTCCGTTGGACCTTTGGCCCAAAGGACTAAAAATGTCATTAGTAACAGTTTAATGTACGTTAAAGTTTGTAAATAAACCAGATTTTAAATAAAAACAATCCTTTAATTAATTACGAGTTTCACAAAACAAAATGTGAACAAAGCCATTTACCACTTTCACACAACAAAATTTAATTGGCAAACTTCTGTCAAAATCATACCAAAAGTAAACGTTGAAACTTCACAATAATCCTTCATCATCTCATAATACTCTATCACACTGAATGCTGCCTGCTACCATTTCCTGCAAAAAACAATACCAAGGTTCTATGCTAACCACAAAAATGCATGTCTCACTGACTGATCCCTTCTATATATGTCAGATGTACATCAGATGTCCCCTAATCGAGACACCAGAAAACATCATCCAATCTGTAGGATGACATTTTGAAATGGCCTGAGGTAGAGGCAGCCGACAGGTGGTCATAAACCACATCAACTCTCAAACTAAGGATTAATGCAACGTGTTCAACACAGTCCCAGATGTAGCCAGGAGCTGAAGTTTACTGGAGCGACAGAGACGGGAAAGAGAGGTAGGGAGAAAGAGGAGGTATGGAGCAGGAAGAAAGATACCAGGAGGAGGAAGAGGGTGGGAGTGGTGTGGAGAGGGAGGGAGGGACGGAGGAAGAGGTGGAGGGTGATATGAAGGTGGAGAGGAAGGATTATGGTTAGGGAGAGAGGGAAGGAGAGGTAGGGAGAAAGAAGGAGGGAGGGAGGGAAAGAAGGAGTGGTAGAGAGAGACAAGGACGGGGAGTGGGGGAGGGAGAGGTAAGGAGGGAGGGTGAAATGGGAGACAGGGAGGAGGGCAAAGGAGGGAGACAGTAGGAGAGGAGAGGGAGGGAGACAATTGCAATGTTCAGAAAACAATCATTTTAACAGAGGAATGGTTACTGAGAATTCACATTTAGAAGCAGAAAGAGAAAACTTATAATCAAAATGGACACAAAAATATTTCACTTTTTGTGTTGGAAACTCCAAAGAACCAGCATGGTTTGGATATGTTGGCACTAACAGAGCAACGTGCAGAAGCTGTGTGTTTGTGACAATTATGTCTAGATAATTACTGAAGGAAAGAAACTGGACAGGAGGATGAATGGCCTGAGAGTCGCCAGTGGGACTACGTTCCAGCAAGGGGAAGAATAATGAAGTGAGATAATGGCAGGTCCCTTGGTGCAGGCGGAGGTGGACTGAGTGGCAAGGAGAGCAGAGGCAGTGAAACAGCAGGGCTGCAAGAAAAGGGGTCAGACCACAGTTATGTTGAGAAGACAGAGGTGACGAGAAAGATGGAGGAGGATGAACAAGGAAGGGGAAACTGCCCGATGTGGCGACATGGAAAAGAACAACCAAAAGCAGTGCAACAGTACTATAGTTAGTCAGCCTTGCGACAGTACTATAGTTAGTCAGCCTTCCATCTTTTGAAGGGAACAATTATGAAGACCATAATTATGTCTAACATAAAAAGTACACAAGAAGTTAACAAGGTATCCAGGTCTTACAACTGCTCAAAGAGCTTTATACTTCACTCTCTGGCAGACGTTTTCACCTGTACACCAACTTGACTTCTCTGGGAAGCATTCAGCCACACCGCGGGAAGGTGATTCATATACCACTGTCTAAAGTCATTCATACAGAAGAGTGAACTCAAATATCTGAAGTCAAAGTCTGATGAGCACTCTAATGCCTGTGCCACAGCATCCTATATGTACACAGGTATCCCAGCAAGTACATAAAAGTATATTTATTGTGTAACTTTTGTGACTCCTGTATCTCAGTGCCAGCACAACTCATTGCAAGCATAAAAGTCCTAATAGTAGGTCTTCCTTGGTAAGAAATCATTTTTAGGTCTCACAGATCCCTAGTCCTTGATTCTGACCAAACGCAGACTACAGTGCTAAAACAGCTGCTCCCTGTAGTACAGAAAAGAAATTGGCTGATCCCTTGGAGACAGCACATCCTTGTGGAGTTTGGGTATAATGTTGGCATAAAAAGTTGAAAATGTGATGAAAATGTAACTGCAACATCAGAAATTTAAATTGGATGAGCTACAAACAGCTGACGCCACATCGAGGCAATGAAGTCCGACCTGCTGATGTCACTTCTCACATTTACCAGGTAAATATTTAACGTTTAACACCACCAGCCATTGTACGTATTTGAGATAGCTCTGAGATCATTATTTTTATAAACAAGTACTGTAAAAATTCTGCATGTTTTAAAAAGATTATCAAAACTGTTATCTCCAGATGGTAGCTGAAATAATTCACACAACCGACAGACTGACTGTGTACTTAAGAAATTCTTTGAATAAATTTTGTTGGGTCTCATTTTGGGTTAATTTTTTAAATAATCGAACCTATCTAATATCAGCTATGATATGCTAGCTCATTTGTACACATTTGTTCCGTTTCAGTGAAATCATCACACAAACCAATTGACAATTTGGCTAAAGAATAAAACAGTACAGCTGTAGTTTGTTGCTATAAGGGTCACTGTTCAAAACATTCACAACTTATGGAAGATATTGTTTATGGCTCCAAGATTAAATTGTAACAGCAGGAATAAAACTTACATTGGAGCTCTATTTGAAACTTGCAACGTTTCAATCCGTCTACCGCAGATCTTGATCATGCACTGATGTTATATGACGTGGCTCAGATTTTGGCGGAATGGTCTGGTTGTAGCCACGTCACATGACATCAGTGTGTGATCAAGATCCGCGGAAGACAGATCAAAACGTTGCAAGTTTCAAATAGAGCTCCACTGTAAGTTTTATTCCTGCTATTACTTGCAACGTACCCTATTGAATGATCAAAGTAAATTATTTTAATGACCTTAATAAATATATGCCTCCTTTCATTAACCAAACCACACACATTAATTAGACAGCAATAAGGCTTGCTTCCTGGCAGTGCTAAATGCAGAAAGCGTTCTCCTTGTGTATTCATACCGGCAGTTGTCATGATGGAAATTTAAGCATTTTTTATATCACAAGTTAGGTGGAATGTCTCCAGCTGATATGCAGTCTTGTTTTTTGTTTTTGTTTGAAGACATAAGTTGATTGTCCGTAATGTGTAACATTATGGACAATCAACTTATGTCCGCCTAACATCAAGTATGAACACTAAACCAACGGGACTTTCAAAAAATTAAGTAGTTACTTTTCTTCCAAAGTGCAATAGATTAATACTTGAAAGTTTGGTGCCTGAGATGCATACTATTTAGTTACTACTAAATTAGTAACAAAACATGTTAACACAGTCACACATTATGTTAGCCTGATTATAGTCGCATAGCTTGAGCATCAGTGAACCTTCAAGATCTGCTAAATCAACTGAAGGGGAAGCTTTAAGTTCACAGTGGTCATTCTAACAGGGTGTCCCTATCATGTCATCTAAGGCATTCAACTTGGTGTACCTATGTAACACACCCGCCACTCTTACTCAACTGACTCAAATGAAGGGCTATTCGTCTTTAGTCTTGAAACAATTCTGTATGATTAACCAGCATCATGAGCCTTACAGACCACGAGGCCAGAAGAGGATATGAAACCATCATCATGGGAAATCAGGGGAAGGTGTTCCATGGTAGAGACGAGATGTTCCCACTTTCCAAGACAGGCATAAATATTGAGTGACCACTGACCAGTCTATATAAATGAACAACTGACATTAGATTCCCCATGAAATAAGACCATTCTCTGCCTGACGTATGTCGAAATGACAACTCGAAGAAATCAAATAAAACTGACGATGACCCAGTTAATAAACATAATTGGCAGCTGGATTGTTCGAAAGAGAAGCCGACCAGGATCGTCTTGTAACACCACTGTGACATGTCAAACAGTTCAGCATCAACAAAGTTATTCTGGGTTGTGGATGAAACAACAATCTCACCATCACAGTAGCCCCGGGCAGTGGACTTCGTCATCAACACACCTGCCCCTTGTGAAAAATGTGCAAACTAAAATCTGGTTGACGCGATCAATATCTTAGTGAGTCGGTGTGGTGGGGTCTTGACCTCCCAAGTCCCATTGTTTTTATCAAGTGGGGTATCTGTTGAATACAAAGTTAGCAGCAGGAGATGGACAAAATATTTCAAGAAAAGCAAATGTGGGAATGTTTTCAGTGAACAAAAGAAGACCAGCTAAGGCTTGTGTATAAGAAGGAAGCAGATAAATTACTTCTGAAACCTTAAATTATGTAATACAAGATAAGTTTACAATGTACGTTATTCAATCAATATTTATCATAACCCTCACACTACATTATGGGTGTTATTAACATGTACCATTATAGACTTAGTTGCAATTCTTGAATTAAATCTTTACCTTTCATTCTACTAGGTGCTGCAGTAGACAAGGATTAAGTCTGAATTTCCTGTACAGAAGTGGTAACGCCTACTACAACTGGAATCCAATCGAGAATAATCATATATGTCCAATACCAAGCCCAAATAAAGTTAATAATATCAGAGGGCAACTTTTTCTGCTGACACTGTAGGAAGCCAGGAAACTAGCTTTGAACATGCTTACCAGAACAATATCACTACAATTTGAGCAGCTTTTGTTACGGAAGTCACGCTGGAATGGCTGATATGTATATGATATGTATCTGACTCCAGGTTTCACAACAGGTTTTGATTCTTTGTAAATGTTCTTATACATACCCTAGTCACATGCGTTTGGCTAAATTACTGTTCCAAGAGACACCCTGTATGACTGAAACAAATTATCAATCAGTATATTGATATACAGGTATATCACTATACAGCCTGTACCATGATCGATACGCAACACAGCGTAACTTATATTTATATACCACCAAAATAAAAATAAAATTATTTCCACTTTACTTTGGGTGAATAAATAAAATTGTTTATTCAAGATTTTGTTATTTTCAATTTTACAGTAATAAAAACTGTTTTTTATTCTATCATCAGAGCAAAAATTGAAACATTTCACTATTTTTGTTTAATATGACAGGTCAACCATTATGTCCCAGTCCCCCAAATACGCTTTTGTCACTCGCTACCCTACCACCTTGCATATCAATTTACCCAGGGGAACACTATATATACACCAGCCATACACTATTTTAATCATAATACGTATCGCGATACATTCCTTATCATGACTCATATTGTGATGGTACTCTATCTTTAGTTCTTTACAACCCTAACACCCTGCCCAAAACTGAAACACACTGAAAATACAAACAAAATGCTAATTTCTTCTACTTTATGCCTATACCAGACATAGCTGTATACAGTTGGTGGCAGAATCTTCAAATTTTTCATGAGTTTTGAAGGGTACTTCTTTCTGGGAGCTGAGAGCCCGAGATTACTGTCGTGACCATCATTACATGTTTCATGAATAATGAAACAGAATCGTACATGAAATCCCTCTAAAATTCAAAGAAAACCGTGCACCACCTGTTAAATGTAATCATGCATCTGATTTCACAAGCTACTAATGTATCATATCAAAAACACAGCCTCAGAGAAGTGCAACTTCCACGGAGAGGACACACATTATAGGGGTAAGACTAAGACATCTGACTCGGTACTGGTCAGCATTTTATGTGTAATTTATTTAATTCTGCCAGAAACTAACTTTCTATTTTGTAAACAACTATAGATGGTTATTTTTTTAAGATATAATGCTGTTAAGACAAATATTTTTATTTCAGAAGACTTAACAGTTATTAGTATTGATGTAATAAGGATGCCAAGACACCAAGACTAGTTAACTGTCAGCCTCTTTTGGTAGGTATTAGACGATCCGATCTATGTGTCAAAGGCCATTTGGTGTTACGGTAAATAAAAATAACATTGACCAGTGTACAGTTATCCTAGCTACAGTGGTAGATATCTCAGTCAAATACAATAAACGTGTTCACATTATAACAACAAAATTACAATAGCAAGTAGGAACAGTTTTGAGTAATGTATTACATTTTAATGAAATTGTAAAACTGCTTATATAATATTTGACATTTTTATTTGTTATTACACACAACACAGTTACAAGAAAACCATAGAAGCAGGGTTTTGTTAAGAACCGGAACCCGAGTAATTTACCTGGCTTTATATACTGACCATCTGTGGAAAGTGTTGAAAGTTGCATAACATTCAGAGTTGTACATCCGTAACCGCAGACACATGACCCTGTGACTTACATATGGACAGGAAATGAATTAATTTCTACTCTGTCTGGAATCTATTACACAAACTCATAATTTGGTTACATTTTTATGTATCCATATTTCAGAGTTTTTTAATGGTTGAAGCAACCACCCAAAATTCATTTTCTCTGCGTATGTCCATAACAGTGCTATTTTTAGGACATTTCTCAAAAAAGGGTAAAGCTGGAGTGCTGCCATTTGTCATGGTAATAGTACTAGGTGGGTTACACATTAGGCCTATTTTAAAATTCACCTATCTCTATTGTGCTTTATTGTGTATCTTGGCAAAGTTTAAAAAATCTCTGAAATGTACACTAGGCCTTGACATTAAGGTTTTGAATCCACTGGCCCAGGGGGCCAGTAGATTTGAAAAGTTATTGGCCCGCCTGTGAAAGTTATTGGCCCGGATTTTGTGTTACCGTCAAAAATATGCTCATTCTGAGGTGCAAAACATTATTGTCTTTTTATAGTTTTACCAACAAAGTTACTATACACATATTGATTGTTCAAAGTGAGATGTCCAAAGCTAACAATATTGTTCTTTTTAAGTGTGTACTCAGATGCATATATACAGTATTTGCCAAGTTTAAATAAAGTGTGGTCAGTGTGACGACAGCTAGTCAGTCCGAGTCGGTAGTTGAGTTGACGCTGCTTTCATGTATAGGTCAATCAAGGCATTAGACTATTTCACGGTTCATTCGCTAGGTGGCACCACCCAAAATAGGTGGCCTTCACCTTCCCTTGCTGATGCAGCTTTCATCAGAGCAACAGCATGTTTATCATACTTATTATTTTCCTCGATTACACACTGAACCTTTTCTCCGATTTTAGGGTCCCAACACTGTTTGTACACGTGAAATCTGTGAATGACTGAAATCAATTCGAACGCCATGACATGTAGTCTCGATCACCCAAACCCTTTGAGTGCTACCGCCTGCTGGCATTACGCCCCTCACTGTGTGGTGGTGCCACCTGGTGGATTGGTGGAAAACACTGGCATTGGTCCCTTTTAATGGAGCACCGTATAGCTCTTGTCTCCGCGCACTGCACCATTATTAGAATGAACACGGTATGCTAAAATTTAGTTTTGTTTCGTGAAAGGTGGGCATTAGTTCAAATCATTACTTACACATCTGGTGCATGACAATTATGTTTTAAACTTTTATCTCCCAACAATCCCAGTTCATTTCCAAATAAAACAACACTAGATTTTGTGACACTGTAATATTTTTCACACAAAGCCAAAACACTAACCCTACCCCCTTATTTTTCATAACCACTGTCTTCAAACACAATCGACTATATATCCACTATTTACAGACCTACGTAGCTAATTTTTATTTTAAAATGTTTGGAAAGGTAACATACGAATCTATACTTAATATGAATGCCAATATTGCAGACCAACTTGAAAGAAAAGCACAACATATGCTGTAATTGTGTTAACATTTTCATTTGGTTTAGTGACCGAAGGTGTACAATAGGTCAAATCATTACTTACACATGTGGCACATGATACTGTTTTTATCTCGCAGCAATCCCAGTTCATTTCCAAATAAAACATTACTTTATAAAAAAATTAATATCTTGCATACACAACCAAAACTCTTATATTACCCCCTCACTTATCATAACCGCATTCCTAAAACACATCTACTAATTACAGGGCTATGTACCTAACTTTGGTATCGTCATGTTAGGTGTAGTATGTTACATATTCGCAGTAAGTATGCATGTCAATATTATATACGTAATTGAAAGTAAAGCAAATATTATGCCACCAGAGATTAAATTTTAGTTCTTCTAAATGTTGCTAAATGTCATTACTTAGATATATGCACATATATAGGTAAAATTTCATACAAATTGCTTATTGTCACCAATTTGGTAGCCCCCTTATGTCTGCACTGTTGAGAAATGTATTATGCAAATAGTAATACAGCATTATGAAGTGTCATAAAATGTGTACGTCCATAACGCAGATCAACCATAAACTGTTTACAAAAAAGTTAAGTACATGTGCACACTCAGGACTGAAAATGTACTTTGCATAATTTTTTTTATTAAGCCATTATTAGAGAATACAAACAAACAATTGTCAATTTTACGTTGTAGACGTACTTGCCTGATGTGACCTAAATTGGACCCACGTTACCCAAAAACATGCTGAACACAGAGAAATTAAATTTGACAGCTAGAATGTTATATATATATATATACCTCTATCTGATTACTACATAAAAAATTTGTCTCAAAAAAGAAAATGTGCTGACAAACTACTAATTTTTTTTAACATTGAATTTATGTGAAAACATCATAGTCTCTGTCTTTGACCCTAATTAGTTAACAATTCCTGCAACGATATGATAAATCCATAACATTTCCAGTTAGTACAGATATTTACCTTTAAAATGATACCATATTTGTATGGATAAAGCTAATTTGAAAAAATGGGCCAAGTGGACCTGAAGTCTTTTGGACTAATATGTCTATATGTGACCCCGGCTGACCAAATGAGTGCTAAGTCGGAAAAATTGTAACATTGTTTTCTTACATCCTTGTAAAGGTTTGGTAGGGTGCTTTACACGGTTTCAAAAAATATGACTGCTACAAAAATTGGCAAAGTTATGGAGCATTGAACATGGTAGGGATCAAAAAGTGAAAATGAAGAAAACGGCTTTTGAAGATTTACATTATATATGCAAATGGTTTGCATGGAAATATTACATGCACAACATTTAAATGTGGCACACAGTATGTAATATGTATGTTATGTTGCAATGATACACTGGAAGTACAAATGTGCTGCTACAAAGACTTATCAAGTTATGCCAGATTATGTCTTCATGTGTAAAACTAAGAGGACAGATTATTTGAGAGCAAAAGGTAGACTCACTGTTTAGACACAAGTTTAAAACCTACAGGCAACTGTCCAGTTTAACAGGGGTCTAGTGGCTTAATGCTGTCTGTTGACACAAGCTACTGCCAGTGAGCAATTACACATTAGTCACAGTTTCCATCAAACAATAGCAGGCAGAGAATCTTAGCTCCACAGCTGGGTGTAATACACAACCAGAGCCACCACTGATTCATGGTCAAGTAGATTAGCTCAATGCACCAACTAAGACAATACACAACACTGTGAGTGTCAGTGTCCAGAGTGAGGCCTAAGCAGTGTCCTCATTGCTGAATAGATCAATTAAATCTGCCAAGTGGGTGACATTCTGCACAAGTGTTCATTAATCCTCAGAACACCAGATTGACCACATATCTAAACAAAGCGAATGTAATAGGTGAAGAACAGGCAGTGTTCAAATAGGGGTATTGGTTGAATTGTATTTGTCTCGACGCAAAAGGCTTTATTGTGCCTTCATCAATTATAAGAAAGCATTTGATTTAGTAGACCGGTCCTCCCTGTGGTCTAAGATAATTTAATGCGGTATTATTGGTATTGTGTTGAAAGTTGTATACAACATATACAAAAATGCTAAATCATGTATAAATCAGGGCCAGGCTGTGTCACCTTCTTCTCATGTGATGTATAGGTATGGCAAGGAAAAAACTTGTGTCCTTTGTTATTTGCTATTTACCTGAATCATTTTGAACACTGTTAGTCACAATTATAACGGACTTGACATGGCAGCTGGTGAAATTTACAACAACCTTAGGGATGATGATGTAGAAAATGTATGCTGATGACACTAGAATGATTCAATCAAATGCAGATTTCTTGCTTGTGTATAGCGGAACTATGTCAACTCTTCTAATGATTGACATTTGGTTGTTTCAGGTGTCAACTATATTGTGAATCTGTAATTATTAGTCTGTATTGATACAATTGATTTACACAGTACCATGTCTACACAAGGCATGGCAAGCGTAAACAGAACAGTAGAATGCATTTGATATCAATAAAGTGTAGGATATTTCACTCTATAGTTGTCCAGAATATAATTTTTTTTATGTTTGTCACCAACAGGCAGGCTGCAAAATAAGGCCGGTCCGATCGTCCCGGACGAGTAGTTTCAGTGATCGGACTAGTCCATGTTTAGTGGAGCAGTCCCATCGGACTAGCTGTTATTAGGTAAATTAATTTACGCTATGTATACGCTAGTTGGGTGTTGTGATGGAATAAAACAAAATCAGACAGTAAGATAGCATTTTATCACAGGCAGCTAAATATTCCGTACGACCGTCAGATGGGAAACTTGCTGAACGCAGTGAATATAAATGGCGGCTGTTTACATCCAGTTAGCGTAGGATAGGTAGTGCCACCTAGCGACCATAAGTGGTGAGCGACATGGACAAACATACATGCGCGGGTTACAGACATCGTTACGTGCTATCCCGTCGTGATGGTAGTTGCGTTATTCCTGCATTGGGTGATTATTTTAGCAAGTTACCAAACGCCAGCAATGTTACTGATTGTTTAGTCGGCTTCGGGAAAGGAAACGCTAATGAAAAGTATAGGGCAAATGATGCAACTTAGTCCGACAATGTCGGTCCTTTGTCGCCGTCAAGCTTCAAATTCTGCTGGCATCGCCTTGTCCACGACTCCTGTTTGCTGCCCCTCATTAAACTAGTCATGTCTTCTGATAACTTTGCAATTGGATCTACGAAATCACATGTATTTGTTTCTATCAATGACACATTTATTCGAACATTTAATTGAAATGGGAAACGGCTTGTTTTCTTTATGAAATAAAGCCACTTTTACTATGTGCCATAACTGTCACACATATATGATACAACAGTACGATTGATTTTTAAGGACTAGTAAAACAATATGAGGACTAGTTGTTTCCGAGTCAGCTAGTCCGACGGACTACCTGTCAACTAAATACACTGTGCACCCTGAACAGGTGACATAATATTAATTTTCTATGTTTGTCACCTACAGGTTTCTACAGACAATACATCTTTAACCAATAGACACCACAGTCACACTATTTTATAATAATTAAATGAACATCAAAATAAACACAACTTGCAATTATAGAAAATCAATAGTTTTGAAGATAAAAAGTGTTAGGCAACTGTTCAGTCTAACAGGGGTCAAGTGTGTCTACTCTGCCTGGGCGCTGTGACCAATTAAAGATTAGTCAAGGTCTCAATGGAACAGTAGCACTAGGATGCAGAGTTTAGTCATGGTGTTGACTTTGTGGCACATTAAACAAACTATACTGTTGGGGGTGTCTACTCTGCCTGGTCGATGTGACCAATTAAAGATTAGTCAAGGTCTCAATGGAACAGTAGCACTAGGCTGCAGAGATTAGTCATGGTGTTGACTTTGTGGCACATTAAACAAAATCTACTGTTGGGGGTGGTCTCAAGAGCCCTTCTCAAAACCACATCACTAGATAATGTAAAACTTTTGCACTTTGGGGGCCCCTTAGGTGTCCTTAGAATGATTCAATCAAATACAGATTTCTTGTATGTAGTGGCAGCACCCTAAGATACATTTATGCAAAATTAGAAAAAAAGTTGCTGAACAGTTTCTGAGATACGGCAGCTAACGGCAGACGCAGAGTGATGGCAATAGTCCCTTGGACCTTCAGCCAAAGGACTAAAATGGCGTTACGGTTGAACATTTGACAGAACTGCCCATAAGTCAAAATAAATTGTCTATTATTCAATAATGTTACATTATATTATAGTCCTGTTGTATCTGTAGTGATCTGGGACTTAGGCAGGGCATTTTATGCGGTCCCTGCTTTGGAGATCATGGTCCCTGCTATCAACACACTTAACAACAAAAACCATGATAGAAGGCAAACTGCTAGCAAGAATTGCATCAACTCATGTGTCCTCCCTCAGACGCACTGTATCGTCACAGAAACATCAAGGCTCAATGGCGCCACCATGCAGGTAGCACCAGAACTACAGTGAGATTCTCAAATTTTGCGCAGTGATTTGTCATCATTGGCAAAACCATTGACACAATATAATATTGAACTGTTTTCATGTTTAATGATTTCTTCCAACAATTTGTTAATCATGACCACACATATGTACTGATATTATGAATAAAATATATTAAAAAATAACAGGACATATGAAGTGCTGCACCATAGCTTCGAGGAGTATAGTATGTTGTCTACAAAAAGGCTATATATGACAAAACAACACAAGTGCTGCTGCATGTACAAAGACATTACATTATATTGTCCTTTCATTTATTGATATTATAAAAATAGATGTACTATGACAGTGATGTCACCATGCAGATAATTTGGAACCGAGTTCAACCGAGTCAGCTGTCTGTAACACATAAGTCAATGAATAGAACTAGGTCTAGGCAATGACGTCATCTAGATGGACGTTTTCTGCTGTCTGCTAACATGGTGCAGCGATAGAAATAAGCCAGAATATTTACTTGTCTGCCGGACAAGTAAGTTTTGAAATCTACTTGTCTGCCAAAATTTTAACTTGTCCGAGTGGTTGTTAAGGGGAATCGAAGCTTCGGAAATAACACAAAAAAGTCTTTCATATTTTTATGACAACACAATGTTCCTGCAGTTTCGTTGCACATACATCTGAGTGACTTGTGATCAAAGACACAATTTGATTTCATCAGCAAATTTTGTTTTCTTTATGAAATAAAGCCACTTTTACTATGTGCCATAACTGTCACACATATATGATACAACAGTACGATTGATTTTTAAGGACTAGTAAAACAATATGAGGACTAGTTGTTTCCGAGTCAGCTAGTCCAACGGACTACCTGTCAACTAAATACACTGTGCACCCTGAACAGGTGACATAATATTAATTTTCTATGTTTGTCACCTACAGGTTTCTACAGACAATACATCTTTAACCAATAGACACCACAGTCACTCCATTTTATAATAATTAAATGAACATCAAAATAAACACAACTTGCAATTATAGAAAATCAATAGTTTTGAAGATAAAAAGTGTTAGGCAACTGTTCAGTCTAACAAGGGTCAAGTGTGTCTACTCTGCCTGGGCGCTGTGACCAATTAAAGATTAGTCAAGGTCTCCATGGAACAGTAGCACTAGGATGCAGAGTTTAGTCATGGTGTTGACTTTGTGGCACATTAAACAAACTATACTGTTGGGGGTGTCTACTCTGCCTGGTCGATGTGACCAATTAAAGATTAGTCAAGGTCTCAATGGAACAGTAGCACTAGGCTGCAGAGATTAGTCATGGTGTTGACTTTGTGGCACATTAAAACAAAATCTACTGTTGGGGGTGGTCTCAAGAGCCCTTCTCAAAACCACATCACTAGATAATGTAAAACTTTTGCACTTTGGGGGCCCCTTAGGTGTCCTTAGAATGATTCAATCAAATACAGATTTCTTGTATGTAGTGGCAGCACCCTAAGATACATTTATGCAAAATTAGAAAAAAAGTTGCTGAACAGTTTTTGAAAAAATAGCCAAATGTTACATTTTTACCAGTTTTGGGGTCCTTGGAGGCCCTAGGGAGCCCTTAAAATGATTCAATCAAATACAGATTTCTCGTGCAGAGTGGCAATGCCCTAAGATATGTCTATGCAAAATTAGAGACAATGTTGCTGAACGGTTTCTGAGATACGGCAGCTAACGGCAGACGCAGAGTGATGGCAATAGTCCCTTGGACCTTCAGCCAAACGACTAAAAATGGCGTTACGGTTGAACATTTGACAGAACTGCCCATAAGTCAAAATAAATTGTCTATTATTCAATAATGTTACATTATATTATAGTCCTGTTGTATCTGTAGTGATCTGGGACTTAGGCAGAGCATTTTATGCGGTCCCTGCTTTGGAGATCATGGTCCCTGCTATCAACACACTTAACAACAAAAACCATGATAGAAGGCAAACTGCTAGCAAGAATTGCATCAACTCATGTGTCCTCCCTCAGACGCACTGTATCGTCACAGAAACATCAAGGCTCAATGGCGCCACCATGCAGGTAGCACCAGAACTACAGTGAGATTCTCAAATTTTGCGCAGTGATTTGTCATCATTGGCAAAACCATTGACACAATATAATATTGAACTGTTTTCATGTTTAATGATTTCTTCCAACAATTTGTTAATCATGACCACACATATGTACTAATATTATGAATAAAATATATTAAAAAATAACAGGACATATGAAGTGCTGCACCATAGCCTCGAGGAGTATAGTATGTTGTCTACAAAAAGGCTATATATGACAAAACAACACAAGTGCTGCTGCATGTACAAAGACATTACATTATATTGTCCTTTCATTTATTGATATTATAAAAATAGATGTACTATGACAGTGATGTCACCATGCAGATAATTTGGAACCGAGTTCAACCGAGTCAGCTGTCTGTAACACATAAGTCAATGAATAGAACTAGGTCTAGGCAATGACGTCATCTAGATGGACGTTTTCTGCTGTCTGCTAACATGGTGCAGCGATAGAAATAAGCCAGAATATTTACTTGTCTGCCGGACAAGTAAGTTTTGAAATCTACTTGTCTGCCAAAATTTTAACTTGTCCGAGTGGTTGTTAAGGGGAATCGAAGCTTCGGAAATAACACAAAAAAGTCTTTCATATTTTTATGACAACACAATGTTCCTGCAGTTTCGTTGCACGTACATCTGAGTGACTTGTGATCAAAGACACAATTTGATTTCATCAGCAAATTTTGAAATTGCAAAATTATATTTGCAACTATTTTCCGGTCCAGTATCATTATAACATATAACACTGCTGTATAATTTTGGCATCAGTTTGTCATTGAAGATGCCATTCAACCATCAGGAACACGACCAATGTAAAGCCAGGAAATGTTGTCACAAAAATCATAATAATCTATATAATCTGATATTATTTTGTTCAACCTCTATCAGTCTATGAACTTCAACATTAACAAAGTTCTGTATTTTACAAACGAAGATAATATTTAATTGATCATCAGCAAACAAACGCATATTTTTCCTAAATGTTCTACTACCATTTCAATGATGATAAAAAGTTTTAACGGTGCCCAAATTACATTTACCAGGCGGAATATAATTTATAGATTTAATTATGTCGTAATGTTGCTGCCGTGTGCAGACAGCCGAAGTTGGCGGAAGCCGACATGTAAACAGTGGTTAGCACACCGTCCCCGCATCTTGCATAATTCGGCTTCGAAAACTCGCAATTTATGGTTAAACTAAATGTTACATACATACAGCAACACTTCTGAAATTCTATTAATATTCCATTTATCAACCACCACCATAGATTTAGCGGAGAGCCAGTTACTAGTTTTGAAATTTTTTACCGATCTGGATCGGCTAATCATCGATGACTTGGTCTTGGACCAGGCAAGACTTGGTCTTGGAAGACTGCCGAGTCCACGTGGGTTAGGCATAATAATGGTTAAAACTGTATAATTATCCAAATAACAGGTAGCGATACCAAGCCTACTATTTCCAAAGTTCATCAAATATGATCCGTGAGCGGAAGCAAGTTGTACGTCGGCCAAACTGATGGCATCAGTTGATGACCCTGTTAACGCAGGCACTAAACTCGGCGGTCGAACACTGACCGACAACACACAGGTGGCGGAACGACAAGACGCCGACACACTAACAAAATTGCAACGCACGTGATTGCTAGCGAACTTCAATTACGTTTGAATGTCCTCAAATAAAAAGTAATTTTTCACTTGTCCACCGGATAACCATGTAGAGTCATTTTACTTGTCCGGGTCAAAAATAACTTGTCCCAGACAAATGGACAAGTGCTATTTCGAACGCTGTGGTGAGAAGGGATCACAGTTTGTTGGTCGAAGTTTATTATTCTTACCTCAAGTTACCTGTTTGAATCTAATTATGAGCAAGTGCATACTTCTGTCAATCTGTGTACATATATGACTACACATCTGTTGAAAGCATTATTTAGGTAGTGTTCAAGAGCATTAATATTTATTTCCCTTTATTAGTTACAATTGCACAATGTTTTGTTTGTGTTTAACACTAAGAAGAGTGGCAGCAAATTGTGCATAATTTGTTCCAACCCTGCACTTGGTGACACAAAAAACCAGTTGGAAATGAGGAATGTGTCTTCTTAGTCGAGTTTGCACAATTTGCTGCCACTCTTCTTGGTTGAGTTTGTTACATTAACTAATTACGGAAATGACTTTACCAGCTTAACAAAATGCACAATTTAACCAGTGCATTATTTTTAGGCGAGCGATCGCTGTTGCTCCTTACTGCTCGCACTAATCGCTCAACTAGGGAGCGATTTATGGCTCGCGCTAATTGCCATTATCGCTCGAGTCACCAGACCTGCTGCATGTGGTGCCCTCTAGCTGCAAAATATACACCCTTTTGTTTGAAAGAAAATATGTCACATTGTCACATAAATTAGCGTTCGTGCGCAGTTGCCGACGTTTCCAGAGCTATGACTTGGAGTTTGCTTATTGCTCAACAGGATTCTTCTTGACTGGCCATTGTTTGACAGTCATAAATCATTAATCAGCTGCAATTTTCTGCACTGGGTAGCGTGAAATTGAAATCGCTTGATGTCCCGAATTGATCCGATCAAATTAATCTTGCGTAATAGATACCGCTATGGCATGGTTAGCCTAGATTGCGTTTTGGCATGACTGGGCAGTGGTGTTACCAAACGGACAAACAGGAACACCATGTAGGGTGATTCCATGTCAAATCAATCAGTTTTGACACTTTTTTGGCCGACCCACCTCCGAATTAGCTTAAATTTCATATACTAATTGGCACATATTATGTAAACAACCATGCACAATTTTAGAAAATTGGGTTGTATAGTTTTCGAGTTACAGGCCCTAAAGAAAATTACAATTTGTTAAAAAAACGGAATTTGATCGTCGTTTTGTATCATTCTCCGATCCATAACTTCAGTAATAATAGTGCTAGACTAATAAATGTTACATTTCTGGAAAGGTCTCATTTAACTGCATCTAGTGGACATGGAATCATATAACAAAATATAAAAAAAAAAAAAAAATTTAATACATGCCATTTTGGTGACCTGTGACCCCCCCGTGAAAAAAACTCCAAACTGATTGGACCAAAAATAGATTAATTATATAGAACAATATGTAGCTCAAATATCCTGAGAAAATCAGAGTGGGCACTCTTAGGGTTTTTAAGATATCAAAATAGCACACATATGAATTTTTTTTTAATTTGTATAATTCTGTTATAATATTTTTTCTATGCTATCATTTTGCAATTATCCAGTCTATTAATTTACTTATACTAAATAGTAAATATACAAGTACCAGGTATATATAATTATATTATACATAATACATTTTATATTCTGACCTATAAAATATGTAACAGTGGTTACCAAGTTGCAGCTTCACATTTTGTTACATAACAGATACAATGTACAGTAGATACAACGTTTACTGTTTTAAGCCGAGATCCACCATTTACCACTGATGACATACATCAGTTCTTCACTAACCATGGCGTTGTGCTGTGTTGGAATTGACAAAGGAAAACTGTGTGATCCTGTTTTGAGCACACATCAACTGACACAGGAGCAACAATCTTTAGCTACTCTGCGAATTGGATTAGATAATGTTACGGTACTGTGTGACATTCACTTGAAAAAGTACATTACTAGTTATGCTTCCAACCAGAAAGTGTGCTGTGATCCGTGGCTATGCCATACAGGAAAGCCTTCTCGAAAAGTCAGCGGATTGCGACATATTACCAAATCTTTGGCTGCCCAATATTCCAATATTGTGCTCATACCTGGCAAAAAATTGTGCACACGATGCCGGAAGCAACTACCAAGTTGGCGCCCAAAGACGGTCCCTGCATGCCCAGATGAAGATGCTGAAGGTGATAGCACTGATGACGTGTATGAAGTTGCATTCGGCGCTTGATGTCCGAGTTTGGTACAAGCTACCACATGGCACGGGTAGCAAAGCGACTGACCAGTACCGAAGGAATTATATCGTCTCCTAACCCAAAGCCAGGGAAGACTCTCTGAAGATACAGCAACTGTAGTAAGAAACTTTTACGAAAGTGATGTTGTAAGTCGGCTGATGCCTGGAAAAAAAGACTGTGTCAGTATGAGAATTCAAGGTCAGCGTTGTAACGTCCAGAAGCGTCTGATTCTGTGCAATCTGAAGGAAACATACAGTTGTTTCAAGGCTGAACACCCGACACTAGCAATAGGGTTTTCGAAATTCGCCGAACTACGCCCAAAGAATGTTGTGTTGCCAGGTGCCAGTGGCACGCACAGCGTCTGCGTATGCACCATCCACCAGAACGTGAAGCTCATGCTGCACGGTGCAAAACTGAGCAATGCATCAGAGTTCTGCAAAATCGTGGGAGACTATCATGCGGATATCAAGTATGACCATCTCATAGCAGCTATGACGTGCAATCCACCGTTACCGGCATGTTTCCTTGGGAAGTGTGACTACTGTCCCACACAGGATCATTTGAAAGAGAGTCTACATGCCGCACTTGATGAACTAGCCATCGATGAAATTACATATAAAGCATGGGTCTCGGTTGATCGAACAAGACTGGAGACGGTTGTAAAACAAACGGACGTGTTTGTGGATTGTTTGATGGACAATCTTGAGGTCTTAAAACGTCACGATTTTATCGCGAAACAGCAGTCAGCTTTCTTGAAAGACAAGAAAAGTCAGTTGGTTGAAGGAGAGGTAATAGTCACTGGTGATTTTGCAGAGAATTACTCATTTGTTGTGCAAGATGCTGCACAGGACTACCACTGGACGAATGACCAAGCAACCATACATCCGTTTGTTGCCTACTATCGAGAAGGAGTAGTCAAGCACAAAACCTTTGTGGCCATCTCCAACTCAATGACACATGATACAGTGGCTGTGCATTGCTACCAACGTCACTTGATAGCATTTCTGCGTGACAACATGCCTCTTCACCATGTCATCTATTTCTCGGATGGAGCTGCATCGCAGTACAAGAATAGAAAGAACTTCTCCAACACCATTTTCCATGCAGAAGACTTTAATGGTGTTACTGCAGAGTGGCACTTCTTCGCCACGTCTCATGGCAAGGGTCCATGTGATGGTGTCGGTGGCACTGTGAAACGACTGGCTGCTAGAGCCAGCCTTCAGAAGCCATATGATGACCAGATCCAGACACCAATGGACTTGTTTGTGTGGGCCTCTGGCAACTTGCCGTCCATCAAAGTCATGTTTGTTGACACAGATGAAATCACAGATGAAGAAGTTAAGTTACGGAACAGATTTGCTGATGCTGTTGTGGTAACAGGAACACAGCGACTGCACTCCTTCGTTCCCGTTCAAGGATCATGTTCTTTGATGGAAGTGCGCGAGTTCTCAGCAGACACAGAACAGGAGATCGTGAAGATTACGAATGAACGAGAACTGTTACGAGTGGCTGACATTGACGGATCATGTATGATGACAACTGGTGTCTAGCCTACGTGTTGAAGGTGATGCCTGAAACCAATGAAGCACAAGTCAGCTTTCTTCATCCAGCCGGACCTTCGCCTTCCTTCACCTTCCCAAGATGCCTTGATGAGTTGATCGTTGGTCAAGATCAGATCTTGACCACTGTCGAACCACTTACGTCAACTGGGCGAGTCTATCAACTCAGTGCATCAGAAATGAAAAACGCTACTCTTCTTATGAACAAGGTAATCCAAAATTATACCACTTTAGAGAATAATCCTTTGTTTAGTAAATATTTGCATTGCAGGCTGTGTAAAAGGATTGATGGGACAACCAGCTGTTGCACTGTGAATGAGGAATTCGTGTACATGCATTGGACTCGAGACTATGAACATTTCAGTTAGTCTGATAATAACAGTCATGACTTTGACCAAGTGGAGAAATGGTTGAAAATTAATTAGCTTGTGGTTTTTTTACAATTTATTAAATTTATACCAATATATAAAAAGTGTATATAAACTGCATCAATGCATGACCAGTTTGAGACGTGTTGGTGTTATAATATTGGTTCTAATTATAATGCACTGTATAAAGAGAATTAATTATCTAGACAGGTTTCACATGACAATTATCTAGTTTCACTAAAACATACCTGACTGACAGTGACATGTTTAGTATGCAAGCACATTTGGTGTACATAATGACTGTATAACAAGCATTAGAATTAGTGCAATGTTCATATACGGGGTGTATGTACATGCTATTTTGATTGTATTTTAGTAACCCAAAGAGTGCACACTCTGATTTTTTCAGGATATTTGGGTTACATACTGTTTTATATAATGCATGTATTTTGGGTCCAATCAGTTTGGAGGTTTTTTGTCACGGGGGGGTCACAGGGCACAAAACTGCATGTATTTGGGTTTCATTTTTTTTATTATTCAGTTACCCGATTCCATGTCCACTAGATGCAGTTAAATGAGACCTTTCCAGAAATGTAACATTTATTAGTCTAGCATTATTATTACAGAAGTTATGGGTCAGAAAGTGAACCAAACCGGTGATCAAATAGATTTTTTTCAACAAATTTTAATTTTTTTGAGGGCCTGTAACTAAGAAAATATACAACCCAATTTTCTAAAAATTGGCATGGCTGTTTGTGTGGCACATTCCAATTGACATACCAATTTTCAGCAAAATCAGAGACGGTGAGGTTTTTTAGTGATTGATCTGACATGGAATTGCCCTGTAGCGGATAAAAATAAAATTAACAAATCGGTCGCGTTAAATTATTTTGCATATTTAGGCAAGCGATTTATTGCTCGCCTGTTTTTTTCAAAGTGACGCACTGATCTAACAAAATATTCATATAAATGAATATATATGATTCACCCTAAGTCTAAATGCCCCCAAAATTGTGTCATTCATTTGAGCACCGATTCGTGCAATGGTCATCAACTGAAAAATAATTTATCCAACGAGAACACAATTATTGGCTATTCGTAAGATTTTTTTTTTTTACATTAAGTAGAAACCTTTCATTACCTGCAAACCATAATGATGATAATAATTATGCCTTAATTAATCAAGCTGCTTTTAAACAGAAACAATGCCAATATTATAACTAACACACGCACATACACTCACGCACCCATATATATATTATATATATTTATATCGCACATGAACCTGGTTACAGTAATGAATAGCGCCACTGTACGGAATATGTCTGTGAAGCTCGACACAATACCAATTTTACGGTAACTGCGGAGCAACAGATAGTTGTTTTACTAGTTTGTTTTGCGAAATTTGATCATGGTAGGAATGTAAAATAATTTTCTGTAACATAGTTTGTGTATACTATATGTATGTAAGAAGTTTGGTGGCTGTAGGTGGTCGTTTTCATGGTTAGGTCAGAAAATAAAAGATCGCCGGGCACTCTTTAACTAGGTAATGGCGGACGAATCCTTAATGTGGTCTTACCCCAAATATGCGTGGTCCGTGGTGGGCCGAAACGTCTGGGTCGGGATTCTCTGGGACACCAAAAGATTACCGTTTTAACACTTGATTATCGCCCAATCTACACAATGGGACTCCAGTAGTAGGTCACCACAAGAAAATTGCAATAATTATCTATCCATTAGCTTTTCCCAAAATGCATTGTTCAGTTACTTAGACAGCTAAAACACCATCTTTCTACATAACGTTATGAATGACGCGATATTGAATTTAGAAACGCACGGTTCTCACTTCGCTACTGACGCTAGTCGTGTTCGCGTGCCCGAGCTTGAAAAGGAGGTCAACAAATTGAGTCGGTTAGAGGCTATAGCATACACTGTTGAATAACACATATGTGGCCAATTAATTAATATTGACCAATATTGTTGCACCTAGTTTTAATATGATATTCACGAGTCGTAAGATTTAAAAAAAATAGCGTTGTTTTTTGTTTAATAGAAAGTAATGCATTTATTTCGCGCGTATTTCAGTCACGTGACAGTACGGACGAGCTCGCTTTCGCCAGATCTGTCGAAGACGTCGATATGTCGACGTCTGCTAACAGCATGGGGACACCCATTCGAGTCGTACTTCTCGCGTGCGGCTCGTTTAACCCCGTTACGAACATGCATTTAAGGATGTTTGGTAAGTAATATCGGATCTGTAGTATCTAGCCATTTCTAGGTGGTAGCAACCTACATTTTTAATATACGATTAAAGAAAGTGAAATGTCACGCATCGCTACTGCGTGACTGTCTGCAGTGCTGATAACGCCGGTGTTCGTCTACAAATTATTTATGTTTCATGAACACACTGACATCATCATGGATTAGTCGATATAAATATTCGAATGTATATGTTTCTGGCGTGTTACATATGGAAGATGCCGCTTCGCGAATTGTTCATTCACCCAGATATGGTTAATTATATCCTGGTTGTGTTGCTATTGCCTATGCCATGGCATGGCTATGTGACGTATGTCTGACTCATGACTGATTGCCACTGGAGATTGGGTTTCCCCCTGGCCTTGGGCCAGGGCCCTGACTGCTAGTGAATTGTACTTAGGTCTGAGCAGAATAGACCGATTGTAATCAGCTTACATATGTCATAGGTCTACATATACTAGGTGTATCGTAAAGCTTGGCTATGTATTTAATGTATATATATATATATAATTTACATATTTTACTTGTGTTTTAACTTTATAAATATACAATTTTGTCTGACTTTAATTATCGTATATAACTGATGTACAAGTATTATAATATGTGACCCATCTTAACAAAATGAGTCATATGTCGGCGTTTTTCAATATTGAGTTATTGGCATCCTTTGAAAAAGCAGATTCTCAGCTTTCATATGATAGAAGATATCTCAGTTATAACTAAAGTTACGGCTCGCTAAACATTTGTGGGGTTGAAGTCTTCTAACC
Source organism: Paraescarpia echinospica (assembly GCA_020002185.1). Classification (NCBI taxonomy): domain Eukaryota; kingdom Metazoa; phylum Annelida; class Polychaeta; order Sabellida; family Siboglinidae; genus Paraescarpia; species Paraescarpia echinospica. The sequence goes on along the minus strand of CM034534.1, from coordinate 59,335,381 downwards.
CACAAAACGACCTTCAAAGTTTAAGCAACATATTTGTTGTGTTTCAGGTAATGTACCTTAGTTACCATGGACATATCTTGCTGAAATTTGGACCACTCTGAGATGGTGGCATTCTGAAGACATTCTGTTAATATGAAATCAATATCTTTGTTAGAAACAACAACAGGGCAGTCTCCGGCGGTCCAGTAATAGAGGCAACCTCCTCAGTTGGGCTTGCCCAGAGCACATCTTCAAAGCCATGCCCAACGCTATTGTTGCTTTGTTATAAACAACTATCTGGGTCACAAGTGACAGCGCTGACACAGTGAAAATACACAATACGCCTGCGTGCATAGAGAATTATTCAAATTACCTCTGAACCAATGCATGAAACCGCTTGGGTCACAAGGATGCGTTGCTACCATGTGATCCGAACTTGTTTACATATCTGGCATTAGAGGGGGTGTGTTCCTTGTTCTATATGTCACAGTTCGCAATTATTATGTGCCCATATTTGGAAAGACGATGTGTCAAGTTTCGCAGGGATATCAAATTTGTTAGGGATCATCAACAAAATGGCTGTAAAAATTGCACGCAATTAGTAGCATTTTCAACTTTGTTTTATGGAAACCAAGCGGGACACTTCGCACAGCTCCTCAGAAATGACATAAAACAGAATTAATTAGACAGCAGCAGTAGTGGCAATCGATAAAACGAATATGAAGGAATCATTTTAAGGAGAAATCTAAAAATCTGTAGATTCGCGATTTTTTACATAAACCGCATTTATGGAAAATCAGTTTTACCGACATCCGACTCATTTCGTTAAGATAGGTCACATATTTTTCTAATATGATTATAATTATTATGTTTATGATCAGTTTGACAGCTGGATTGACACCATCTTTATCTGTTGATGCACATTGTCATTACTGGTGGCTTCAGCCATTATCAAATCTAACATTGAAATTGAATTGAATTTTTTTTTTAATTTGGCATCAATAATACAAAGACACAGTACATATGATATTATCATATGGTAAAAATGAATGTCAGGACGCCAGTGAAAACTAAACTAGTTGAAGCAACTGGATGCCTTAAATGGTACATAATTTATTGATATAATAATAATCTTCTTCTAATCTAACTTTTTTAGCACCAATATCCTTGGAAAATCCAAGCTCAACAAATCCAAAGGATTAGGCATTCTCATTGTCATGTACAGAGGAGTATTCAATTACAGATGGATATAATTGCTAAGAAGACAAGGAGGATATATGCGGTATTAAAAAGATAGGTTTTCGATGACGGCGAAACGAAACACCAATAGAGAGTAAGTTCCATAAAGTTGGTGCAGCAACCAAAAAGGCTCAAGTTCCAGCATTCATCACAACTATGGGAATAAAAAGTAGCTCAGAGTCTGCTGACCGAAGTTGTCTAGGTTTCTTTGTTGGATTAGGCATAGAATGTAGGTGTAAAGGTTGTTTGGATGACAGGGCTTGGTAAGTAATTGTACAGATCTTAAAAATTATGTGATATCGCACAGGTAGCCAGTGAGGTGATTTTAAAAGTGGCACTGAACGAGAAAAACGAGGAGATCATGTAAATACCCTTGCCAAACAATTTTGGACACATTGAAGTTTTATAATGTCCTTGCTAGCTATATTACAAAGGATGCAATTGCAATAGTCAGGTCTGCTGCTAACAAGAGCTGTTGTAATAGTTTTAGCATCAGAAAATGCCATGTATGCCGGCGAATACAGTATATATATATATATACATGTAGTTATAAATTACCGGTATTTAATAATACAAAAAAATTAAATATTAAACAAAAAACATACACACATATACATATTTATATATATATGTTTATATGTAATAAATAGACAGTTAATTCATTACAGTTCATCAGTTTGGCCATCATGTTGGTACATAATTATCTAGGGAATAAAATCCCATGAAAATTCAGTCACAGAAATAGAGTTAAACATTTTAAATGGAATTAATGTGGATTATAATGTACTTATTACTTCACTGTTTTATCTCCAGATGGTTGTACAATAAATTACAAATTTGTTTTGATTTGTGCTAAATTTATGTTTGCTTTTTTTCAAGTAATGGACATAAGTGGGTAAAGTTACTTTTAAAAGTAAGAACAGCACAAATAGTACAATTGAAAATAGAAATAGTCCATTAATTGTGCTCAGTTTTGTGTACGTCACCTATTAGATATTAGTTATAGTCAAATATTTTACTTGTGGATTTATAATGATTGCTCTGCTATCTGACGCTCCTCACCTTTAATTTAGGTTTATTTTGCTCCATCTGCGTTTAGTGAGAAAAACACTGATTAATATCAACTGTGTACATTTCGTTTGTAGAAATGGTGATTTTCTAAAGGCGGTCGTCATTATGTTTTCAGAGTTGGCGCGTGATTCCCTGAACAAGACAGGCAGGTACAGGGTGGTGGCAGGCATTATTTCACCTGTCAGCGACAGCTATATGAAAAAGGTAAGAAATATCTGTATGTGTAACTGTTGTAATTTTTACACGTCCAACATCACATTTGATTTATGTACATATCGGCACCACTGTTCAGCTGGTGCTTAAATTCTCTTTAAAAATTAATGTGGTCAATGTAGTTTTGGAAGATGTGGCATACTTGGTAGATACATTCTCATTAGTTTAGTCTGGTGAAGCCCAATCAATTGTTACATAATTTTAAAATGTCCACAACATTATTACATGGTGGTGATGTTACTTACTAACTAACAGATGTGTGACACTAACAGTGTTCGAAATAGCACTTGTCCGTTTGTCCGGGACTAGTGATATTTGGCCCGGACAAGTAAAATTACTCTAAATGGTTATCCGGTGGACAAGTGAAAATTTACAGTAAATACGTGCAACATTGCAAACTTTTTATTTTAGGAAATTCAAACGTAAATGAAGTTCGCTAGCAATCGCACGCGTTGCAATTTTGTTAGTGTGTCGGCGTCTTGTCGTTCCCCCGCCAGTGTGTTGTACGTCAGTGTTGTGAATCGTTGAGTTTGGCCGACGTACAACTTGCTTCCACTCACGGATCATATTTGATGAAAATAGTAGACTTTGTATCGCTACCTGTTATTTGAATAATTATATAATTTTAACCATTATTACGTGTAACCCACGCAGACTCGTCAAGTCATCGAACATTAGCCGATCCAGATTGGTGACAATTTTCAAAACTTGTAACTGGCTCTCCGGTAAATCTATGGTGGTGGTTGATAAACGGAATATTAATGAAATTTCAGAAGTGGTGTTGTATCTATGTAACATTTATTTTAACAATAAATTGCGAGTTTTCGAAGCCGAATTATGCAAGACGCATGGCCGGGGACGGCGTGCCAACCACCGTTGACGTGTCGGCTTCCGCCAACTAAGGCGGTCTGCGCGCGGCAGCAACGTTACGACGTAACTAAATCTATAAATTATATTCCACCTGATAAATGTAATTCGGGCACCGTTAAAACTGGTTAATCATAATTGAAATGGTAATATAACATTTAGGAAAAATGTGCGTTTGTTTGCTGATGATCAATTGAATATTTTCTTCGTTTCTAAAATACAGAACTTTATTAATATTGAAGTTCATTGAGGTTGAACAAAATAATGTGAGATTATATAGTTTATCATGATTTTTGTGGATTTGCATTGGTTGTGTTCCTGATGGTTCAGTGGCATCTTCAATGACAAACTGATCCCAACATTTTACAGCAGTGTTATATGTTGTAGACATATGGTATATATTAAACATCAACAGTTTTTGCAACATTATAACAAATAGCAAGGAAAACAATTGTCTCATTCCTATCATCGTAATAATTATTGTGTTATTAATAAAAGCGTTCATATCAGCATCACTAAAATATTGTCATATAACGTGTCTACTTTTAATATTCGTGATGAATAATAATGATAATGAACCAGAAAATAGTTGCAAATATAATTTTGCAATTTAAAAATTTGCAGATTAAATCAAATTGTGTCTTTGATCACAAGTCACTCAGATGTACATGCAACAAAACAGCAGGAACATTGTGTTGTTGTCATAAAAATAAGACAGACTTTTTACGTTTTTTCTGAAACTTCGATTCCCCTTGACAACCACTCGGACAAGTTAAAATTTTGGCGGACGAGTACCTGGTAGATTTCAAAACTTACTTCTCTGGCGGACAAGTAAATATTCTGGCTTATTTCTATCGCTGACTAACATACTTGTTTTTTTAGCATTAAAAATTAAGTTATTTTTTTAAGACAGCCAGTGCCATGCAAACACTTTTTGTGCAGCACAAATTGCACAATAGTTCTAGAAATAAGGTGTACATTTCACTTTCTTGCATGCGACCATCGTGTGTACTTTCTAGAAAGTGTGGCAGGATACCAGCAAGCATTCATGGGTGACTGTGTTGATGCATGCACAGGAAAAACAGCTCTGTGTTGTCTGTAATCACTGGATTGATTGATTCGTCATTGATCATACAATTATAATCCTCCGCTTGCTGCTGATCTCTGACATGTTCAGATAGTGTTGATGCAATAACGTTTGCATTGCGTGCTACTTACTGGTAATAAATATGTTTACGTGCCATTGATTATTTGTTACTGGTGCTGCTGGCATTTTGTACACTCGGGTCTGTGCATCAGGCGTTCTCTTTGGCTCTATTCACGGCAGTTGTGACTTGTGATGTAAATAAACAACAACCTGTTTCTGAGACACGATTGCACGTACATGAATGCGATCGATTCTCTCTCTGTACCGATTCTCATTGTTTAAATATTCCTTTCCAGGTTGCCAGCGATTATTTGCACACATCTCAACTTGCATCAGCGCTGTTTGTGGGCAATTTGTGGCAAGATCATTTTTATGGCTGCTGCTTTTGAATAAATGCTAGTGCTCATGAGAACAGATATTGGCTTGATTTATTTCTCGGCTTGATTTATTTTTCATAGTCTAGCTGACACCAGTGAACAGGTCCTAATTGTGGATTTCTAACAGTTTGGTTTATATTGAACCATAGTTCCTTCACTTCCTGGTAGATTTCCGAAGCATTGTCTGGTGCATAAAGCATTTCATATCACCCGGAGGAAAAACAAAATGACACAGTTATGCAGTAGGTTATGCAGGACTATAATTGTCAAGAATATACACTGATTAATTGTTCGTCCTGTTAGCAAAGTAGATATAGGCAGGTGGATTTATTTCTGCGATAGTGGGGCTGGCAACATTTTGCTTGAACATTCTGGTAACACCTGCGAAGTGTAACCATAGTTCTGAGAAGCCCAATTCAAAGTGAATGTGTTCAAACAGACATTCACTATACTTCTAAGGATCCATGATGTAAGGAGCTTGCAAACAAAAATATAAGGAATAAATTGAAACCCCAGTCCTGTCCTTCACTGTGTTGTATGTCCGCAGGTGTAAGGAATATTGGATATAAGAAACAATTTCACAAAGTTCTGACACATTCCTTGTAGTGAGCATCTGCTGTCATTTCAATTCTTTTCTGTTCATTATTCATCCAGTTCATCACCCGGTCTATGCGTCATTGTGTACTAGTTGGCGTTCTATTGATTCTGTCATCGTTCTTGTCACTGTAGCCGATGGTACGGAAGCCAACGCCTCCCGACACAAGCGCAGAATTCACACACATCATAACGTATCAGCAGGACAGATTTTGTCTATGGTAATTGTGAATGCGTCATAAATAAAACATTCCCAATTACTGTAGACAACATTTGTTGGCTGGTGGGATTCCGCCAGAATAGCTGCATTTTTCTGTTTTTTTTTGCTGATTGCTGGACCCGGCGTAACTGATTGGTGCAAATGTTATGCTAAAAAGAGTTTCTCTCTGTACAACAATCAATGCTGATACTAGACTGCTCAGAGGTGCCATGTAACGTTAAACAAAAAGAGGTTACTTTGTGGTAGAACTACCACTTTCCATTATGTGATGGTATTAGATAAAGACCTTGTGTCGTGGTTGTGGGCGGAATGGGGCATAAATTGTTAGACTTACATATATTTGCTTAACTCTGGCACTGGTTATGCTTAATTCTGGTGCTTTTATGTTTAGTGCATTTTTGACATGACATTTGTTTGGCAGGACAGTCGAGCCTCTCTTAATGGTCACTCGGTAATACAGCCGCGTCACAATTAAGTTCACCCTAGCACAGTCCCAAATGATTTCCATAACAGTAAAATTTAAGACATTAGTCCCATTAATAAGGTTACCTCAATATTTAGGTCACTTTTGCCAAGTCCCAAGGGTGACCTTGACACTAGTAGGGTTCCACTGTCTATTTGTTTTCGAAATGAGTAGAATGAGTTAATCTTGAAATTATGAGTTGGCAATATCTTTTGGCCCAAAAACAATTGATCAGTAGATTCTATAAAAGTTGGAGAATAAACAGTGCATGTATGTATAGGTCTACTACTTTGGCACCTCTGAATGCTACCTATTGATATTCTCTCGGTTTATCTGTGAACTGTTCGCTGCTTTTTGCAACCGACTATTAACAGGTATTTTAAAGAAACGGGGAGTGAAAACAATTGCAAAAATTCTATCCATAATCTGTGTAAACTAGTATTCCTGTCTGATAGGTAGACCAGATGTATGACGTAGAACAAAAGAAGTATTTCAGTGAATAATGAATAATTTTCATGCAAAAATGTGCAATATTATAATTTAAGCATGTAGTAGGCACAAATCTGTACAGATTCGAACCTCTTACACCAACAAGTGCTTTACACTTCACCCCCTGGTCTTTGGGAAGCATTCAGCCATGCTGCAATTAATGCCCCATGTTCTCATTTATACAGAGTGAACTAGAGCAACATGGAGTGAAAGAACTTGCCCAAGATTCAAAGACTGAATCTCTTGATAGAGAGTGCGAAGCTCTAACACTGTCCCACCTTGCTCCACTGTATCGTAGACCTGTCTCAAGTTAGGCTAAGCTTTTCTCTGTGTACACTGCATTATATTTATATGAACACAACGTTCCAGAGCTTGAATTTGCCATACGAACAGATTTGTTGTTTCTGTTGTTAGATCTTGTTCAGGCCAACCACAGATGTGTTGTTTCTGTTGTTAGATCTTGTTCAGGCCAACCACAGATGTGTTGTTTCTGTTGCAGGATCTTGTTCAGGCCAACAACAGATGTGTTGATTCTGTTGTTAGATCTTGTTCAGGCCAACCACAGATTTGTTGTTTCTGTTGTTAGATCTTGTTCAGGCCAACCACAGATGTGTTGTTTCTGTTGTTAGATCTTATTCAGGCCAACCACAGATATGTTGTTTCTGTTGTTAGATCTTGTTCAGGCCAACACCATAAGTGTTGTTTCTGTTGTTAGATCTTGTTCAGGCCAACAACAGATGTGTTGATTCTGTTGTTAGATCTTGTTCAGGCCAACCACAGATGTGTTGTTTCTGTTGTTAGATCTTATTCAGGCCAACAACAGATGTGTTGATTCTGTTGTTAGATCTTGTTCAGGCCAACCACAGATGTGTTGTTTCTGTTGTTAGATCTTGTTCTGGCCAACCACAGATGTGTTGTTTCTGTTGTTAGATCTTATTCAGGCCAACCACAGATATGTTGTTTCTGTTGCAGGATCTTGTTCAGGCCAACCACAGATGTGTTGTTTCTGTTGTTAGATCTTGTTCAGGCCAACACCATAAGTGTTGTTTCTGTTGTTAGATCTTGTTCAGGCCAACCACAGATGTGTTGTTTCTGTTGCAGGATCTTGTTCAGGCCAACCACAGATGTGTTGTTTCTTTTGTTAGATCTTATTCAGGCCAACCTCAGATGTGTTGTTTCTGTTGTTAGATCTTGTTCAGGCCAACCACAGATGTGTTGTTTCTGTTGCAGGACCTTGTTCAGACGAACCACATATGTGTTGTTTCTGTTGAAGGATCTTGTTCAGGCCAGCCACATATGTGTTGTTTCTGTTGCAGGATCTTGTTCAGGCCAACCACAGATGTGTTGATTCTGTTGTTAGATCTTGTTCAGGCCAACCACATATGTGTTGTTTCTGTTGTTAGATCTTATTCAGGCCAACCACACATGTGTTGTTTCTGTTGCAGGATCTTGTTCAGGCCAACCACAGATGTGTCGTTTCTGTTGTTAGATCTTATTCAGGCCAACCACAGATGTGTTGTTTCTGTTGCAGGATCTTGTTCAGGCCAACCACAGATGTGTCGTTTCTGTTGTTAGATCTTATTCAGGCCAACCTCAGATGTGTTGTTTCTGTTGTTAGATCTTGTTCAGGCCAACCACAGATATGTTGTTTCTGTTGTTAGATCTTGTTCAGGCCAACCACAGATCTGTTGTTTCTGTTGTTAGATCTTGTTCAGGCCAACCACAGATGTGTTGTTTCTGTTGTTAGATCTTATTCAGGCCAACCACAGATATGTTGTTTCTGTTGTTAGATCTTGTTCAGGCCAACACCATAAGTGTTGTTTCTGTTGTTAGATCTTGTTCAGGCCAACCACAGATGTGTTGTTTCTGTTGTTAGATCTTATTCAGGCCAACCACAGATATGTTGTTTCTGTTGTTAGATCTTGTTCAGGCCAACACCATAAGTGTTGTTTCTGTTGTTAGATCTTGTTCAGGCCAACTACAGATGTGTTGATTCTGTTGTTAGATCTTGTTCAGGCCAACCACGGATGTGTTGTTTCTGTTGTTAGATCTTGTTCAGGCCAACAACAGATGTGTTGATTCTGTTGTTAGATCTTGTTCAGGCCAACCACAGATGTGTTGTTTCTGTTGTTAGATCTTGTTCTGGCCAACCACAGATGTGTTGTTTCTGTTGTTAGATCTTATTCAGGCCAACCACAGATATGTTGTTTCTGTTGCAGGATCTTGTTCAGGCCAACCACAGATGTGTTGTTTCTGTTGTTAGATCTTGTTCAGGCCAACACCATAAGTGTTGTTTCTGTTGTTAGATCTTGTTCAGGCCAACCACAGATGTGTTGTTTCTGTTGCAGGATCTTGTTCAGGCCAACCACAGATGTGTTGTTTCTGTTGTTAGATCTTATTCAGGCCAACCTCAGATGTGTTGTTTCTGTTGTTAGATCTTGTTCAGGCCAACCACAGATGTGTTGTTTCTGTTGCAGGATCTTGTTCAGACAAGCCACATATGTGTTGTTTCTGTTGAAGGATCTTGTTCTGGCCAGCCACAGATGTGTTGTTTCTGTTGCAGGATCTTGTTCAGGCCAGCCACAGATGTGTTGTTTCTGTTGAAGGATCTTGTTCAGGCCAACCACAGATGTGTTGATTCTGTTGTTAGATCTTGTTCAGGCCAACCAGATGTGTTGTTTCTGTTGCAGGATCTTGTTCAGGCCAACCACAGATGTGTCGTTTCTGTTGTTAGATCTTGTTCTGGCCAACGTCAGATGTGTTGTTTCTGTTGTTAGATCTTATTCAGGCCAACCACAGATGTGTTGTTTCTGTTGCAGGATCTTATTCAGGCCAACCACAGATGTGTTGTTTCTGTTGCAGGATCTTGTTCAGACAAACCACATATGTGTTGTTTCTGTTGAAGGATCTTGTTCAGGCCAACAACAGATTTGTTGTTTCTGTTGTTAGATCTTGTTCAGGCCAACCACAGATGTGTTATTTCTGTTGCAGGATCTTGTTCAGGCCAACAACAGATGTGTTGATTCTGTTGTTAGATCTTGTTCAGGCCAACCACAGATTTGTTGTTTCTGTTGTTAGATCTTGTTCAGGCCAACCACAGATGTGTTATTTCTGTTGCAGGATCTTGTTCAGGCCAACAACAGATGTGTTGTTTCTGTTGTTAGATCTTGTTCAGGCCAACCACAGATTTGTTGTTTCTGTTGTTAGATCTTGTTCAGGCCAACCACAGATGTGTTGTTTCTGTTGTTAGATCTTATTCAGGCCAACCACAGATATGTTGTTTCTGTTGTTAGATCTTGTTCAGGCCAACCACAGATTTGTTGTTTCTGTTGTTAGATCTTGTTCAGGCCAACCACAGATGTGTTGTTTCTGTTGTTAGATCTTATTCAGGCCAACCACAGATATGTTGTTTCTGTTGTTAGATCTTGTTCAGGCCAACACCATAAGTGTTGTTTCTGTTGTTAGATCTTGTTCAGGCCAACCACAGATGTGTTGTTTCTGTTGTTAGATCTTATTCAGGCCAACCACAGATGTGTTGATTCTGTTGTTAGATCTTGTTCAGGCCAACCACAGGTATGTTGTTTCTGTTGTTAGATCTTGTTCAGGCCAACCACAGATGTGTTGTTTCTGTTGCAGGATCTTGTTCTGGCCAGCCACAGATGTGTTGTTTCTGTTGCAGGATCTTGTTCAGGCCAGCCACATATGTGTTGTTTCTGTTGCAGGATCTTGTTCAGGCCAGCCACAGATGTGTCGTTTCTGTTGTTAGATCTTATTCAGGCCAACCTCAGATGTGTTGTTTCTGTTGTTAGATCTTGTTCAGGCCAACCACAGATTTGTTGTTTCTGTTGTTAGATCTTGTTCAGGCCAACCACAGATGTGTTGTTTCTGTTGCAGGATCTTGTTCAGGCCAACAACAGATGTGTTGATTCTGTTGTTAGATCTTGTTCAGGCCAACCACAGATTTGTTGTTTCTGTTGTTAGATCTTGTTCAGGCCAACCACAGATGTGTTGTTTCTGTTGTTAGATCTTATTCAGGCCAACCACAGATATGTTGTTTCTGTTGTTAGATCTTGTTCAGGCCAACCACAGATTTGTTGTTTCTGTTGTTAGATCTTGTTCAGGCCAACCACAGATGTGTTGTTTCTGTTGTTAGATCTTATTCAGGCCAACCACAGATATGTTGTTTCTGTTGTTAGATCTTGTTCAGGCCAACACCATATGTGTTGTTTCTGTTGTTAGATCTTGTTCAGGCCAACCACAGATGTGTTGTTTCTGTTGTTAGATCTTATTCAGGCCAACCACAGATATGTTGTTTCTGTTGTTAGATCTTGTTCAGGCCAACACCATAAGTGTTGTTTCTGTTGTTAGATCTTGTTCAGGCCAACAACAGATGTGTTGATTCTGTTGTTAGATCTTGTTCAGGCCAACCACAGATGTGTTGTTTCTATTGTTAGATCTTGTTCAGGCCAACAACAGATGTGTTGATTCTGTTGTTAGATCTTGTTCAGGCCAACCACAGATGTGTTGTTTCTGTTGTTAGATCTTGTTCTGGCCAACCACAGATGTGTTGTTTCTGTTGTTAGATCTTATTCAGGCCAACCACAGATATGTTGTTTCTGTTGCAGGATCTTGTTCAGGCCAACCACAGATATGTTGTTTCTGTTGTTAGATCTTGTTCAGGCCAACACCATAAGTGTTGTTTCTGTTGTTAGATCTTGTTCAGGCCAACCACAGATGTGTTGTTTCTGTTGCAGGATCTTGTTCAGGCCAACCACAGATGTGTTGTTTCTGTTGTTAGATTTTATTCAGGCCAACCTCATATGTGTTGTTTCTGTTGTTAGATCTTGTTCAGGCCAACCACAGATGTGTTGTTTCTGTTGCAGGATCTTGTTCAGACAAGCCACATATGTGTTGTTTCTGTTGAAGGATCTTGTTCTGGCCAGCCACAGATGTGTTGTTTCTGTTGAAGGATCTTGTTCAGGCCAACCACAGATGTGTTGATTCTGTTGTTAGATCTTGTTCAGGCCAACTACATGTGTTGTTTCTGTTGTTAGATCTTATTCAGGCCAACCACAGATGTGTTGTTTCTGTTGCAGGATCTTGTTCAGGCCAACCACAGATGTGTCGTTTCTGTTGTTAGATCTTATTCAGGCCAACCTCAGATGTGTTGTTTCTGTTGTTAGATCTTATTCAGGCCAACCACAGATGTGTTGTTTCTGTTGCAGGATCTTGTTCAGACAAACCACGTATGTGTTGTTTCTGTTGAAGGATCTTGTTCAGGCCAACAACAGATGTGTTGATTCTGTTGTTAGATCTTGTTCAGGCCAACCACAGATTTGTTGTTTCTGTTGTTAGATCTTGTTCAGGCCAACCACAGATGTGTTGTTTCTGTTGTTAGATCTTGTTCAGGCCAACCACAGATGTGTTGTTTCTGTTGCAGGATCTTGTTCAGGCCAACAACAGATGTGTTGATTCTGTTGTTAGATCTTGTTCAGGCCAACCACAGATTTGTTGTTTCTGTTGTTAGATCTTGTTCAGGCCAACCACAGATGTGTTGTTTCTGTTGTTAGATCTTATTCAGGCCAACCACAGATATGTTGTTTCTGTTGTTAGATCTTGTTCAGGCCAACACCATAAGTGTTGTTTCTGTTGTTAGATCTTGTTCAGGCCAACAACAGATGTGTTGATTCTGTTGTTAGATCTTGTTCAGGCCAACCACAGATGTGTTGTTTCTGTTGTTAGATCTTATTCAGGCCAACAACAGATGTGTTGATTCTGTTGTTAGATCTTGTTCAGGCCAACCACAGATGTGTTGTTTCTGTTGTTAGATCTTGTTCTGGCCAACCACAGATGTGTTGTTTCTGTTGTTAGATCTTATTCAGGCCAACCACAGATATGTTGTTTCTGTTGCAGGATCTTGTTCAGGCCAACCACAGATGTGTTGTTTCTGTTGTTAGATCTTGTTCAGGCCAACACCATAAGTGTTGTTTCTGTTGTTAGATCTTGTTCAGGCCAACCACAGATGTGTTGTTTCTGTTGCAGGATCTTGTTCAGGCCAACCACAGATGTGTTGTTTCTGTTGTTAGATCTTATTCAGGCCAACCTCAGATGTGTTGTTTCTGTTGTTAGATCTTGTTCAGGCCAACCACAGATGTGTTGTTTCTGTTGCAGGATCTTGTTCAGACGAACCACATATGTGTTGTTTCTGTTGAAGGATCTTGTTCAGGCCAGCCACATATGTGTTGTTTCTGTTGCAGGATCTTGTTCAGGCCAACCACAGATGTGTCGATTCTGTTGTTAGATCTTGTTCAGGCCAACCACAGATGTGTTGTTTCTTAAGCTGTTAGATCTATTCAAAATAACCACATGTGTTGTTTCTAAGGTAAGGGATCTTGTCTTGTACAAATCCTACACAGATGTGTCGTTTCTGTTGTTAGATCTTATCTGGTAAAGGCCAACCACAGATGTAAGTTGTTTCCTGTTGCAGGATCTTGTTCAGCCAACCACAGATGTGGGCAATCGCTTCTGTTGTTAGATCTCTTTATTCAGGCCAACCTCAGGATGTGTTGTTTCTGCTTTTGGGTTAGATCTTGTTCAGGCCAAACTTCACAGATATGTTGTTTCTGTTGTTAGATCTTGTTCAGGCCAACCACAGATCTGTTGTTTCTGTTGTTAGATCTTGTTCAGGCCAACCACAGATGTGTTTGTTTCTGTTGTTAGATCTTATTCAGGCCAACCACAGATATGTTGTTTCTGCTGTTAGGATCTTGTCTTCAGGCCAACACCATAAGTGTTGTTTCTGCTTTTCAGACCTTGGTTCAGGCCAACCACCAGATGTGTTGTTTCCTGTTGTTAGATCTTATTCAGGCCAACCACAGATATGTTGTTTCTGTTGTTAGATCTTGTTCAGGCCAACACCATAAGTGTTGTTTCTGTTGTTAGATCTTGTTCAGGCCAACAACAGATGTGTTGATTATGTTGTTAGATCTTGTTCAGGCCAACCATAGATGTGTTGTTTCTGTTGTTAGATCTTGTTCAGGCCAACAACAGATGTGTTGATTCTGTTGTTAGATCTTGTTCAGGCTAACCACAGATGTGTTGTTTCTGTTGTTAGATCTTGTTCTGGCCAACCACAGATGTGTTGTTTCTGTTGTTAGATCTTATTCAGGCCAACCACAGATATGTTGTTTCTGTTGCAGGATCTTGTTCAGGCCAACCACAGATGTGTTGTTTCTGTTGTTAGATCTTGTTCAGGCCAACACCATAAGTGTTGTTTCTGTTGTTAGATCTTGTTCAGGCCAACCACAGATGTGTTGTTTCTGTTGCAGGATCTTGTTCAGGCCAACCACAGATGTGTTGTTTCTGTTGTTAGATCTTATTCAGGCCAACCTCAGATGTGTTGTTTCTGTTGTTAGATCTTGTTCAGGCCAACCACAGATGTGTTGTTTCTGTTGCAGGATCTTGTTCAGACAAGCCACATATGTGTTGTTTCTGTTGAAGGATCTTGTTCTGGCCAGCCACAGATGTGTTGTTTCTGTTGCAGGATCTTGTTCAGGCCAGCCACAGATGTGTTGTTTCTGTTGAAGGATCTTGTTCAGGCCAACCACAGATGTGTTGATTCTGTTGTTAGATCTTGTTCAGGCCAACCAGATGTGTTGTTTCTGTTGCAGGATCTTGTTCAGGCCAACCACAGATGTGTCGTTTCTGTTGTTAGATCTTGTTCAGGCCAACGTCAGATGTGTTGTTTCTGTTGTTAGATCTTATTCAGGCCAACCACAGATGTGTTGTTTCTGTTGCAGGATCTTATTCAGGCCAACCACAGATGTGTTGTTTCTGTTGCAGGATCTTGTTCAGACAAACCACATATGTGTTGTTTCTGTTGAAGGATCTTGTTCAGGCCAACAACAGATTTGTTGTTTCTGTTGTTAGATCTTGTTCAGGCCAACCACAGATGTGTTATTTCTGTTGCAGGATCTTGTTCAGGCCAACAACAGATGTGTTGATTCTGTTGTTAGATCTTGTTCAGGCCAACCACAGATTTGTTGTTTCTGTTGTTAGATCTTGTTCAGGCCAACCACAGATGTGTTATTTCTGTTGCAGGATCTTGTTCAGGCCAACAACAGATGTGTTGATTCTGTTGTTAGATCTTGTTCAGGCCAACCACAGATTTGTTGTTTCTGTTGTTAGATCTTGTTCAGGCCAACCACAGATGTGTTGTTTCTGTTGTTAGATCTTATTCAGGCCAACCACAGATATGTTGTTTCTGTTGTTAGATCTTGTTCAGGCCAACCACAGATTTGTTGTTTCTGTTGTTAGATCTTGTTCAGGCCAACCACAGATGTGTTGTTTCTGTTGTTAGATCTTATTCAGGCCAACCACAGATATGTTGTTTCTGTTGTTAGATCTTGTTCAGGCCAACACCATAAGTGTTGTTTCTGTTGTTAGATCTTGTTCAGGCCAACCACAGATGTGTTGTTTCTGTTGTTAGATCTTATTCAGGCCAACCACAGATGTGTTGATTCTGTTGTTAGATCTTGTTCAGGCCAACCACAGGTATGTTGTTTCTGTTGTTAGATCTTGTTCAGGCCAACCACAGATGTGTTGTTTCTGTTGCAGGATCTTGTTCTGGCCAGCCACAGATGTGTTGTTTCTGTTGCAGGATCTTGTTCAGGCCAGCCACATATGTGTTGTTTCTGTTGCAGGATCTTGTTCAGGCCAGCCACAGATGTGTCGTTTCTGTTGTTAGATCTTATTCAGGCCAACCTCAGATGTGTTGTTTCTGTTGTTAGATCTTGTTCAGGCCAACCACAGATTTGTTGTTTCTGTTGTTAGATCTTGTTCAGGCCAACCACAGATGTGTTGTTTCTGTTGCAGGATCTTGTTCAGGCCAACAACAGATGTGTTGATTCTGTTGTTAGATCTTGTTCAGGCCAACCACAGATTTGTTGTTTCTGTTGTTAGATCTTGTTCAGGCCAACCACAGATGTGTTGTTTCTGTTGTTAGATCTTATTCAGGCCAACCACAGATATGTTGTTTCTGTTGTTAGATCTTGTTCAGGCCAACCACAGATTTGTTGTTTCTGTTGTTAGATCTTGTTCAGGCCAACCACAGATGTGTTGTTTCTGTTGTTAGATCTTATTCAGGCCAACCACATATATGTTGTTTCTGTTGTTAGATCTTGTTCAGGCCAACACCATAAGTGTTGTTTCTGTTGTTAGATCTTGTTCAGGCCAACCACAGATGTGTTGTTTCTGTTGTTAGATCTTATTCAGGCCAACCACAGATATGTTGTTTCTGTTGTTAGATCTTGTTCAGGCCAACACCATAAGTGTTGTTTCTGTTGTTAGATCTTGTTCAGGCCAACAACAGATGTGTTGATTCTGTTGTTAGATCTTGTTCAGGCCAACCACAGATGTGTTGTTTCTATTGTTAGATCTTGTTCAGGCCAACAACAGATGTGTTGATTCTGTTGTTAGATCTTGTTCAGGCCAACCACAGATGTGTTGTTTCTGTTGTTAGATCTTGTTCTGGCCAACCACAGATGTGTTGTTTCTGTTGTTAGATCTTATTCAGGCCAACCACAGATATGTTGTTTCTGTTGCAGGATCTTGTTCAGGCCAACCACAGATGTGTTGTTTCTGTTGTTAGATCTTGTTCAGGCCAACACCATAAGTGTTGTTTCTGTTGTTAGATCTTGTTCAGGCCAACCACAGATGTGTTGTTTCTGTTGCAGGATCTTGTTCAGGCCAACCACAGATGTGTTGTTTCTGTTGTTAGATTTTATTCAGGCCAACCTCATATGTGTTGTTTCTGTTGTTAGATCTTGTTCAGGCCAACCACAGATGTGTTGTTTCTGTTGCAGGATCTTGTTCAGACAAGCCACATATGTGTTGTTTCTGTTGAAGGATCTTGTTCTGGCCAGCCACAGATGTGTTGTTTCTGTTGAAGGATCTTGTTCAGGCCAACCACAGATGTGTTGATTCTGTTGTTAGATCTTGTTCAGGCCAACTACATGTGTTGTTTCTGTTGTTAGATCTTATTCAGGCCAACCACAGATGTGTTGTTTCTGTTGCAGGATCTTGTTCAGGCCAACCACAGATGTGTCGTTTCTGTTGTTAGATCTTATTCAGGCCAACCTCAGATGTGTTGTTTCTGTTGTTAGATCTTATTCAGGCCAACCACAGATGTGTTGTTTCTGTTGCAGGATCTTGTTCAGACAAACCACGTATGTGTTGTTTCTGTTGAAGGATCTTGTTCAGGCCAACAACAGATGTGTTGATTCTGTTGTTAGATCTTGTTCAGGCCAACCACAGATTTGTTGTTTCTGTTGTTAGATCTTGTTCAGGCCAACCACAGATGTGTTTTTTCTGTTGCAGGATCTTGTTCAGGCCAACAACAGATGTGTTTATTCTGTTGTTAGATCTTGTTCAGGCCAACCACAGATTTGTTGTTTCTGTTGTTAGATCTTGTTCAGGCCAACCACAGATGTGTTGTTTCTGTTGTTAGATCTTATTCAGGCCAACCACAGATATGTTGTTTCTGTTGTTAGATCTTGTTCAGGCCAACACCATAAGTGTTGTTTCTGTTGTTAGATCTTGTTCAGGCCAACAACAGATGTGTTGATTCTGTTGTTAGATCTTGTTCAGGCCAACCACAGATGTGTTGTTTCTGTTGTTAGATCTTGTTCAGGCCAACAACAGATGTGTTGTTTCTGTTGTTAGATCTTGTTCAGGCCAACCACAGATGTGTTGTTTCTGTTGTTAGATCTTGTTCTGGCCAACCACAGATGTGTTGTTTCTGTTGTTAGATCTTATTCAGGCCAACCACAGATATGTTGTTTCTGTTGCAGGATCTTGTTCAGGCCAACCACAGATATGTTGTTTCTGTTGTTAGATCTTGTTCAGGCCAACACCATAAGTGTTGTTTCTGTTGTTAGATCTTGTTCAGGCCAACCACAGATGTGTTGTTTCTGTTGCAGGATCTTGTTCAGGCCAACCACAGATGTGTTGTTTCTGTTGTTAGATTTTATTCAGGCCAACCTCATATGTGTTGTTTCTGTTGTTAGATCTTGTTCAGGCCAACCACAGATGTGTTGTTTCTGTTGCAGGATCTTGTTCAGACAAGCCACATATGTGTTGTTTCTGTTGAAGGATCTTGTTCTGGCCAGCCACAGATGTGTTGTTTCTGTTGAAGGATCTTGTTCAGGCCAACCACAGATGTGTTGATTCTGTTGTTAGATCTTGTTCAGGCCAACCACATGTGTTGTTTCTGTTGTTAGATCTTATTCAGGCCAACCACAGATGTGTTGTTTCTGTTGCAGGATCTTGTTCAGGCCAACCACAGATGTGTCGTTTCTGTTGTTAGATCTTATTCAGGCCAACCTCAGATGTGTTGTTTCTGTTGTTAGATCTTATTCAGGCCAACCACAGATGTGTTGTTTCTGTTGCAGGATCTTGTTCAGACAAACCACGTATGTGTTGTTTCTGTTGAAGGATCTTGTTCAGGCCAACAACAGATGTGTTGATTCTGTTGTTAGATCTTGTTCAGGCCAACCACAGATTTGTTGTTTCTGTTGTTAGATCTTGTTCAGGCCAACCACAGATGTGTTTTTTCTGTTGCAGGATCTTGTTCAGGCCAACAACAGATGTGTTGATTCTGTTGTTAGATCTTGTTCAGGCCAACCACAGATTTGTTGTTTCTGTTGTTAGATCTTGTTCAGGCCAACCACAGATGTGTTGTTTCTGTTGTTAGATCTTATTCAGGCCAACCACAGATATGTTGTTTCTGTTGTTAGATCTTGTTCAGGCCAA